>CM052137.1:15278688-15563148 GCA_028454255.1 Halictus ligatus
TTAAAAACCTTTCTAAAGACATTTTATAATATTAACACTAAGCCCACCGGCCACGAGCGGTCAAATGATCGCTTAAAAAAAAATATGTATCGTAATATAGAAAGAGATTTCAGCCAATTGGATAGTAAACAAAATATTTTTTTCTGTTTAGAAAAGTTTTATTTATATTTATGTATTTTTAGCACATTCAAGTCAATAAGTTACATGGCAATACAGTAACGTTCTGTAAAAAAAATTCTAAACGAAATTTCAAAAACGGTCATTTGACCGCGCGTGGTAGGATTAGTGTTAATATGTTATTAGGGGAACGTATTAATTCGAAGCCCATTCTTCATGAGTCCCTTCATTGTTTAACAACAACTAAAAAACAGTAGAGTCTACAAAATAATCTCCATCACTTTCTATGCTATTCCATATGACTGAGAAAATAATGTTAAAATTGATTAATTATGACAGCCACGAATGAATATGTACACTCAAAGATTAGTATCGTAAGTAGACTGCATTTTGACAAAATAGTGAAGAATTCAAGAATGTCGTTGCACCATTATTATTCTTTATTTATTCCTTTAAACCGTATAAAGGTTGTTGCATCATGTTGGACTAATTGCAATTATAGTGATTCGTAAACGTAAGTTTTGCCGAATAAAAGAAGGGGGCAACAAAAAAGATCCTGGATATTATTTCAGTGTGTACATAGCTCAATAATGACAAAATTTACAACATTCGCATCCTAACCGAATATAAAAAATGTTGAATACCATTTTATGCGACAATGCGATATACTATTAAGATTTTAATGAAAGATAAACTAACAAAAGCCTTTAATAAAAAGAACAAAAGCAAATAAGTACTTGTACTAAAAGAACGTGGTTTTATCTCCAGGTGTGTATAAACTCCTTCAATATGAACGATGGTCGATAAAAAGGAGTGCGTGTCGAATATTTTCTTACGAACTATCTGTCACATGTTTCAGAATAGATTCGTATAGCTTGAGTATATTTCCCGGCAAGTAGACTGTCTCAATAAATTCCGCTCCTATTGCAGGGAATAAGGTATCGAGGTTTGTTCGAGAACCCTCATTATTTTACATATTGTTTCGATGCACGGCCGATGCCAGTGTTTCGTTTACGTGAGTAGGGCATCCTCGGAAGACTGCTCGCGGCTTTTCGACGAAGTAGAGCAGCCGGGAGGGTCGACTCAAACGCGGCGGGAATATAAATGCAGTTATTAAAGGTGTTTCCGCGGGGGACCCCGTCCGCACGCGAATAGTAAATGATCCGGAGAAACGAGAAAATCGTGGCGACATCTTGCAACGGGGAAACGAGATTCCTGTTCGCGAGGTATACAAACAACGATTCCCATGCGGAATCGCTACCACGGTACGCCTGGCCGGTGCACGAAATTCTCCTAGACAACGAGACGCTTCTTCCTGCCCTTGTTATCCTCCCCCACTGAATATTGAAAGAGCGCGAAGTCTTCCAAGAATTTGTTGACACTCTACATTCAAGGGACTTGCCAACGAATTCGACGCCATTTTGGTAACTTCACGCACATCCTCAGCATAAACAGCATAAAATTCTTAAGGGGCCTCTGAACTCGCATGCTTTTTTCTCGACCTTTATAACCCCGTTGTGTCAAACGGTTAAAGAGCAAAACTCAAAGCGACCGCCATATCTCGATGAAACAGAAATGTAATTATTACTAGACTGCGGATTTTCATGCAAAAGAAAATCTGAATCAATTCTTTCTTTTTTTCTAATAGCTATTTTTCCCATTAGAATACTAATTAACACTGATTAGAATATGGACTTCAATACGTACTCCAGAATTGTATTTAGACTTTCTAAAAGCTTAGAATAGTAAGAAAATTAGTTGCGAACATGAAACTTGCTTGCTTACGGAGGGTTAATTACCAAACAAACAATCATTTCCTTTTCTAAATCATTTTAATGAGCCAAAAGTAACACAATAAGATTTCTAGATTCTTCAAATTTTCTTACTGTTTTGTGTCCAGTCTATTAATTTTTGTAATAAATGCATCACATGCGCTGTTTAATTATTACAACTTTTGTTTGAAATGTTTTTTCATGTAACGAAGAGTTTAGGAATAATTAAAAGTGTTTGGTTACTTGGGTGATTTCTCTGCCTTTTCTTATTGGTTTAATCGTTGACATGCGAAGATTGTTTAAACCGGTACGAATATTTCCTTCCGAGAACTAGATAAATAATGAAAACTCAAATAATGAGAAAAATTAAGGATCTTTGCAGCTTCACGAATTAAATGCACAGTTCTAATATCGTCAATTAGTCATCGCAAAGGGTTAAAATGTGCCCCTATCGAAAAGTTCATTTTTTAAATTCTAGCTCTAAGACTGGTGAATGGTGACCACAATCGGGCAAAATGTTAACATAGCTACCATAGTGGTCTCGACTCTTACTGCTTACCTGAAACAAAAATAAGAAAACACCAATTACCAATTAGGACGGTACCGTAAACGGAAATCAATTAATTATATCCGAGGCACGCATAGTGCAGACCTGATGTTGTTTTCAATTTTCTGTATTTCTAAGAAAGTCGAATAGGTGAAACATAGAACAATAGAAAAATAGAAGGAACTTAAGGGGTAGGGTATCGACGCAATATTATTAGCGTAATAAAATTATTGAAGAAAGGAACAAATCATTCAGTTGCAATACCTTGCAATAAGAATATTCGATGAGTAGCACATGTATAATAATTTGAGAATATCGGTGAAGAGTACGCATATGGAGAAGGGGTTTGCAGGGCTTTAAAATTGAAAGCTTGAACGGCGAGCGGTCAGAACAATTTTTCAAATCCGGCCATCCATCGACTTTTCCACTCGGATGTCCGGCGCACGGGCACAGGAGAGCCATTCGTTCCTCGTTTCCATCGCAAAGAGTCCTTTCCCCCGCGTTTCATTCTCTAACTTCGGAACCGGCAGCTCAGCTTATTGTTAGCCTACTTTCGAGTTGCCTCGACTTCGAGAGGGAGCCGTGAAACGCGAGCCATACACCGCAACTTCCACTTTCGAGCGCCTCCGAAGAAAGACGCCGGAAATTCCAGCGCGGATCCTGGAGGGAGCTGCTAGATATTTTCCAAATAACAGCCATTAGCCGCGGACGGCTCGCACGCTTCCACGAGAGATACAAGAACTACCGTGAAACAGCCCGCGGCGTTTCGCCTACCATTCGTGGCTGCTCGGAACTTGCGGAACAGCTAGTCGAGATTGAAACGCCTCGAATTATCCGTGAGATTAAGTCGCGTTCGAGTTAAAACTTCGAGTCGGGGAAGAGTAATGTGGCTTTGGGTAGCTTCTTGATTCAACCGACACGCCTCTAGAACGGGAATTTCGGCCGCTTATTTATCAAAGCATCTCCGAGCGATCGACGTCCAATTAAGGGGCCCGTCTAGTTTTCGAGGACGTTTTTCAATTTTTAAGAATTTTTCTCAGACGAACTGGTGAACATTTTGCATTGGGATTTTCTACACGTATTGATGAGTATTTGGAGTATACAAGTTATTTTTTTCAAATAGAAATGATCAAAATTGTACGAGTTATACAGGGTGTCCCAAAAAATGGTAAGATTGATTTTTCCGAAATTGTGGGATACTCTGTATATATTTTTTATAGAGTATCTTTTGAAAAACATGTGTTCACTTTTACCATAATTTCAGTCGTTCTGCTGATCGGAAACCAAAAAAGGAGGAAGTATATTAATCATAATCAGTATGAAACAGTTTAAAATTCGACTATTCATCTTTCAATATCAATTTGGCGGAATGGGGTACATTAAATAAGGAAAATAAGAGACGAACGAGCGTTAAAAAAGAACATAGAATAGTTACAGGCAACATGCGGAATAATGGTTTTCGGTCTATTTTTTCATTAAAAACATACAAGAATTCATTACAAACACGGCAACACATACTAACGAACGCTTCGCAATTTTTAAGCTGAAAACTGTAGTTATATTTTGTACGCTTTTAATTTCTTGTAATGAGGATTTCCAGCGAAAAATATTTCTAGAACTTTTGCGTGCAAATGAATGAGGAAAATGAACCGAAAGTCGATAACCCAATTTTCCCGGTAACTACCCTTCCGGCAACGGTAGAGGGTTGAAACTTGGTATGAAAGTTTTTCTCTCGAGAAGCTGTCGAATGGCCTATTGGCGGTTGACTTCGGCCCAAGGACATTTTTGACCCTCTTAAGCGGCAATATCCAATCCAATCTATACCGCAAGAATCGATAATTAAAGTCTCGCAGTTTTAGCTAATTTTTGTCATTCTTCGAGACTTGCATATCCTAATTGAACGTTGCAGGGAAAAAATGTTGCTGACGGATCAGAACGAGAAAAACAAACACAGCACATCGTATGGTCTTTTTTAACAAAATTTTTAACACTAGAACTACCGGGTTCAAGTGGCTCGATTACGATTTTTTTTTTGTACCGCCAATTATAGAAATTATAACAATATTTTACTGTGAAATTTTCTAATGAACTTTATTCACGCGCGTACAGATAGTGAAAACCATACAAAATTGGAATAAGTCTAAATTTTTCATTACTGCAAAATAGTTTTTATCAGTTCCATTTCGTGCTTCATAGTTTTAATGTTAACATTATCTATTTGTAAAGGCCTAGAAGAGTCTAAATTAGCTTACATAAGATCAGTTAGTTGTAAGTACATCAGTGTTAATATTAATATTGTCATATCGTAGTAGGTTTTTTACTGATAGTAAAAAACTATAGTTTTTTAGTTATAGTTTAGTTTAGTTTTATAGTTATACTATAGTTTCTAAAGTTTCTGTAGTTCTTGTAGATAACGCATGGGATCTAGCAACTTCGGATCGACGACAACGACTTTGTCGCATTGCGACAGTCAATTACGACGTAACCCAACAGCCTATACACATTATTCAATTTTTGCCATCTAAATAAATTTGTACAGTTTCCCGATCGATATAATGCCACTGTGTTCTTCTCCACTAAGCTCGATTTACGGGTATAATCAAGCGGCGTCGAAATGACAAGGTAAAAAGAATAACGGCAAAGTAGGAAACGAGCATTATACCTGCCGGCAATCGGCGAACATTCATTTATCAATCGGAATGTAAAAACGCTCTTGGGTATGGTTATACTCGATGCGATTTTCGATCGTATGCGACACATACTGATCACCTCACTCGTTCCAATGCCCTTTTAATGCGTCTGAACCGTTCTTGCGACACCGTATTCGACTAGACGGATCGATCGCATTCAGACAAATGAGGGATCGTTCGATCGCATTCAGACAAATGAGGGATCGTTCGATCGCTCACGCAGATTGGTCAATTCAGTTTGGTATACGATCGAGCACGGATGATTCCTCATTAGTGCCACTGCGATCGAGCCGTCTCACAATGTTTTAAACAATGTATGCTGGCTGTATGCTAGTTGTACGCTAGCAAAATGTAAAATTTACTCCGCGAAAGATGGCGTTCTCTCGTAAGCGAACAATCAGAAATAAACTTTTATATACTCAATCTTTTTTTAGGTTATTTGGTATAAAAAAACTTGAATTGTGTGATATATAATTCTGCAAAATTATCGAATTCTTTGAGGACCATGTTTGAGCACTGTACTGGCTTTGATAGTTTCAATATTGCTAAAAAATTGCACAAATGAAATATTTACACTTTAATGTTGTAATGGTTACCTATAACGATATACATTTTTTATCACTTACAGTTATTATTTGTAATCAATAAACCGATCTGTATGCAAAGTTATTTACCGCATTAACTACAAGATATAGGAACCACAAACATGTACATGTATTTTTAAATTCTTTAAATGTTTTCGTTGTTTTGCATTTGATCTACTCACTTTTGTCACAAATGCATAAAAATCGTAGTATATAAAAGGTTAACGGAACTTAGCCGAAGACACATTGACAATCGTGCAGTTCGGCAGTGAAATAGACAGTGGATCAGAGATAGTCGAACGTTGAGCATGCAGAATTTGGAAAATTTCACTCTGCAGTTGAGGGAAAAGTAAATGGTGGATGTTGGCAATCTCGTAATCCCCTTAGCCTACAATATCGGGTCAGACTCGTGATGAACCTTTAAACCGAAATAAAATTCTATTTTGTTGTAGTTGATATATATCCTTTGGAGAAATCATAGGCATACAGTAAATGTAAACTATCTTTATTTTCTACGAAATTCTGAACGATGAAAAATTTCTAATCATTATAATCACAAAATGAATAATAGTGCAAGGGATTAAGGTATGGAATACAGAGTACAGAGTTTCAGGATGAAGTAGCTTGGGTAATGTTCGAGTATGATGCGGCAAGGCAAAGTTTCTGACAGAGTCATAGTTGAAACAATTGGTTTTCGGAAGATTTTGAGATTGAAGAAAAGAAACGGAAAGTATCAATTTAAATCCATCTGACCACGTTCGAGCAGATCTGAGATGCAAATACCACAACCCACCGGTGCCTTGGGTGGCAACAAATATCGCTAGCTTCGCGGTGTAGCCTCGAAATCGTCATTGTAAACGCGAGCACGGTTAACGAGCGAGAATTGAAACAATACACGGAGGCCGGACAAAAGAGTTTCGCCGAGACCGGCGGATGTAACCGTAACGCCGAGTCGAATAATTAACGATCAACGGATTACACGTATGAGAACGAGAAACGGGAACGGGAACGCGAACGTTTGCCGGGCGCAATTAAGACGACAACACCCGCGCAACGATTCAGACAATGAAGTCTGGCGGAGAAAATTCCGCGCCGCGGTGGCTGGACGCATTGACGCGTCGAGTGGCTACGCGTGACGCATTAAAACGTTCTGCCGACGAACCGCGAGTCGATTTACATCCATCCCACAGGGGAAAAAATATTTTATTTTCCGTCGCGGCCGCTGGAAAGATCTACTGCGAATTTTCCCGACAGCGGCGGTCGAGGGAGGGGGAAAAAGGTGGCGGTGGGTGTGGGATGGGGGGGGGGGGGAGCCGAGCCGAGTCCGGTCCAGCCTTTTGATATTCATTATCGGTGGCAGGTTGTCAGCGAACGAAACATAATTACGCCGCCAGTTGATCCACGGGCTGGCTGCGCTGACGGCTTCCTCCGCGTATCCTGTCCGACCGGTATCTCCCTCTTTGCCAGCAAATTATATTCATATTTGGGGGATTACGTCGACGATCCCCCTGGATCAGGAACCTTAAAGGGACGTGCTCGCCGTGCTAATTATTTTCCGGCAGCCTTCCTGCTCAGATTGAATTTCACCGCTGCGGATACGAGGCCAAGATGATGGAAATTGCTCTCTCCTTCTCTCTCTCTCCCTCTCTTTTTCTCTCATTCTGCTTGGCTCCTGCGTAGCTGTCTCAGAGTCCCGTACTAATTAGTCCATCCGGCCAGTCCTTCGACCGCGGAACCGGCCGACAGAACGTTCGAACAATCAGCGGAAATTCGATGAGCTTGTGAAGATTCGAAGTTGCCTCGGGAAATTTTGTTTACAGTTTGCGGTTATACTCGGTGCGATTCTAGATCGCGTGCAAGGCGCATTGGTCTTGTGATGGTTGAAACTTGAGCTTTTAATGAGGTTTTGCGATAATGTTTCCGACCAGACTCGTAGCAGAGAGATAGGATCTAGCTGGACAAAACTGCATTTTCCTGCTTTTCGATCCTGGATTGAATTCGAAAGAATTAATTGACTCTTTGCTCTCTTAAATGCATATCTTTATTTTCATAAAATAAATAGTCTTTTTGTCACGATAAGAAAGTAAAAGAGATGAAATAAAAATTCATAATGTACTAGTAATTGACTTTTAAAATCCTTCCTGAAATCCAACCTAAAATCGTCAAAAATTGCCCGCGATGAATGTATGAACATTGTATCGATTGTTTCAAGATAAATGTTAGCATGTTGACGGTTTAGATTGTGTATAACAAAGACGGATGTAGGAGTATCTATACAAGCGATGTTTATTTATGAATAAATATTTGACAGTCAAGAACAGAGGACTGTATTACAAGCCCGGGTTTAGAATAGCTTTGGCAAGAAATCGCTCTCAGCATCCAGGTAGAACCCGGTCGGATATTGGCAACCCGAAGAGATTAACAATTTATATCGATTTTACATGAACAATATCAATTTCTTAAAGAAAGATTCAAATTTCGTTGAATAAATAAAAGAAATGATAAAGTTTCGTTACACAAGAGGAGTCGATACTTAATACCTATTACTTTAGTTCAAGGTTAATTCAAGGTCATAGTATAGTAAGTCAATGAACTTGTCTTGTAATCATTTACAAAACCATGCAGCCAGATATACATAGTGCCATTTAAAAAAAGTCTAAGTGAACTTCATTGAATATTACTGAATACTGCTTAACTTCTGTTCGAAACATTTTTTGGTACGGACTATACGAAGTGTCAAAAAAATTGCAGGGACTCAATTGTTAACACCCTGTACGTTATGACGAAATTCGCAAAAATTCTGAATAAATACACTGTTGTAATTTTTACAAAGTAACGGGGAATCGCCTGTTTAAATGCTCCGTAGATCACGATAACGTTAACGATTCCGGAAGAGCGTGGATCTATAGCCTCCCCCTGGATTTTGTCAGACCGTGGGAGAGTGTTGTCTGGTGTCGAGGAACTTCGGGCGAAGAACTACACAGTGATTGTCCCGAGTCTGTACAGAACGGAGGATCATATCGGAATTTCGGTAGCTCGTCGCTAATGGGCCTGAATAGTTGGGATATTTTTGGCAGCTACTGCCACCGGCTCTGCTGTGCTCCCTTCGCGTCTGAATAGGTGTCGGACCGCAAGGGAATCTTGGTCCGATCATCCAACCCCTTGGCCGCATTCTCGATGCACCCCTCGAGAATGCTATCTTCTGCGAAACCAGAAACCGAAGAATCGAAATAAAGCCGTCGAGAGTGTATTGTGCGACCTGCTCCCGAGCCTATTCTCTCCTGTACGAATGAGAGTCGCCTTGCATACATTATCCCTTGTAATATAGACAGACCCGATTGTCTTTTGAACGCCGGTAGGGTCGACGATTTTCAACGTGTTTTAATCCTCGGACGGTGGACTTTTTTCACATCATTATTTATCAATTTTTTAACATTTTGTAGCGCTATTAGTCATGTTATCGTTTCCAATAGCTGTGCAACCAATCAGCTGTACCAACAAACTTTTTTCTTTTTTACCAAAGGTATGCAATTCCTTTATCTACCGGAGGCCTGTTGACAATTTATTATTTTCAATTAACGACTTTTTATGTGCTATGAATCCCAAACGAAATGATTAGATTGCACTACTGAAGGCGAGTTATTGAATCACGATTAAAACTACTGTAACTGTTGTAAATGACGAAACAGTAGATAGACAACGTGTTAAGAGACCAACGTCGAGGCAGGCTCGCAAAATTGGTGGTGGTGCGTTAGGTGTCCGACACGAGGAGTCTCGGCATCAACCGGCGAATTGGTACGCCAAGAACCGGCGCGGATTCGTCTCGAGCGATTAATCTCGTCTCAATAATATTTGTCTCCGGCGAAGCGGCAGGGTGCGTCATCTGCCTTGCCCCGCTCTTTATCATTCCTCGGTAATTTCGTTTCCACGTTTCCCCGTCTCCCTCTCATTTTTTTTCTCAAAGCTCGTCTTCGCCACGTCTTCTTCCCCGATGTGTCTGTTGTAGGCCAGGGGAGGGGTGAGCGATGACGCCGAATCGCAACCACGAAAACCGAAATTGCCTGTTCGACGAGAAGTCAGAAGCAGGCCCGATGCTCAAAAACCCATTATCCGAGCATTATCATCTTTAATTTGTTTTCGCGCCGGATCATCTTAGGGGATTAGTCCCGTCTCCTTCTCCCTCGACGACGGGCTCTCTTCTTTTCGTTTCTCACGCGGCTGATCTCTCGATCCCCCAAACCCCTGGGTTCCTTCAGCCACCTCCAGCCACCTCCAGCCACCTTCCCCAACCCACCGCGTCGCTCGGCAAGATTCACCGACAGGAACTGGCAATTACGGAAACGTCGGAATTGGAAGGAAGAACAGTATCTTCCTCTGAAATCGATGCTCGACTCGCCTCTTAATGGCTCATCGAACAGATTCCGTTGCCGGGGAGTCTACCGGAGCGGCTGTTGCAATTATCATGGGTTTTGGATTAATCGAATTCCGTGACAAGCGTCGTCTCGAAACCGTTCAGCCTTGACAAATACTCGAGACGCCCTTGAAATACAAATATTTTCCAAATGGCGCGTGTCCCCTGCTCCCCTTCGAGTTGCTTAACGTTCCGCGATTGGTACTAGAGATGATCTGAATATGGACTGGCGCTCTCGTTTTGGAACTTGTCGAACCTGTTGAAGATTTTTAATCCCCGTTACTTTCATCTTTTTCGGATATGGAATATACACTAGAATTTTGTTATATTTACTTAATAATCCTCTTAGCGTGCTGAATATGCCAATAGCTAATAATTTAGACTCACTACGAAAATATTGGAATTTAAATGGAACACTTATGACTCTGACTATTCACATTCATCTATCCATATTTGTCATAAATGTACAGAAACCGCAGTCTAGATGTAACAATTCAATGTATAGCAAAAACATATCTATAAAGTGAAAGAAAAAATCTTTTGTACTTTGAGATTTCCAATAAGAAATATAAATTAAATATAAGCGTTTTGAACCCTTCCTTTATTGATTTAAAGCTTCAGATAGAAATAAGACTGTAAGTCAAGATTTGTTAATATATACGTTACATAAATTTAATTACTTGATTCGTACTGTGATCTCAATCTTAATAATAATAACGTTGACAAAATTGAATACTACCACAACTACACTCATCAAAATGGCTTGCTTCTAGTTGCTTCATTTACAATTATGGAACATATAAAAATGTGTTTATGAGAAACTTGTAATAAACTTTTCACTCAAACACATATTATAAACAAAATCGTAAGAAGTCTGAATATTTCCAATCTTAATATCATTATAAAGCTTGGTACTTGATGAATTTAAAATAGTATGTATTTTTAACACTTTTAACACTAAGATTATTGACAAGTCGAATAAATGTCTATATAACTCCCATACAGAAGTTAACACAATTTTCATTTTGCATAAAAATCCACGATCTATTAAGTATAATTAATTACTCCAAGATTGCCTTGACTATATTATCCAGGCTAATAAATTGGTACATCCCGTTCATGTTATGGATATTCGAAGCTCTTATAAAATATTTAAATTAATATCCTTTCTACCCTTTTCCCGAAAATGGTACGCTACCGCCACCTTCATCGGCGCGGTGGAAAACTGTACAGGTCCAGCACGGACGATAACCGTAGGGACCTGCAGCGATGAGATCGATGCGCATACCGGGTGTCCCAAACGAACCGGTTCTTGGGAAATGTTCGTACAAATTCGAGCGAAAAAAAGGGCAACGAATTTGCCAGCAAAAAATCGAAGATTAATATTCATCGGCAAAAAAGTGGCCGGTGCTCTTTGAACCGGGCGGGTGCATCGCGCGACTGCAGCGGCTTTTAGCCGTGGAAAAATTGGGGTAAAAGACTGCGGCGACGGGTGTCCGTGTTACTCGAACGAGAAAAAAAGGTCGCCGTGTTAAATACACCGGTTCACGGTGCTTTCCAGCCGGCGGAAAAATGCATTTCAATTATCGGGACGCCCGCCTCGACTTCCACACGCGGGGCGACCTGGCAATTTCGGCTTAGCTGAAAATTCGGCCTGGTCTCGCTCGCTTAAAAAGCCAACCGCGATACCGTAATTAAATTTCGAACGACTCCGCTCGCACCTGTCGAAAACCTCCGAGCGACCGTCTGGAAAAGGACGATCGTTCGTTTTAAAGCATCCTTCATTTCCTCGAAACGAAACCATAGTATCGCAGAGACGGAAGAAATTCTCATTGTTAAGGCTTTCGGGGGTAACCCGTGTCTTAGAAGAAATATTTTTCCAACATTTTGCAAGCATTGCAACTAGCTCCATCAGGAGATCGAAGACACACTGATACTAGTGTGTGCCTCATGGTGCTGCTCTAATTTAATTGAGTTGCTCATATTTCGGTTAATTAACATTTCTGTTGATATTATTAGGGTGCTTCATTATCTCTAACATTTCTCGGTACTTTCTGGCAAAGTATCCTTTAGTCTTTGCTATAATTTACCTGAATACAATTTGGAGCTCTCTCCACCCCGTTGTCCTTAATTGTCCACCTGATCAATTAAAAATGTCTTTGATTGGTGAGTAAAGACTTGGAACATGAGAATCTGAAACTTGTGAAACGTTGGAAAAATAATTCTTCTAGGATAAGGTTTACACCCAAAAGACGGAAACGTTCAAATTTGTCACGATTAATTAAGGGTTTGGCTGATGACAAACATCTATTGAAACATCTATTGAAACATCTATTTAGAAATTTTTTTAGAAAACGTTTTTCCAATTGAAGTTTTAATGACAACAGGTAACAAAAAATTCTAGTATGTAAGGGCTTTGCTTGGAATAAAGGAAGAAGATGCAAGCGCTTTGCTTGGAATAAAGGAATAAGATGCAAGCGCTTTGCTTGGAATAAAGGAATAAGATGCAAGCGCTTTGCTTGGAATAAAGGAATAAGAGCCCAGGGCGTAAAATAATTAAAACACGTCTATTCCCTTCGAGCGTCCGACAATAAGTGCCCATCGCGTCTCCGCCGTCGTCGCTCCGGCGTTTTAGACAAGCGACGATCGGTCCCCGCGATCGTCGCTCCCTCTTTTAGACAAGCGACGATCGGTCCCCGCGATCGTCGCTCCCTCCTTTAGACAAGCGACGATCGGTCTCTGTTGCCAACGGCGTGGTCGTCCCCCACCACACGCCGCCACCAACCTTACAAGTACGAATAAAACTTGCAAAACATAAAAGTAAAAATTTTCTTGAGCTGGGAACTAATATTTTGTTCATCAATATTAATCCTAGAGTGGTCGCGTGAATTTCGTAACGGCAGTGGTCTTGATATCACAAACCTTATTTCTCACTAAAAATGTCACTGGGTTCAAATAACAAGACAAATATAATGAATTGTTTTTAATTCAGAAGGAGTAGAAGTACAATAATGGAAATTCTTACATATTTATGAATAAACAATCTCTCCTTCGGTTATGAGTAAATAAAGTCGGTCTGTGAGACCGGGCGCGACGACTCTAGGGTTAACACAATTCTCAATTATTATGCCAAGTAATGACTACTACGCAATGAATAGTATTGCAACGATATTAACACTAGGTTTATAAAGCACTAAATGTCACTATTTTAATTTACTTTATAAACATAAGATGTATGTATTTAATTAGTATTAAATAAATTTCCGATGAATCTTTACAATTTCAGATTCGATGGATTCTGTAAATCTGGTGTTAAATCATTATAACTTTTATTTATTTGTAATATTCACGTAGATAATTCATAGATCAGAGCTCACCTGCGTTTCTCCAATGAAACCTACTTTAACACTATAACTAACGAACCAGTCAAAATGACAGGTGCATGATTTCTTATTTCACATTTATTGGAACTATGAAAATGTTTCCACGAGAAATTTTTTAATATATCTCTTCTTTGGAGTACGTGTTACCATAAAAATTGTATGAAACCTGAATAAATTCAATCTTGTTATTATTATAAAGGGATATGTATAAGTCACGTTTATGACTCGGTAGTTTAACCAAGAACAAAACACGTAGAGTGACTTCTCGATATATGTCAACAACACGGGTCTTGTCAGCTTCATGTATCGTCCGGGAGACATACCCTAGCCATGTCATGTTTACACTCCTCGACGTCCAGGGCTTTTCGAGATTCGGGACCCCTCACGGGGTATACCCCGCAGTAGTGGGGATAATTCCGCGACTTTTATCATCCAGGCCTTGCCGAATATGTAGAGAAATCACTGCAAAAGTGGAACGTCTTATAGAAAGGAGAAGATTGAATTTACTTAAACTTTGTTCGCTTTTCATTATAATATGTGCTTAAAAAAGGAAGTCAATTCAGTAATTTCCTGTGAAAACATTTTTATAATCTCAATAATTCTGAAATAGAAAACCGTTCATTTTGACCGGTAGGTTTAGTGAAGACTTGACCAACTAAATGAGATCTCCCCAACTTGAACGGCAGCTGTGGTGCGTACGCTAGACGTAGTGGTAACAAATAATCTAAAATAATTTAATTAAGTTACGCTTAATTTTTCCCTCGTTTTATGACTTTAATCTGTCCCCTGATGTTCAACTGGCAGAATATTATAAATATATGTTATAATGGAAACTTCGTAAATCCTTCTACTGAAAAAGTAAGGAATTAGGTCCTAACTCAAATATCTCTGAACACGGAAGCGTTTAAATTGATCATGATAAATTGAGGGTTGGTTAATAAAAAACCACTGTAACCAAACTGAATCAGTGTTTAGCGCTTCTTCGTGATAGTGAAAGATAAAAAAGAAGTTTGAAATGCCCGCGCGTTTAACCCAATCAAGCCCAATAACGCGATGTAAAATAACCGGTGTACAAGCTGCGGAAGCTCATCAATCAGTAAACTGGTTAATCGAACAGCCGAGCTCCCGGAATTCCCTGCCAATTAAATTAGCCGGCATTTGAGGAACTAATTTTCTTCCGGTGCGGCGGCCGCTCGTCGTTTTTTCCACGAGAATTTACGAACACGCGAAGGAGCATGAAACGGGGTGGAGCGAAGCGAGATTAAATTGAAATATTCGGCGAAAAATTCTCGCTTTGGAATTCGATGGAGCGAGATTAGCGGGCGTAATTTATCGTCGTTTAATTATCAACAAAAAATCGCCGGCTCGAACCCCTACAGCCAGGCTGGCGAGGCTGTGCGGGGTTTGTGAGCACGCACAGGCGGGGGTGTATCGGAGGAGGGGGGAGGGCAGGGCGACGCGTCCGGATTTAATTTTAATCTCTGATGCTTTTAGCGCATGAGACGATTTTTCAAAGTCCCGGCCCGACCTTCCTTCGCCTCCCCTCGTCGCTGCCATGCCGCGGCCTCATAATTCTTCGGCCGATGTATTAATGTCGTGTTAGCAAGTAATATAACAATGGTGAATGGCCGGCGTTTGCAAGTGGAGCGCTATGTGCATGTACAAGTGCACGAGGGCCGGCGAGCGTGTAAGCGGACGATGACACACTGCGATGGAAACAGCGACAGAGAAAGTACCGGTGTACTGGTAACATGCTATCATAGCTATCTAGGAAGCTGTCGGAATCCACCCTCTACTATCTCGTCGAATCGACACCGGCGAAATCTAACATTCCCTTGGTGCCGTTATTTTTTCCTTCAACGCCAATTATTTTTTACTCGTACCCTTTCTACACGCTTTCCAGCAACTTCGGAGATGGGAGGAGGTAGGATGTTTAAGATTTTTTATTTTACAATTATTGTAATCATAAAGTTGCTTTTGCGGAAAATAATTCGATAAACTTCTTTATTTAACCCTCGATAACCAAACTGTTGTAAAAAAAGACGATTGGGAAACTTAAATATTTGGACATCGGACGATCCACCAAATGCTCCAATTAATAAATTCAATGCCAAACTTGAACTTTTACATTTCACTTATTCTGATTCTGTAGAAGGTAAAGTATACTTGTTGCTAAATAAGAAGCGTGCAATTATAGTCGCCTTTCTAATTGGCGTTGTTATTTCCACACATTACAGCTTAGTTATCTAGGGTTAAGCATGCATTATAATAAATATCGCATAAAATGTAAATAAATTGAGTCCCATTATTTTTATAAGACAGCATGTTCCACTTTTAACGTTCAGTAGGTTTAACGTTAAAACATATATGTAAAAACTTTTTTAGAAAACGTTTGTATAGCATAAGTCCTAATGATAATAGGTAAGAAAACGTTCTAGTTTGAGTAGAACTTGCAAAAAATAAAGATAAAAATTTGACTGTAATAAGAACAGATATTTAATTCATGAATATTAACAAAGGTCTCATTTATTGTCCCAAGTAATGCACTACTATGCAGTGAATAATATTGCAACTTAATTAAAAATAAAAATTGTGACCATTTTAAACTACTTTAAAAATGTAAGAAGAATGTATTTATTTTATCCAGTATTAAATAAATTTTCCATAAATGCATCTTTACGATTTCAAATTCGATAGGCTCCGTGAATCTAGTGTTAAATCATTACTAGTGTTATTTATTTGTAATACTTATATAAATAATTCATAATTCAAAACTTGTTTGTGATTCTCCGATGAAATCTATTTTAACAAAATGTAAAATAGCTTCATTAAGTTGGGATCACAGGGGCAGATTAGGGTTAAGCTTAATCTGTCCCTAACTTTATGATTTTAATCTGTCCCCTGGTGTTAAAACTGACAGAACATTAGAAAGAAATGATACTATAATGGAAAGATGAATGATTAAATTCGTAATTCTTTCTCTTGAAAGCATGAAATGGATGTTTCGAGTTTTTAGAGGATTATTCACTTTGAACATGAATAATAAAGAGACGTGTACAGTTGAATTTGTGCTGTGTTAAAACTTCTTAAATTGATAGAAACGAGCAGAAGCATGTAAATCTTTAAGTGAAAACTCAACAAATCTGGAAATTTTTTTTAAAAATTACATCATAGTAGAGATTTTTTTAGATTTCTGCGAAAATAAGCTGCCCCACCGCAAACATAAAACATAATTATGAAACATGAAACATAATTAAAGTAGGTACTTACGGTATTATTAATACTTTGACTGCCAAACTAAAAACCTCAAAAATTCCATAAAATGAAAGTAAGGTATTTAATGAAATAAAAATTGAAGAAAATTAAATGTATGATATTGACTAGTCCTTCAACGTGTTAAATGAAAATTAAAAACTGCCTTGTGACAGAATAGCGCAAACCAGGCTGCAAAATGAAAAGAATCTGAAGAGTGAAAAAACGTCGAAGTAGAAAAATTTGCTTTGAATTCTACAAAGATATTTTAGAAGAGAAATATTAATTTATTTTCTAATCACGTCTATGAAACATCACTCGGATTCACTTTACAATTTACACGATGCCTCGTACATGTGTGTGTGTGTGCGACAAATGTTAGGTATATTTTCTCTACACTTAATAAGTTTAAAACGTCTTCCAATTTAGCTGTTTCTCCCGGCATAAAATTTAATTTATATTCCACCGAATCGAATGTACAAAACGTAGATATCACTTGCGAGCTGCACGGTAATCGAAAGAGTGCCCATCTCGATAAATATTTCACTTCTTGCTTCAACAAGCAAAGCCCTTCCAACTCCACATTTCCGTGACTTTCAGTTCGCTAACGTGTCAAAAGATTCTACCGACAAAAGCAGCACTCGAAACCAGTGCATCCACTCGAAATCGTGCAACTTCCGCGGATCGAGAATCGACACTTAGACGGTCGCAATAAGCAATCGAAGTCGACCGTTATTTTTTTCCGGAAGGAGTTTGACAAACGGCTGAAGAACACGTCTGAATACTCGATCGCGGTAGTGTGGTCGGGAGAGTGCATGAGAACACGAAACAAAGATAACGCCGGTAAGGGAGGGCCACAATGGAAGTACTCAGAATTGAGGAGGAGGACCGTATACTTGCATGGAGGATACTCGAGCGTTCCTCGAGCTAATTAGCGCTCCGATTGCAAGAGTAAGGGAAGAGGCTAAATATAGAAGTCAATTTCCTTTTTCGACTTGCGACACCAACGATGGCGTCGAACGTAGTCGAGTGGCCCTGGCAGCCCGCGGGAGGACCCATTCTCGAGGCAATACGATTTCCTCGAACCGCTGAACCGCGCGACAGTCGAAAACAGCCAGGGCCCTCGTAAAGCCGGCGAGTTTACAGCGCCGGTCGATTCGTTCTGGATCGGTAGGATCGATTCCAGAAGTAGCTCTGGCTCTCTCTCTCTCTTTCTCTCTCTCTCTCTCTCTCACTCTCTTTCTCCCATCGAGATCGAGACAAAGAACTAATTTTCAAGCTTCCAGGCGTACGGCGATCCGTTCCGCGGGCCCGTGTCGCAAGATATATCGTGCGTGTTCGTTCCGTTTGACCTAGTGGCGGCACCCTACTCCTAAAAGGGATTCGGCGCGTAGGAGGAGCCGCTCGAGGAAGGACGAAAGGGGACGAGACTGGCCCGTTATACGCGAATGGCTCACGGCTCACGGATTACACGACCGCTGCGTCGCGCCGTGGAACACGCACATAGCTATGCACGCACGCACGCGGGCCGGGCCGGGTCGGGCCACGCACGGACGCACGTGGCCACGACACAGCACGCACCCCGGTGATCCATAACGTTGTCAACTCGACGCGCAGGGCCAATCTCCGTCGCAGATAACGGTCGCGCGACCGATCGCTCGACGCGCGAAATGCTCACCCCGGAAATCGCGATTCGGGACTGAGGTGGCTTGGAAGCCTCTTATTTTGTGCAGAAGTAAGAGATTGGGTTGGAACGAAAGTTCGCAGCGTTTTTAAACTATAGTTCAAAGATGAAATTAAGATATTTATTTATAGGTTCATTCAAAAATGGCAAAAACTAATAGACAGAATGAAAATCATGTTATTGGGTACAATCGTGGATGGGCTAATATTACATGAGAAAATAATGAACTATTGCATTTTAATATCACCTATTTCCTCAATCTATTTTTATTGAAAAGTTCAGAAAGATCAAACACATTTCAGGTATCGAGCCATGTACATAGTATTAAGGAATTTTTGCCGATTTTTCAGTTACAAACTCTGGATTGAAAAAAAAAAAGGAAAACTTGAAAAATTTCGACAAAAATGTAGATTGTATATTCGAGTTTAAAAGTGACACCTACGAAATCTATTCAGCTGAAATATATTGTCATCATTAATAACCAGAATTTTTTCAGATTTTCTGCACTGGTGCGGTGTAATTAAATAAATGGAAGATTCCTGTAGGAATTTTGATCTTGCAGAGTTCACTTGCGAAACAAGCAGCATGTTGTATACAGGAGTGAGTTAATTCAACAGCTTTTTAAGAAAGTATCTTCAGTATTTTTAACTTGTAATCCTAAGTGAATACAGACGTGTTGGTCCGACAATTTTGTAGTCTTTCCAAGTTCAATGAAGAGTAAACTAGATGAACTACGAGTTTTTATTTTGAATGGCGTTTAACGCTTTAAGCAGTCGATCTTCAGGAGTCCAGAAACATTTTCGCTGGAGAGTGGAACGTATCCACGGTATCCCAATGATTGGGTTAATTTTGTGCCGTTGCTAAAGGCCGCTCGGCCGCTAATTACTCGATGTCACGGTATTCCTCACCGGTCAGAGCTCGGTTCTTTCAGCATTGACACATTTCACATGCGACCGTCTCGATACTTTATACCGGCAGCTGGAGCCATTTCGATATTAGGATCGGCAGAAAGAAACCCGTAAATGGCCTGGATGGCCCGATTGGCAGAGTGCACGAAAGCTCCCCAGGTTCGACTACCAGTAATCTCTGTAACTGATCTTCTTTTTTCTCTCTACCGTGACGGTTTTCAAAAGCGGAATTTCCTGTCGCCTCTCTTTCTCTCTGTGTCTTTCTTTCTCTCTCTCTATTTCGAATTTCGAATCATTTCTCCTGTTTGTCACTGTGACCCGAGCTATATGCCCGGCCACAGCTATTTCGATATTAGAATCGGATTGATGCTATCCAAAGATAGGTAACTCAATCCGTGAAGTATTTGCGGAGTAAACAAAGGGTCACGATCAATAGAATATCTCGTTTGGTACGAAGTAACTCGAATCACGAACGATGTAAATGCTCTTTCATCTAGGCCCTATTAAATTATGAAAGAGCTGCAAGGGGTAGACTTCAAGTTCCAGCTAATTTGACATCGACTTTACAGTGACGCACAAAACCACTCGTACACAACCATGATGTTTATTCAATTTCATTTTACTGGTATTTTGTAGCTTTGGAAAAGCACGAACGAGAGCAGAGCTCCACATTAAAAATATTATACAAATTTCACGAACGAATGGAGCAATAAATCCATATACAAAGCTACTGTATCGAAAAGTTTATGTTATGATACAATCATATAGGATGTTGTAATTTTAACAGTTGAAACATTGAAATTATTTCGATAATATTTATTCAGTAAAAATTTTCTACATTATGCAGTGTATATGTTTCTAAAAAGTTGCCTTACCTGGAAAAATTCGCTTTTTCAAACGTGAAACCATTCGAAGCTTTCAGACCAAACTGAATTGTCCACATTTAAAAATTAATTCTTGCGTTAATATGTTCACTGTGCCAAAAGCGAGAATTTCCAGAATGCAAGCGGGTTGCAGTTTTTACTTCGTTAACACGTTGTCGCATAATAACGAATCCGAATCGTGACGAAGAGTTTAACCAGTTCAAACAGAATCTACGTAAATATGAATGTTATGCCTTTCTTTCAAGATTAAAGAAAATGCTATTCCTTTGTAACCAATGTATGAGGGGGGAACCTTGTGTAAATGGCCTGTTTTCCACGAACTTTTTAAAAATGTAATGCGTAGATTAGTTAAAAATTTGAGGTATTATATTATAACGTTATTACGTAAACAGAAATATTTTTCATTTTTAATCGTTAATATCAATGGTGCAATGGCGGCTTAAACATGGCATCCTGGAAATGCGCCGTGCAGCGTACAGTGCACAAAAATGATCTTAAACAAGAAAATCAAAATGGAATCGTTAGTTTAGAAAAATATACACAACATGAAATTCTTTTATTAAAATTTGCAAAATTGCAAAAATGGCGCAATTTTGGAAAAAACGGAATTTCTGTTATGATTTTCTTTTAATAACAATGTTTCAAATGGAAAATAAAAAAATCGGAGCTCGTCATGTTGTGGCCAATTATCAACCCGACGTAAACAACGCGCAATCTTTGCTGAAACACGTAAGTTTTAAACTTCCACATTTCATCCGCTTCAACATGATTATTCTTGCTCAAGGACATTTCTAGGTGAAAAAGGTGGTATAAACTACATTCAGTTTATTATTGAGTATCATGCTATCGTAAAAAAACATACTATTCCACTTAAAAAAAAAACATCGGTGACCTTGAAATTTCATTAAAAAACACAACATAAAAAATTGTTTTGTTTACCATTATATTGCCCCCTGCAATAGTGTCACTTTGTCCTCCGAAGTTTTTGATAGGACTGTAAATACGAAAGATATTTAGGTGTTCCCATTTATGTGGGACACCCTGTATATACCAAATTTCATCAAGATCGAGTAATCAGTTTTTGAGTTATTGCACGGCGTGCGAAATTTTGCGTCTCGAGACAAATGTATTTAAAATTTGAGTAATGTGAAAAACACGTTACATGTTTGTATATCGTGAAAACATTTTTTCGCTAACAAAAAAGATTTTCGCTAATCTGCGATTTCAGGACCATAGAACAGATCTTCCTCTTCCTCTAAAAGTTGCACATCGGCCGTTTTTTCTTCTTTTCGAAAAGCACGAACCTTTCCGGCAAGAGCCCGACTACGTGAGCCGCTCCGCCCAATACAACCAAACGGCCATTCTATTTTGAATATAACGTACAAGAACATCTGTGGTCACTTTTTAACTTGTTTATCGTATTCCTCAGAAAATTTCCTATCGATTTAAACAAAAATAAAATGCTTAAGCATTAATGCAATTGTTTACATGAGAGTGTCCCCTTAATCGTCATACGCTCCTCAGAAATAGTTGCGTAAGAGATTCTGTACAATTTTTCTGTAGAACTTATCGACCACATGTTACATTGGCAATGTATTCGCGATGGATTCTCGGTTGCAGATGTTTAAAAGGGAAAGAAGGATTTATTAATGTATACGAAGACGCGCAACGACGCGTTAAGTGGCCAATAAAGTGTCAAGAGGAAAAACGAGGAGAGCGAGAGCCGAGTGGAACGGCGCGGTGTCGAAGAAACAACACGAACAATACGAGAGGGGGCCTGCGTAAGTCTGTATCGATGGGAAGATAGACCGCAAAACGCCCCGAAGCCCGGACGCCGTAATTAACGTCCAGGAGGTCGGCGTTAACGTCGGGAAGCAGCGAAATCTCAGGGCTCAGACGGCGACAAGCGATTTCGCGTAGAATACGCGTCGGGTACGAGACGTTAGGCAGTGCGGTTTGTATTGCGAGAACGCGAATTCCTCGTGCTACCTAGAGACGGTAGAATGCAAATAAGGCGCCGGCTGCTCTCCCTGTCCCTCACCACTCCTCCGACGATAATTACCGGGCGCGTAACTAGACACGGAATTATGCGTTCTCGATTGCGCGTGCGAGTACGCTTCCGTTGTCGCGTCAACGCGCTCCTCACCTATCGCGTGTGCCCGACCACGTGATAACACAGGTGAAACCCTAACATATCTTAGACACCGTAGACAGCCCATTCAAATTAGACGCCCATTTCTAGCAATTATCTGGAAACGAACTATGCAACCGGAGAGAGAGAGTTCCGATGTGTTCTTAAACAGTAGAATACCGTTACTCGCTATAACACTCGGACACTCTTAGAAAAACGCTTTTTTAATCTTGGACCATACCACTTGAATTTTTTTGAGAAGTTGAAACAATTAGTTTCTATCTGATGTGAGATAGAAACTTTGAAAAGTTTTAAAAAATTAATATTTTGAAAAATATGAAAATTTACTTTTTACAACTTTTTTATGTGGAGCTATATTGAAACAAAAAAAATACGTTTTGTACATTTGTGTTATTTATATACGTTTTGAAAATTTCATCGAAATCGGTCAACGATGCAATGATTTACAAACGTTTAAATACGGTGAACATTGCAGTTTTGCAAGATTTCGCGGTCTGCAATTTTATACTTTTATAAATCATTTATTAAAAATTAAATGAAGAGAAAAATCTCTGTCGAAGATAAGAAGATTCATCACAGGAAAACTAAACTAAACTATTTTTTAATAACAAACTACTTTCGTATATTTTATGCACATGCCATAAATGCATAAAAATCCGCAATCCAGCTGTAACAGACTAACGGTTTGTCAAACGTTTGCAGCCTTTCATATCAACATTCAATTTGTCAAAACACGGCTTCACACAAAACCGCTCGTTCGAACGAGCAGTTCGGCATTTGTCCAACGGGCAGTTCGGCCATCTGAAAAGGCAGGACCAATTAATCCCACTTCTCTCAAATCTACAATTTCGAGAACAAGAAAGGCTATTCGTTAGTCAGACTAATCGCGACTGAAGAAAAACCCGCGGACCACTAGGACCGTCCGTAATCGGTTCAGGCGAGTGAGAAATCGCTTTGGCTCGAAGTTATCGATGTCTACAGCTCTTCTAACCCCTCCGATTTTTCTGAAGAGGAATGTTTCTACGCTGGAAGCTCCGAACGAAAGCCTCTTTGTAGACAATGCCCGACACTCAGACACAAAATACCGTCTACTTTCTATCGAAAAGTCGCAGACTTTCCGAGAGTGTCCCCTCACCGTTTTTCGTCAGCAACCCTTCTCCATTAGCGCGTATCGCTGTGGCTCGATAACGCTTCGGATATCTCGGCTGAAAAACGATATCACGGTGGTCTGACCGACCTGACTCGACACACCGGTCACCTGGGCTACTCGGTTTCGTAGTTTCACGCGAAGGGAGGCGTTTCCTGCCGCTCCGAAGCGAATCGCTCGACTGTGAGGCTGCCTAGCTCGCGGGGACGTAGGTAAGTCACGCTCGACCAGAAAAGCGTGTACAGTAGTGCTCACCAGCGGTTTCACCAGGCCAGGGGAATCGCGCGCGCGCGCGAGGGGAATACAGTTACCCTCTCTATCTCTGACATTACCGGATTAGTCACGTGACATTATGATACATGCACGACAGAGACGAAACAAATGTTGCATAGTTTCCAGGCGGACATACAGTGCTGTAATCTGTTTTTTGTTAATTTACTTTTATATTGAGATATTAGAGTCACCTTCAGTATTTTTAATGGAATGTTCAACATTTATTCTCAAATTCGAATAAAGCACCAAAATCTACGTGAAGAAGTATTATACCAAGTAGAGCTTAAGGTTACTGATTGAACCAGTGACTTTTTGTGATTTTTCTTATTAAAACGAGTCCAAACGCGACGTATGTAAATCAGAATAGTATTACAGACTTAGTGTAAATAACACATTAAGGACATATGTACTGTACGTACCGCATAAGAAGTTCCAGGGAAGGCACAGGCAGTGTAGTCAGACAAGGGAAATGGAGGGGAATACAGTTACCCTCTCTTTGCCACTACCGGGTCAGTCACGACGCAGACGCAGACGCAACGCGAATAGCGTGCGCGCATCATTTCACATGACCGGATTGTGGGCATGTTTGCCGCCGGGGGAATGGGATAAGGTAGAGTGGGAGAAAAGTCTTGATCTGACGACACTGCACAGGGGCAGTAGGAGTTCCTCCCTGGCTCCGCGTATTCCCACCATTGACGTCTCATCTACCCTGACCAATCAGAGCTTCACATTCTTTCTACGGGACTTTTTGTAAAGCACATACATTACGTATAATTGCTATGTACGAAGTCTACAAAAGTGGACAAATTTACGTTATGTTCGGACTCATTTTAATCGTGAGCATTTCAACAATCTACTGACAGCACATTCAGAAAGCTAAGACGACATCACCGAATGCGACATTTTCTTTAGTGCACATTTATTTGTAACGCTTTCGGTATTCCTTTGAAATGTCGATCCTCGACCGTCAATGCTCCACGGACTGCGGCTATCTCGCTTTCGATGACTAAATCTATTTTCTCATTTTTCGAGCATTTCTCGAGTTGATTCCTCGAAGAGAACGCTACTCTGTAACGCAAGAATTCTACTTCCCGATCACAAACTTCGCAAGTTAAGTGAGCACTACTGTAATAGGCCGAACCTAGCCGTCATTCATCGGGACGAATCGTGGCTGAGGATTTCTTTCGTCGCCGCGGTACACCGGTTGTCGTGACGCGCGGCAATATAATTACAATATTGCACGATGCCGTGATAACGTCGTTCCACCGCAACAGCTCCAGCAGCTAGGAAACTCGCCACGTGTTTCCTCCTTGCTCACCTTTAATCCCAAACCCCCTACTTCCCACCCTTTTCGACCGTAATTAATAGCCCGTCCTTTCTCTCTTTCTCGTTCGCTGTGCCGTCCCCTTATTCAGAGAACCGGGGCAATCATTAAGTTTATTTACTCGCCCCGGACAGCTGATGTAAACAAGAAGCTCGCTGCGCTTTCCGATCTGCGACTGCTATTGACCACGGGACACGGGACACGGCCCGACGATGACCACGGGAAAGTGAATCGATTTAATTGCTACATACTCGTCCCATCTTCCTGCAACGGACAGGACTCCGATCAGGCGACGACTTCGATCCGACAAGTTCGCTAAGAATTATTTATTGTTTCGCTGCGTAAACGACGAGACGATCGCTTTCGCTAAATTTATTCACTTCAACCCCTCTGAGGATAGACTACCCTGATGCGATCCTTGACGGCAAGGAGCTTCAGCTGTGGGGAAATCTGCCCTCGTTATCTTTGACGATCGTCCCGTGCTTCTCTTTGCGTCTTAACGAATCGAGAGACAAGTGAGTTTTGGTGAATTGCTATTAATCGGAGCTGGAACATTTTACTTTTTCGTCTGAATTACTCGTTCCTCTGGTGACATCTTTAGCCGTATTTATTAACATTAATATTTCCTTCTATTTCCGTGTGTGTTTATCGTAAAGTGCAATTTTACCTCCTTAGTTTAATCCGTCGAACGTTCAAAAATTCCTACGGAAACACATTCTGAAGTCTACGCGAAGATTTCTTTTAATATCGAATGAATTTTGCAAAAATATTTTACTATTTTTATACTGAACAATATAAAGTATATATTTTAGAACTAATGACCTTGTAAAAGATAAATATAACACGGATATTAAAAAAATTTACGTTGCACACTGTTGTTAAAAAATGCGAAAACAAAGAAGAATTCAAACTAAAATTAGTTGCTACAAGGAGGGATTATTCGATTTGTTCGAAGAACTTTCGACATACGATATGATACAGATATACTTTCCTAATTTATAGTACACACTTCAAATCGAAATAACTTTTTCATAAATGGAGTGATATCACGAGACTGTAGCGTAGCTTCAGCAATTTCCTTTGGATCAAACAACTATCCGACAAGCTACGGGAGAGAACAGAATTTCCATACGGTAAATCTTGTACCGCCAAATGCTCGATCGTATCCACCGGTGGATTTCACAAAAGGGAAGACGTCGCTCGAAGAATTCTGTTTTTAAATATTCCTAACCTTTCGCGCTCCTTCTGACCCTCGAAATCTCGAACAAGATTTCCAAGGATTTCGCCGGGGGCGGCTTTTTCGAGGATGTTGCGAGAAAGAAAAAGAGAAAGAGAGAGACAGGTTCGGAAGCGGCGGAAAGCTCGCTCGAGGGGACGAAGCTGACATAACACTTATATCTTATTCCACGACGGTAGAAAATGGATTTATCTCTGCTCTCGCGCTCCGGCGAACGTATGTGCGTAGAACCGAGCGAATCCTCAGGCATTATTTATTCTCCTTCATTGACATAGAGACGAGCTAGCTCGTCATGCTCCACAGGATAGCTTCTTCTCCGTTTAACGTCTATATATCGCGGATCGGGTTTCGATCTCAATGCCAAGATTACTTCTTCTTCAGCGATGCATGCCATCGTGATGTTCCATAGAAATGGATTTACAGTGTGGCCTCGACCCGGAAATCTTTCTGCGAAAATTATTGCTTGTTCGACATTTTAATCATCTTGCCATTACCTTATTCGGCAGTGTCGTCATCATTTTTTAGTTTATTTGAAATGATTAGAAACACAGTACCAAAACCATATTCCTCTATCCACTTGGCGAATAATAGTAATAACGCTGTGTTGTTAAATGTATATTCGCAATTCCCAAATTGCAATACTTCATAAAAGAAATTCTGGTAGTTACAAGTATTTTTTTCTTTTTTATTTAAGCTTATCCAAACCTCTAGATGAGGTTCATACAGCTGAGTTACAAATATTATTAACTCTTGTTTATTGCCAAATTAATCTTCTGCCTTTAATAATTTTAGTAATGGTTTCATGTTACTTTATTTGTTTCGTAGAATCATTCAAAACAGCGAAATCATTTGAGGTGGTCAAGATAAACGGGACATCCTGTACACAATCGGATTATTAGATTAAATTAGATTAATTAGATTAAATGCAGAAACAGCTCTGGAATCTTAGGAAGAACATTTTTGAACTCAGGATGCAACTTCTTGACCGGGAAATAAAATTTCGAGGAATGCATGCGTCACAGTGGCTAAGTGGCTACGAGTGTTCTCAAGGGCGATAATGTGTCATGGGAGAAACAGTACAAAGCGAAGTAAACCAGGCACCATAAGTTCCGGTAGAATTTACACTGTAAACTGTACCTCTTTAGTACACATCCCTGTGAAAAGGTCACATCGCAACGACTTTGTTCGACTTTATTTTCTAGGCGAGTCGCTTTAAGAATAGGCATTATAGAAAGGTGGAATTGATTTTCCTTTGTAAAATACTATATGCACACTGTCCATTTTTGAACAGTACGAATGTGATTACTAGACTGCAGACCTTTATGCAAAATAAAAATGTTCTGTATCAATCGCGAAAAATAGAAGCCGGGAACAAAGTTCTCCCTTCCTTTAAGCATTTTAATAAATCGAAAATAGTAAATCGACGATCTTAGATTCTCGTAGTGTTATTTCCGTTTTAAATTGTAACTACTCATATCTGTTACAAATTGCAGCAAATCCGCAGTCCAATAATCACACTACTGCCTCGATAGCAGTCACGTCCTTGCCTCCGCTTAACTGTCGTTACATCTCCGCCTGAACTTCGTTTCCCGAATATCGTCTTACAAAGTGATCGGCTATACTGAATCTTGGCGGCGCTTATGAAAACGTGAAAGATTGAATTTCGCTCTTGAAAACAGAGGGGGAGAACGCAACCTCGTCGATGCAACTTTTCTCGTTGTCGGTGTACATATCGAGTACGCCAAGTGGATGCGGGCACTCGGTGGAGAGCCTCTCTTGCGTGACTATCGAAATAACGGCGAGAGTAATAGTAGTAGTTGCACATAATGGCAATGGTAATAGTGGCAGCGTACGTGCTGCCCGCCTCGTGCTGCTGGTACCACGTGAGATTTCTAATTGGCGGATCGTCGGCTCTAATAGCGCCCGAGGAGGGGAGAGGGTGGCTGATGCGTGTGCCTAGACGATACTCGATTCTTGATCCCGATCGAGGAACGTTTACCTTACTATCTCGCCGGGACACGTGTCCGCTGGAATTGGCAGGCCGCGTGGAACACCGTAATCCGCCCGGGCCATTTCACTTACGCAATCTAATCCGTTTTCCCGGGCAGCGTGAAAGCTCGCGCGATATTGAAAACCGACCCGTAAACACGTGACGGGGATCAACATTCGTCACGAACAGGGAATTCGCGAGGATCGACACGGGATCGGTCTATACTTTTCCGCCACGACGCGAGATGCGCCCGGTAGTTAACAGTAGTTACCCGGCGGTGCGAGCAAGTAACGAGCAGTTTGCTAGTTTTTAATTGCTCCGGATTCCCGGCCATTCTATCGATAGTTTCGCTGCTCTTCGGAATCTCGCGAATATCGGACTTTGATCGAAGATTGTTGTTTAACACGAAACCCGCCGAGCGCTACAAGCGATCGGCTTGTGCTGGCTCGGAAACGTAAGAAGATTGAAGGTATTTAGACTTTGTACAGTTTTTATTATACGCGCTGGATAATGCAATTTCGAAACGTCTTTATAGAATTTCATTAACCCTCGAACGTTCCTCAGAAATATTTGTGTGTAAAAGCCTAGAATAATATTTCACCCATCTTTCTTTTACACATTAAAACGCCAAATTATGTTCCATTTATAGCGCCAATATTTGAAGAAATACATACATCTCACAACACGAAACAGAAAGATCATCAATCATTTTACAATATGTAAAAATAGTAAATTGGAGAATTTTTATCCTGAAGAACGTGTGTGGGTTAATTCTAAAATAGAAAACTGGTTGTTTGACTATGACAAGTTTAGTATTGACTTATATTTTTAATTGACTTTTGATTGGAATTTTTACGGTTTGAATTTGTCTCTGACATTAATGAGAATGATACATGTTTCTTAGTGCCCACATATTGTACAGAATTCAAGAAAAGAAAGAACAGTGTTGGGGCACAGCTTCTATATGCGATATTTCGCAAATTTTAAATATAATAATTTTGCGAAAACTGTTTATGATAAATATTTGTTTCTTATATCGTTATTCTACAGTCGTTTTATTTTTAATTTTCTCTAATAAAATTGACAGTCATTGTACAATAAAACTGATTTTTAATGGTCTTTCATTAGTATTTATACATTTAGTCATTTTATTTTCTTTCCTTTTTCAAACGAAATTTTATCTCCTCGCATTATATTATACATCTCGTGCAGTCAACTTTACCTCTCGCTGTGGTATAATATGCAACGAAAAACAGTTCCAAAGAATACAAAAGTGAAACGAACTAGTGTGCAATGTAATGAGAACAACGATGATTAAAGCGAATTATGATTGGTTTAATCCCCAATGTCCTGGAGGTATTGTACTTTACAATATTAGAGTTAAATGTGTTTCAATATCTAGTAAAATTTAAATTTATTTAATTGAATCACTGCACATATATCCTAATAATCTGGAAAATATTTATACTTAATCTTACGTATTAAAGTACTTAGGATAAAAGATAGCAGTACAAATATTTTTAGATTATTTAAAGATTATTTTTATTATTATTTTTATTATTTAGTGTATTACATCGATTAATATTAAATATTCCTTTATTTTTATAGTAATGGAAATACTAATTCAAATGTATTTTTCTGCAGTAATTTTAAATATTTACTTGAAAGAAATTTTTCTGCAGTTTAAAATTTCTGAAATTTTTCTTCTTTTTTATTCCTGAAATGAAATTTTTTACATATTATATCTGCACATGAATGAAATTCTCTCTACGAGACAGCTATATATTTCTTGATATTCGTAATTATTTATACATCGTAAAGCGAGCTTCGGAGCATGAAATATAATGAAATTAAAATAATTATGTTTCATACATCCTCGCAAAAATATCATTCCAAAAATTTAAATTTATAATTTCATAATTAATAAAATTTCTAATTACAATTAACAATTCCACGTTAGGGAAGTACAATAATATTTATCCCAGTTAGACCTAAAACTACTTCAACCATAGTCTTATATAGAGAAAAGAGTAAAGTGGAATGTTCGTTAGAAATATAATTAAGGACGCACGAGGTACGCGGAATTATAACACGAAAAATACGGGACCTGTCAAAATGGCGAATACTAAATTTTTTCATTTACGAATATTGAGCTTGTAAAGATTCATCTACAATGAATTATTCAATACATTTCTTTAGACCTATATTACTGGAAAAATTACGGATTCCGGCTCGGCCAATGACAACGCTAATGTCCGCTGTAGCCGCGTTCTGATTGGTCCGTGTTTTTCGTTAATAACTCTTTAACAAAGGCGTGGAGAACATTTCCGTAAAGGAAAAATTTATTTTAAATGGCCTCAGTAATCACCACTTTCAAGGAAGTACAAAATTTTGAGACACGTTGTGTATATTTCATGTTAAAAAAATAAAAGTCACAAAGTTTGAGAACAATTATTTTACAAATGACAGAATAACATTATATTTCCGTCAAAAATGTATCAAATTTACACGAGAGTTGGGTGTGGGTTAAAGAAAACTATTTCAACTACCATTTCGAATATGTTTTATTCAAAAGGTGTTCATTGCTTTCTGTAACAAACGAAAGCCGCGAAGCCGACCGCACTACAAAATTTTATCGCCTCGCAGAGTGAAACCGACGGATCAAGCTCGCGACTTAATCTCTTCGGGATCGATTCCGGAGAGCTTTTCCTCGGCCGTAGGAAATGTCTCGAGCACGGTTCCGTCGATCATCGGGGCTTACTACATTTTAGCATCTCCTTAGCCGCGAGAACCTCGTGAACCCGCACGGTCCGATCTAATCGCGCTCATATTGCCCGGCTTTAAAACCGTATCTGGCGATACGAAGGCGCATCTATTAAACGTTATCCGGTTATAACTGCGCGTAGGGTTGCCTGGAGGAACTATTTCACCGAGACTTTCTAAACCCAGACACTGCGATAATCGTATCCACGCCACTAATAATGCTCCCGGCTAGGGTGGACCTTATTGTTCAACTATAAAATTTTTAGCACGTTGTCCTCTACACTTATTCCGCTTCACAACAAAATAATCTCTACAAGATTTAAGATCAACTGGACCTTGAAAGGACGTAGTGCATCGAATGAGAAATTTTGAGATATTGAGTCGTGCCAAGTTTTTTTCAATGTGAACGTTTAATACAACTATGTAACACGAGCATATATGAAGAACATGATCATCTGGACATCAATTTTTTTTTATTATTACAAGCTTCTTCCTGTTTACAAATGCCATTTGCCGTTTTAAAACATTGGTCTGAATTTGCATCGAGTGCATTAACCCTTTGCATTCCGGAATTTTGTAAACACCTGTTCAATGTCGCTACAGCCTCAACAAAGGGAGGACATAGGAGTGCAAAAGAGTAATAGAATAAATAGTAATCTAACAGAAAAATGCTAAATGGAAAGAGAGTCGTCAAAATTTAAGTGACATATTTGATATTTTCGAGAATTTTATAATTTCTTACTTATTTAGTATTTAGTTCTGACTAAATGTATATTAAAGCAAAAGTTTAATTTGTACAAATGAAGACTATTTCGCGTTAACAAGCTCGCAGCAACACCGCAATGTAACTTTCACCATTAAATACCAACTAAACATTAGAGTATTTATGATTTTATACTCGTGCTATTTCCATTCATGCACCTATTTATTACAAGTTTAACATAAATATGCTGCGTCTTCCTGTGATCCAATTAAATTAATTCTTTACATAAATATTTTCTTACCCAATGGAACAGCTTAAAAGGACGGCGTGAGAAAATTCTCGCAATATTTTAATTTAATTTCCATCGCAAAGCATCTTTTAGTTGACGAAAGAAAATCTTTGATTTCAGTTTTCATAAAATTAAATATGAAAACGGAAATTTGTATAAAGGTCCACAGTGTACTCATGAGTAGACAAAATATGACAAAAATGAATTGGGTCGATACGAAACTGCAAAGACTAAAATAAAGAGTGAAATAGAAAAGCTTTAGCTTCGGTTCCTTACAATTGACTTGAACAATTATTATTATTTAGGATAATGATCCATAGTCTACTCAGTAGGTGTAGCTAAGGTTCTAGTCCTGGTTGTAAAGGGAGCAACATTTCGAAAAAAACGTCGAGCAACAACCGAGACCAGTCTTCTAGAGAGAAAGAGGGGGAGATATAGAGAAAGGGAGAGGTAGAAGGAAAGCAGGAAAAAAAGAAAGAGATCATTCGCTGTCCTATCCCCGTAGCCGAATTTGAGCCCGGAGTCGACACACGTTTCAAAATCGCATTCCGTATTCAAGCGGGGACGCGGCATTCGAAGCTGTCCGTATATTGCCGGTCGTATCGAGGGCCGACATCTCGATGCGCGAGATACGTTCTGTGCATGGGTCGGAGGAGCTCACGTACGAAATATTTCCCCGGTTAATGGACCATACTCGAGTACAATTCTTAGCGTTACGAGCGCGCATCCTCGAAATTTCCACGGAATCGCTCGCTGTAAACGGGACCGCGGCGCGACTCCTCGTAAACTGAATCGGTCGCTGTCTTCTAGCCGCCGATTTCCGCCAAATTTATCGGTACGCGTCACAACGCGACGATAATGGGCAAAAATCGAAAAATCAACTTTCATTTTAGTGTTTAAAACCTTCATAGAAGTGTTCCTAGATATTTATTGCGAAGGTAAGAAACGATTACACTGCGGATCTTTATGGAAAATTAAGTTTTTGTGTATCAATTTTAATACATTCGCGACCGACAAATTTTTTCCGTTTCTAATACTGAGTATAGGCGAAAATAATGAAATTCTGAAGCTGGTTGCCGCAAACTTGTATCGCTAGAGCAAGGATTAATTAATTTATTAAAGTAATTAATAATTCATATTTAAATTCAATCCCATTAATGCGCCTAATGTTGCCGCATTCAGAAACAAAAATTGTAGAATAGAATTTAAAATGACGTGATTTCACGTCAGCGGTCGCGAATGCGTTAAGGAACACGAGACGAAAACGTTCTTTCTGTCTTTAACCCTTCGTATGCTATGCCGTAGTCATTCGTGACCCGTCGCGGTAGCGATGGGGATAAGCTCGAGAGACTATCAATATGTACAGTAGGGTGGTTCTTATTTACTTTTGACAAAAATTTTTTCAAAACTGTGTTTATCCCCCCCCCCCCCAGAGAGTTTCAATTAATATGAAAAAAATCTGTGCAAAGTTTGAACTCAATCAGATAACGGGAAAACATACTCCCCCTCCTCGGCCCTTAAACATTAAAATAATTAATTAAATGCTCATAAAATCGTTTTTCTCGAATACCTTCTAAATTATTGATTGTATTGAATACTATGTTCAACAAAACTTGTACGACTGAACATGCTGCGTCTTTTATGTTCTATTACTGTTTTTCGTAAAACATGGTTTTCGAAAAAATTGAGAAAAATATCAGACCAAAATCAAAAAATTTCTTTTGAAATTTAGAAACTGAAGTATACTTTCATTATCTTTTATCAATAAGCATTTATAAGCAACAATAAAAGGTATGTCATAGTCGCTGAAGCATTATATGTATATTCGAGTATCTCGCACATTCTGAAGAAAGTCAAACCGGCAAAGGTACCCTTATCCAAACCATCGTCTTATATCGGACTAAAACCGTATTAATGAAGTATCGGTATGAGTCAGAAATGACTCCGGCATAGGCCTTGTCGCGTAGCGAAATGCGTTGGAGGCAAGAATGTCCGAAAACCGTTGCAGGCCGAGGAGTTAGTTTTTTATAAGTATGTTCCACAGAGTCCTAGCCATAAAAATTAGACGTATACCTGCGTGCATCATTCGCAGATGCGCTGTCGCGCGGCGAAACCGTTAGAAAATTTGGGATTTCCCATTTATTTTATAACCCGCTGCTCCCACTCGCGACACTCTGGTCAACGGTTTTTTTGGCTCCACCCTCACTCTCCGGCCAATCAGCATCCGTATATCAGTTTTGTAATCGCCCCGGCGTACTTTATATAAATAGCAAGACGGAGCGGCGGAAGCTACACACAATTTTAGCATTCTCGCAACACATTATCTAGCAACACTTTTCTATCAACACATCATTCGTATCGCTTTATTAGCATCTTCGCACGAGGTCACTCTTATACACATAAGCTAAGTTACGATCCTAGATTCGCTTGAATAAACTATATATAATTACTCGCCGGCTCAAAATTCATTAATACAGTCCACTCCTAACATAGCAAAGTGCGGGTTTAACTATAGCAAGTAATAGAAAACGCGCACGCAACAGGCCTAGAACCCGCAGGAGTCCGAAGGTTAATAATTTTAGTAAACTGAAAATGATACATCGATGCTCCCAAATCCTCTTTTTGCTATTTTAATTTATACCTACTCATTTTTGTTATAAATATATAACATCCACAGGCTGATAATGTCATAAAAACCAATAAACAAGTATTAACTATGCTTGGGTACTTCACCTGCAACTGAAAAGTTTCTATAACAATTCATTTACCAGTTGTGCTACCGCGTTCGTTTTATAAAAGTGCAAATTTTTCGTTGTCTGCACATGAAGTGTGTTACTGGAGGTATGAACTTGTTATTTTGATGTTAATTTCATTTTTTGTTAATCAAATTAATAATCGTAAATTTAAATACTTGTAAAATTTTTAATAGCTAAATTTAAATAAATAATAAGGTTAAACTTAAACCCAACACTTTCAAAAGTTACGAAATAATCACCAGTGCTTGATGTGTTAATTAATTGCAACAAACAAAAAATCTCTCTCGACTGCCATCCATTTTAACGTTACATCTACACAATCGTAAGCTGCATGTTTAGAAGTAATTTAATCTCTACGACGTATCAGTGACCGCATCGAATAAAGATCTCACCGCTCAATGAATAAAATCTGTCCAAAAACATTATTCTTCTCCGCCCTTTTACTCTCCAAGGAAAACGAAAATGTTTCGGCGCCGATTCGATCTTGTTGACCGAGGGGGAGGAGAGGGGGGAGGGGATCCCTGGCAAGACCGAAATGACAAATTATGTCCCGGTGACCCTAGTTTACCGTAGTCATAGAAGTCGGATTAGACCACGTAATCGACAAGCGATCCATCAGGATACCGATCCGTCCCCAAATGCGATCTTAATACATCTGGCCATCGGCCAATGGCTTCTCTCTATCTTCTCTCGATCTTGTGACACCGCGGCGCAGATCTCGCATAAACGATCCTACCTGACTGGCCCGCGACGAAGATTGACGGACGAACATCCGGGAAAAAGGAGTTCTCCCATTCTTCTTTTAAAGCTTTCACACGGGAGTGACGGTAAAATATTACCGGCGGTTCGATGGAATGCCTTTGTTTCCCGCTTGTTATTTACGATATTTCTTTTTTTATCGATTAATCGCTTTCGATATCATTCCGGAGACTTTCGCGTCGCCGCGCCGATGAGAAAAGTGGAAATCAGGAAATAATTTGAGTCAGGCTGAATAAGAAAGAAAAAAAAAAACGCTCGTCTCGGCAGTGAATAAATGTTTGAATGCTTGACGATCCATCTTGCTGGGACCTGTACAAGTCTGAGGACGCAAGAGCGTTATTTAATGAAGAGTATTACGTCGCTGATGGAGGCTACTTTGCCTAAAAACCAAATTCACCGGGGGAGACTTCATCGTGCTTCACGTTCTTCGTAGGGCCGATGTCTGTTAGGCGTTGATCGAGTGGTCAGGATGATGAATCGACTATCGGGTTGCGTAAAAAGTTCCGCACCGTGAATCCTACGAGATCGCCTCGAACATTATGCGCCGCGCCGAACCGATTGACAAATCCTGCTCACGGGCTTTTCTTCCGCGCTTAAAGGCTGCTTCCATTATCAGGATCGATTTTTTACTCCGCCAAATTGAAGGGCGAAGGGCTCGAATCAACTCAGACAAAACGATAATCGCGCTGAGGGGGGCAGTTCGAACAACAACGAGAGTTTTTTTCGATAGACTAAGTTTGCGGCACGGAAACTTTTGTTTTTAAGTCCACTCCATTATTTACAGTTAGTAAAAAAAAAAACGGGACAGGTAAATAAAGTCTCTTAGGTTGTTGCGTATGTCCGATTTTGAACAGCAACTTTTTCTTGAATCAGCGTATTCAGTCAATGAGTTTCAAATTCCTTGATCGTAGTCAAGGCTGTCTCCCTTCGCAAGATTGTCGTATCCGTTTTGTAGTTTTTTGTTAAGATCAACGAGTAGTACGTTGATTAATAACTATATTTTGTATGAATATTATAAAAGAATTTACGACAATCGTGTTGTTTGACATTGAAATAAAATTTATTTAAATGTACAATTAAATATCTGAATTAAAATTGAAGGTAGAATTGTAGGGATCAGTTTCATACATCAAAGTAATATACAACAACAAATAACAAGTTAAATCATCAAAAAATGTGCACAATTTTAGTATCCCCTTAATATTTTCAATTTAGCAAGTGTATATAGGCTCTCGCGATTCACTGTATGTATTATACTTTTTCACTGAAGAAGTGAGGATAATAGAGACAAATGATTCTGAGATTTGTATTCAACGCATGAAACTTATAAGAATCTGCTATTGAGTATTGAAGCACCTAAACGAAGTACATCTATGACACAAAAGAAGTTGCTGTCACGTGTAAAGCGTCAAGTGGGTTGTTTCCACATTTTTGCTTGCCGAAGTCGATTTAAAAAATGAATTTTTAAAAAAGTTATAACTATTACAACTCAAGTATATAATTTGTTATCTATATTTCCGACTACTTTTATTCGTGACAAAGGAAAAAGGTACCAAAAAACCCTAGTCTACTCAAGAAGTAGATAATAGTCATAAGAATGTTATTGAAAAATTTTATCCAAATTGGTCCAGCAGGCTATCAAGTACTTCTGGTACCGATTTTGAGGACTTCATTTGAAGTTTCAATTAAAATGTTACCACTAGACAGCGGATTTTATGCATTCGTGATCAAATTGGATAGCTCCAATATAAAATAGTATAGTAAAGTCTCGATCTGAGCCCAATTCTCGGGTCTGTGCTGTGACATAGATAGTGTAGGGCTACTATTTTCTTATGACCACATCGACCGCGCCGAAAGTAGAACAGGACAGTGCGTGTAAACACAGACCGGACAGCCGAAGGCGCACTATATACCGTCAATTAAACGACTAAATACAGATCAAATTATATCGTATTTAGGTGACATAAAAAAATGATTGATGAGAAGTTCTGTAATTGGATTGGTAGTGGTTCACACCGATATACCCGACCCGGTATTGGATTACGCTGCATGTTTACATTTTACACTGCTCGGCGACCGAGGCAGCTCGAGCTTCTTGACCACTCGCGGGGTGTATCCCCCCCCCCCCCCGTTGAGAGAATAGGCGAACTAAGATCGTGTAGCTCCTTTCGGCTTAATCACGACTTTACTGTAAAATCATTTAAAGGATTTAAACATACTGTTATATTATTGTCAGCTGATTAAAGTTATGAAGAAAAAAATTATGTCTACCTATGAAGCTCCTGTGTCTTGGAATTAATAATATCAAAGGTAAGTCTAGTTGCCACTATGCGATACAACAGCACTTTCGGAACTATAAATCTGGCAGTTTTACGAATTTTCGAATAAAACTTTCGAAGCGTATTCCAGAAGGGCCGTACTAAAGGAATGCATCATTTTTGAAAAATCGAATAATTTTATCGTATCAAAGGTATATTGCCCTTCAAAGAAGTTCCTAAAGGTAACGTTCCTTTCTAAAAAGGTTCTACAGGCACAGATAGATTGAACAAGGCGTATACGTCTGTATAGAAGTGTTACAAAAAGCATCGGATCAAAGCGGAAGTGAATCATTTTCTCGCCAAGCGAGAACATTAAAATCGTTCCGATTTCCGTAAACGGCTCGAATCGCCTATTACAATTAACAAATGTTTCCTGTCGATAGGTGAAGCAGGGAGAGAGAGAGAGAGAGAGAGAGAGAGAGAGAGAGAGAGATCGTTCGACGACAATTCCCCGGCGACTGAGGCCAATTACGAGAGATAAACGCGAGCGACAGGACGCGCGGTCGAGCCTCAATGGGCCTAATCAACTCTGAACAAGAGATCGCGAAAGAAAAGTGGATTTCCCCGGTACAAATACCTCGGGCATGGGGTTCAAACGCGGGCGGGAAATTCAAAGCGCGACTACCGGATCATAATTAAACGACAGAGGGCAGAGGCCGCGCTAATTAAAAACATAAATCTCCATCCGGTTCCTGGCACCCGCAGACTTGGTGTTATTAAATTCGAGAGTATTAATTAGCTCCGCAACGCGAGACTTAGGAAATGACATTTGAATTCGCAAAGAGTTCCACTGGGCAAAGAACAAAGCGACGCTGTAAAGCAATATTTGAGGAAGGTCTTCTCCACTCGGCGCCCGACACAAAGCCGGCGTTAATCAACAATTAAAATTATTACATCCGCTTGGATCCGGCCGAATGACTTTTCCCTCTGCGGGTTCGGGGAATCACCTGAACCGCGTCACGATCATGCTTGTGTGCACGCGCGGAGACGTATGTGTGCGAGCACGGGCGATGGGCACGTTCGATATGATGAGAATTTTCAAAGGGGTCGGTGATCGTAAAATTTTAATATCCTTTGAACGAAACCCATCGTTTCGTGTCATTCCCGGAGTCAATGTAACTATCCACTGGGAACACGTTGTTAAAGGTTCCCTCTATTCCGACTGCTTCAAATACTCGATATTTTCGTGATGTCTCTCAATTTTCTAGTTTGGAAATGTAATTAAAAGTTTGGTGATTCAGGGTGGCGACCGACTATAAAATCAGTGTAGTAAACTAACCCATTAGAAAACTTCATGTGTTTCTCTTTAAGTAACAATATTCAAATTTGTTAAAAATATTTCTGATTTTAAATTGAATCCTTATTTCAGTATCAGGAAACATAATTTTTGTCGGATATTTTGTGTGATTGGCAAAATAAGAACAGTCGTAAAACAACTGGATGTGACATTAACATGTTTGATGTCAGTGTCACAATGTGTAAGACTACAATTTTGTGTTTCACGTGAAGGAAAATAAATTAGATTTGCGTCTGTCGTTATTTAAAATTACAAAGCGCAGCGTGATATTTGGTAAAATTTTTAACTATGGCGTGAAAATATTTTTTCATATTTTAAAAAAGGCTACGTTGCATTTAATAGAATGTTACGATTATGACAGCTGAACGTGTTTGCATTGTGTTCGGTTAAAATGCAGTAAATGAACGCGTCATTTACCGGTGGTACGGAAAATCGAAAATGAAGGTACCAGCCTTGTAAATGTAAAACGCGAACGACCGAAAATTAGTTTTTGATAGAATTGAAAACATTGAAATTCGATCTTACCATATTGTTTATAAAAATCCTTTTTTCTTGATATTTCTGTTGCAAAATGTATTTTTCTAATTTGCAGTTATAAAAAAACAACATTTATTCATTTTAAAAATGAATTGCAAAATTGAGTGAAGTAATATCCTAGAATCCTTTTTGCAATTGTTATTTGTTAATTATTTTTTACTAAATCGTATCCTCATTTTTTCAATTACAGTTTCATATTTGACAAAAGCATACGACAATTGTTAGTAATGGACGTCTTGCATTTTTATTTCATTTTAACATTATTTCATATGTACAATGGTTTATCAAATTATTAGAGCCAATTCCATCAATTGGCGAGTTTACAACAATGAAATTTGAAATTGAAACTTGGCTGCCCACAATTATTATTACTTATTTTTATGATGAATTGATATTTTCACATTGCAAATATACATTCAGCAACACTGTAGAAAATTATAGAAAATATATTTTCCGCACTGTGGCTTTAACCCTTTCACTGTTAATGCAAAATATATTCGTCAGTGAGAACAAAAAGTTGATGTAAAGCAAAAAACGCAACGATTAAGTCAATGAAGAAAGTGCAACAATCAAAAAACAATACCAATACCAATACCAACGCGTGCGCTGCCACTGACGCGCAAGTATAGACAGAATTCTCGATAGTGGTACCGACAGTTTTTTCGCGAATGTCTGGTAAGCTAAGGGAGATCACCACTAATAAGCAAAGGAAAAAGTTACTCAAAAATTATGAGATTCTTAACTAGAGTGCCGATTTGATTATACTATACCTGAGGAAACCAGAAATTGTTTACTTTTTTAGATGTAATCCTGTAGATTTTGGCGAGAAAATGCCAAGAATCCAAGTTTGAATCTTAGGAGAGCACCAGTTCAAAAGTTATGCGTGTGTAAAGATGTGCGATTTTCAGCGTTTTTAACAGGTTAGAGCGCAGCAATGTTGATATGTAGTGACCTTCGCACGTCCCCTAACAAGCGGAGCTGCTAGATGGCACCACAAGCATGCGGTAATACCGATGACGTATAGCACCGATCTTTAAGGGGAAATATTTTTTCCGCTCACACGAATAAAAAAAAGTTGTAAACATAACCCCCCACCCCCCCCAGATCTCTCGAAAACCTAACACGAATCAACACAATATTTTGTAATAGGATTTTCAGATGCCGAAATCCCCCCTAATTTCGGCTTATCCAATTAGATCTTGGTGAAAAGGTCGACAATCATTTCACGGCAATAGTGGAGTCAGCAACAATAGTTGCTCATGAGACAGATGGATCTTCTACTGTAAAATCCATCAACTTGTGCATAGTATCTAGCTCTGCTCGACAAGCGACGCGTGACGCTACGGACACTACAAACCAATATGGCGGCGACCTTACCTGTCAAAAACGCAGAAAATCGCAAAGCTTTAGACACGTGTAACTGTTGGGCTAGTGATCTCCTAGGATTGAAAATTGGATTTTCGACGTTTTTTCGCCAAAATTTACAGGATTGCATGAAAAAAGTAAAAAATTTCTGGTTTTCTGAGGTAAAGTTAAGTCGCGGATTTTATGCATTCCTGGCAGAAATAGGTAATTAGAGACAGCAAAAAGAGTAAAATAATTGAAGTTTGTCAATATAACACCTCCAATTTTCGAATATTATTGAAGGAAGAAGGAAATCTCTGAGTAGCTTCTGTTCTGTGTAAGCGATGCAGACAATTTTTATTCTTCATAAAGATCCGTCAGTCTATTCATAAAATCGGCGGGTAGGTAGCTGTTCTGCAGTTTCACTACGAGCAATATTGGAGTTTCTCTGTCGGAATGGAGTATCGATTTTTTTTCAGGATTTCCATGCGCCGTTCGGGTCTCTGATCGCGACGCTAATAACTGATTCGAGGCAGCGAGCATTGGCCGGGTCGCATCGCCACACGAAACACGCAGCCACGTATCCGCAGAAAAGCTTCGCTGGCACGTTCGAAGCCGGCACGCGCATACATTTGCATCTTACGAAGCTCCTAATTGAGCTGTTTGTTATTTCATCGTGGCGATTTCCCGGCGTGCCGCCTCGTACCTGCTGCTTTATCGACGCGGACTGCGCGATCCCGTGTTCTGGATCGCGGTCTACCGCAACGAACCGGAGAAAAACGAGCAAAACGATTCACCGGACACGAGAGAAAACATTCTCGCTTTTACACTACCCAACGACAAAATAGCACACGTTTACTATCGTCAGATTCTCGGTGGTACGACCGGAATTGCTCGAATGCGACGAACGCAAACAGTTTCTAGTGCAGTAGACGCTGGTATAACGCGGTCAACAAATTTAAAAACACTGGACATGTCTATCTTCCATTTAAACAATTTTTTGCATATGTACTGTACATTTACTGTCACGTAGAATGCGTATATACAGCTTTTTAAAACAGGTTTTTAATCGCGTTATACGAGAGTCTAATAGAATTGGAAAAGTTGAAGTTGTAGGTTCGTATACTACCTTCTTTCTTTAAAATAACGTCTTAGAGATAACGTGTGTTTTGGACATCGAACTTGAATTATTTTTAACTTCCCATCATAAACGGACAAATTGAATACATTGATTTTAAAACAATATAAATTATTTTATCTTGGAAATTAGGGTTCTATTTACTTCGACTTAGGACTAGGAACTTTGACAATAGAAAACTTCTTGAAACAGTCTTAGAGCGGTTCCCATTTGTGATGCACATAATGTTTTTCCACGACCTATTTCATGCACTGAAAAAAACTGAACTATTTACACTATTAAATAGGTTTAAACATAACCTTCCGTCTGCAACCTTATTTTTATCGACGTTGGCTGCATACTGGACTAACTTTTTTACTGTTCTAGCTTTCAAAAAAATCTAAAAAGTTCTACAATACGCATTGAAGTCTCTATTTTAATATATGTATAAACGTTGGGATGTCAAATGTTTGAAGCATTAATGGGGAAAAAGAAATATTGAGAAGACAGAAATTCAAAAGTGAAACTTCATTCCGGACATAAATGACACAGGTTCCAGACAAAGAGTTAACCCTGTGCACTCGGCGTTGTTTTCAATCTAAAACTAAATTTTTCTCCGTCTTACACTATTTTCATTTTAATCATACGAAACTGATCCGATTTCTACATATAATATTGAAATGTTTAGAAATATATGAAATACAAATTTGGTAATGTAACAAATATTTTGTAATATTTTTTGTAATTTCTATGAAATAATGCCAATTTCTAGTGGTGCTTCAGTGTCACCACTCGAGTGCAAAGGGTTAACATTTCCTGAGATGGGAAGTACAACTCATATCCTATAATTTTGTCCTACTTGAGGACAATGCAGTAAAGTCTTGATTTAATCCCAATTCTCGGGTCCGTGCTGTCACATAGACCGTGCAGGGCTATTTTTTATTGTGACCGCGTTAACCGCGTCCAACGTAGAAAAGAACATAAATACCGTCAATTAAACCATTAAGTACAGTTCAAATTACGTCGTCGTTAGTGTCATTTTAATCATAAAAATGCCACGAATAAGTTGGTCAAAGTCTCATAAAAAAATAATAGAAAATAAAGAAGTTTTGTAATTGGTGGTTCACGCCGATATACCCGAACAGGTATCGGATACGCTGCATGTATGTATACTTGGCGCCTCGCGGGGTATACGCCCAGTGGAGGGGATAGGCGAACTGACTAAGACCGTGTAGCTCCGTTCGGCCTAGATCAAGACTTTACTGTACTCGGCGTAATCTTCCGTATACATATTTACAGCTGCACGATATAATTAATTCACTAAAATGTACACTTTCGGCTAATATCATACAGAAACAAAAAAAGAAATGTAGCGTGTCCTATCTTTTTGTCCCTGGCTGTACTAACGATTGCGAGCACTGGTAGAATAGCATATGCGCGCGAACAGGGAAATTATACAGAAAAACGCGTGTAGTGCATCGAGAGGCGCGACGCGAATAAAGAACGAGGTCGCACGAAATACGTCCAATCGTGATTGAATTACCGGCTAAAACGATTATAGTCATCGTATTTTCTTTTTAGTATGCCGTATGAAATCCCCGGGTTCAGAATCGTGACACTTGCCCCCGCGCGCAGGATGAAACAGCCCGGACCACGTTTGCGGCACGAATGTTGCAGCCGCGCTGATTTATCAACGCGGCCCGACCTTTTTCCTGGGCGTTGCCTACGATCTATAATTGAATCTAGAAAACGGGACGACAAAAGGTCTCCCGTTGAAAATATGCACCGTGGATTGTAAACTGTAACGCTTCGGGTCACAGCGTCCATACCAATGGGACCTGATAACCAATCTACGGGGAAACGGAGAATCGGCCGATAGTCGGGGAATGCGACTATAAAAATACCAGAAGGTCTTGAACCGGACGACAAATAGTTACGTCTCTCTTCTCTAACCGTTTTATACCTGACAGCAATAAAGTCCATTCCTTTTTAACGCGTTTCGCGTCTTTGCGTGTCGACGAGCACTTCGTTTAGATCTAACAACTTTTTCATAAAGCTCACAATTTATTCGAGAGCCGTACATTTTTTTCCAGGAGCACTAATACTCTTGTAGACCCTACAATCTTTTTCGAAAGTCATAAGGCTCTTCCCAGAGATCTCGAAAAATGGTTTTCATAGGCTCTAAACTTTCTCGTTGAGTCTATAATCTGCTTATAGACCCTAATTCCCTGTAAAGTTTAAACACTGTATTTAAGATGCCCATTAGATAAGGAAGCTCTGAAATTATGCTGCGACACAGGGTACAACGAATGATATTACAGAATCATTATATTGTTGTATTATTATATTGTGAAAAGTGAAATATTTTATTCTAATCGCTTGAATAATTGCTTCAATCAGAACGTTGTGATCAGAGTACAGCTTCTAAACGAACTATTCAATTCAATGGAAAAGGATTAAGCAAGTCCATACAAATACAATAGAACCTCGGTTATTCGAACGAATCAGGCGTGCTGAGTGTCCGGATAACAGAAAAATTATTTGGTTACAGTGGCAGTTATAGTGCCACATGTGGATCGTTTTAGACTAAATTGTGTACACGTGGATTGCATTTGAACAATAAAGAATAAAATATCAGAGATTCGGATATGATCGAGGCACAACCACATTTTTCTTATCGTCTAATCACTTTAAACTTTGGTTCCACCGAGATGAACTTCATGCGGAACTCGGTTAATCGCCAGTCAATTTATTCGTGTCGAGTTGGCTCAATGTAATTAAAAATTTCCGACGTTCCAGGGGTTTACAGACGGAACTGCGCGCCATGTCGACACACAATGAAAGACAATTTTACAGACGGGATCGCGCAATGGCGAGTGCTTCATTTGCATGAAATTTAACATACAACTTTATGAACCATGATTCCTGTCCCGTACCCAGGTTCCTTGTTAGTTTCGTCGTTCCGCGACAAAGCATATTGCGTCTCGCGTTATTAGTTTCATTGTCGAGGGTATTTTCGCGAAGCTCCTTCCGGCGAACGTGCGTTCATAAACAAAGCCCGGGATTCGTCTCTTTTTCACCGGCGCAACGGCGCGAGCAAACACCTAATTAAATATCGGTCTCGTGACGTCGCGCCGTGATCCGAGCCCCCGGAAACTCATTTTCAATTTCCCTGCTGGGCTCGCGCGGTTTTACGCCCGGCGAGCGGGCTAGCGAGAAACGAAGAGAAAGAGAGCGAGAGAGACAGAGAGAGACAAGTAGAGAGGGGAAAAGAACAAATAGAGAGAGCAGCACCATGAGAAAATCGTAAGACACGAGTCCTGTGAAAAATTCCTGGCGGACGTGATTCGAGCGACTAAATGGCCGGCTGTCGTTTAAATTCTGTTCACCTTCCCCGACAGCCGATTGCAAGCTTCTTAACCGTGAAATATATCTATAATAACGTCGGAGAGGATCGACGTAAGATCATTGCAAAAGTGCAAACTACTCTCTGTGGTTCGATCATTGATGATCTGCCGGATTTGGTTTACAATCTGCACGGCATTCTTCCAATCCTCGTCACTTGTTTTTTCAATAACATGATACAAAATTTTATTTTATCTATAAGCATTTGAAATCTCAAAGAAGATTCGTTGCTGCTGCACTAATTGTAAGTACTATGTGTCCATCAAGAGATGACAGTGAGAAACTTGTAGGTACCACATGGTATCCCTATTTTGCGCTACATATCTTCCGTTATTTTCCGAATCGCTTGACGAAGACAGCAAAGCACGTATCGAGTGTGACTGGAACAGGGAGACTGGTCGAATCAAGACCAAATCAATGGCTGAAGGCTGTAAACAGAAATTATACAGCATGTCACGCCCGTACCAGACTTGGCGACCCGAGCGGCCAGAAAAAGGCTCGCATCTGGTCGAGTCCTTGGTGAGCCGTCGTAAAGTAATTTTCCAAAAATTGCAGAACGGTTACAGCTACACCTACGCCAATCAAGAAAATAGACACTCATCCCCACAAAAACGCAGACAACCAATAGAAATGTAACAAAAAACACTTCGTAGCTGAGTTCAAACCGACACGCACTCGAGTTCCGAATTCTGAACCGCCATCACCTTCTTGTATAACTTTGATTTCAATAAACAGCTCCAACAGTTATTCCAGTCCATGATCCACTACCCGAGTCCCGATCCCGGGTAAACAAACGTAACAAGCAGTTACCGACCTCCTGACTCTGCAAAAGTCACGTGACTATCCCGGTCCCTTAAGATTGGAGTCTAGTGTCGCCAGATGAAGGGAGAGAGCACGAATTGAGAGGAAAAAATTATCCTCTCCTTGCCAGTACGGAAGTATGCACGACAGAGACGAAACGCGTCACGTGACCCAGCCACGGCGGAAGCGTGAGGAATAGCGCGGTATAAGCGGAAGTTAGTGTGGCGGCAAAAGTCTTGATCTGGCGACACTGATGGGGTCTCGTTCCCCTGCGCCCCACTGTCGAAATCACTGTCATCTCCTAATGGATGGAATGGAATGGAACTTAGCTTAAATCATATTAAATTTCTAGTTTACAATTTTTTAAGAAACTAAATATTAACTAACGTTTGTACACTTAAACGTAATTGAAGCTTGATACAATAAAAATAATAAAAAAGAAATATTTAACTTATGTACCACAACTTTGTAGTCTTCGATTATACATATGATTTTTAAGTTAAATAATATAATCTTTGCACAAGTTAATAGTCCCTAGATAAATTCTCTGTTAAAACCTTCGGCCAAGGATATATGTATAAGGTGATTTTTAATTAATACAGTACATATACATAATAACAAGAAAGTTTATAAACTGCACGATCTCCCTTAGTTACATAATGGAAACAGAGACAGCTATATTCGCATATTCTTTTGGCGATAATGAAATGCGTCCGTTACAAATGATTCAGTAATGAGCAACGTGTGCATGCGCCGTGTTCGTCAACAGGAGCGTTTAAACAATTTTAATCAATTTTCAGACACGGGAACATCGAGCAACGAGAAATCAATACTTAATTAAAATTTCACAGCCAGATTGTACCGCTGATGTATTTTTTTTTTCGCATGACGTGCAGATATCAAACTTTTTCATCTGACAAATTAGTCGCAAAAATCGCTGCCGAAACCCTCGACCATTTCGATCGTTCGACTCTCGACAAAATAAACGTAACGCCGCGAAATCAGCGAAAAAAAGTGGTCCGCGTCGGCGTTGCGCGAAAAGATTAAATTAACGCGATGGAAACAATGGCTGGAAACAACTGATAATTATAACGGCGACCATGTAAAATTCGCTTTATGTACGGCATACAAATTTCGCAGCATGCTTGCCTGTCCCATTGTTCGACAGCTGTTTGTTCGATGGTCTTTCAAGCGGTGCAATTTATTTCTACGGAAACGGGTGCTCGTGTAATGAAAATTCAAGGAATTCGTTTAAAACTCTATTGCAGTTTAATTTGAAAGTTGAATTTAACTTTCTCTCTGTATCCGAAACAACTGCACGTTGTATTCTTTGAATTAAGAAAACAAAAGCATCATATTGCAGGAGCGGGTGATTGTGTGCATCGTGAATCGACGATAAAGATTTCTCTGCTCCTATCGTCAAAGGTCGCTATTGTCTCTACGTTACATAAGCCCTTCCAATTAACTTGTATAACAGCATTGACTGCTCAAATAATTCCACAAAATTCAAATGATTCAACGGGAAGAATGAAAGTAGTAGAATCATGTTATAAGTGTTATTACAACGGTAGTTCTAGAATTGCAATAAATCTGTTTATGATGAACATTTCCAAAAAGTCGTAGATGCATTTCCTATAATTTTTGTACGTATACTTTCACTTTCTACTAATAAGTGGCATTTATTTGATAAATGATCTTCGATTTATTTCACAAATAATTATCTTCGATATACGGTTTTAAAACAATCAAGAAATAACTCGAAAGTTCTTTTAAATCTTGTACTTGCATTAACGTTCGATTCATCAAGGTCTAATTGAACAACTTTACGATGTACACTGCATAATGCTAATGTCAACACATCAATTCTGGACGCTTATATCGTGATAATAGTTTATACAAAAATAAAAGTATTCTAGTGTTTTGAAAACGTCTTGGTGTCACCTTCAAGAATTTGTAATACAAAATATAGATTTCCACCCAAAATTTCAATTGTAACCTGCACAGAGCTTTTCAAGGGTACTGTAATGTCAAACAAATATATTCTATTCTATATCGTGCAGCTTCCGTCTGAAACATTTTTTCATGTCACGTACAATTTTCGAGTAATGAAATTTTATCGCGAAAACGAGATTTTCAACGCACTGTACGGCTTACTGATGTTGGATCCGAGGGGTTAAAGGTATTTTATCATGATCATAACATATTTCTAGTCCAAAGTCCCAAACGTTTATGAACAGAATTGCGAGGGAAAACGCTTCGGTTCTGGCCCCGATTTTATGGATGAGGAAGCATTGTTGCCATTAGAGACAGAAATCTCGACGAAAATTTCGGTCTCCCTTTTAGCCCGCTGTTCTATACAAGTTCGACCAGTGTCCGGTGATATATGGAGCAACCGCGAACCCCACGAAGTCGGACCATGAACCTCCTAAATTGATTCGAATCGTTCCTGGACCATAATGCTGGATAACTAATGACTCTCGCGCGACCCCGATATCACGACAGATACGAGACCTCTCGAGCACGTAGGATGCACCAGTCCTCCGACACGGTAATACCGTAAGTCGTTTAAATTGCATTTCAATCGGTATCCTAGATTGCAGGACGTGTTCCGGCAATGGAATAAATTTCTCTTGAAGCTTGGACTTCTCGTTCCGATTCTCGTTTCGTCAGCCTGCTTCGTCCATTTTCGGTTAGGCGCCTGTAAAGCGTCCTACAACGGTGGCTATAAAAAATGCATGGTTTCAAACCCTTGCACTCAAATGGCGATTCTGAGGCGCCACGAAAAATCGCCATAACTCGATACCAACTTTACATTCTTGAATATGTGCACATGAATTCAAACGTGACGCTTGTATGACTTTGAAATTCGATTTGACAAGGGCTTTTGTCTAGTTTAATGTAACACGGAAACAAATGTGTATTTTGTAGAAACGGTATTGGGAAAATGGTTGCCACGTTCTTCGAGTTTAAGATATTTAGCTAAATCTTTCAGCAGATACTAATTAAATATCATACAATAAGATGTTTCTATTCATATTTTGAAGAAGCATTTATTATACTGTGGACTAGTAAAAAGTAAAAATTGTTTAATACCAAAATACAAGATTTAAATGGCATTTATTTCTTTTAAAATACATCAAATTTAGCCCACCGATTAAACAGAAAAAATTAAAATACACATATACACAAAAATAATAAAGGATAATTTGGCTTCACTTTCCCACATCATGTAAATTGAACAAACACGAATCTTAAAGGATTTCCGTGAAGAATCGGCTCAAGAAGAATGCACAATTCACAGGACAATTAACGTAACAAATTACCCTTTAAGAAAGTGCGTGTGTATTACAAGAAACGATTTTTCAATCATCGCAAATTTTAGTGGCCGCTTAAACATACGAATTAGACGACTTAAAATTAACGTAACGTATATAATCATTACGTACGGTATACAGTAATCGCAGCCGGCTAATTAAAATTCCGGTACTCCGCGGTGCGCCTGCTGGGAGGAATTTTGCAACGTATAATTTCTAAATTAATGAGCTGAACGGTTTCGATTCGAAAAGAATTGCGTAGGATGCCTCGCGTTAAGATGATCACTATAATAGAGAGAATTAAGTAGCGGTGGTAACAAGTCCGTTGCGCCGGCCCACCAGTCGGTCGAGGCACCTAAACGACCACCAGTATTAGCTGGGACGGCGAATCACTTTGCCGTTATTATTCCATAAATAATAAACGGAGTGCGAGCCACTTAGCCTCGCGTCAGCAATTTAGGGCAAATCCGCTCAGACCCGACTCGGCTCGAGCTGCTTCTTTTTCGCGATTACACGATCCCGCGGATTTCAATATCCGCATCGCACCGCTTTACCGGCTAATCATAGGTATCCGTGTGGCGATCCGGAGCCCGTTAATTGGCGTTACGAGGGGTGGATGATGAACGGGCTCGAACACACAAATCGAGCAAACGGAACGCACACACGTTCACGTACAAACCGTGAAAACAGAACAGAAGGAAAAACAAGAAGAAAGTCACGCGGTCGCCGCGCCGCGCCGTACGGAACGACAAGCGATCGCTTCCGTGGTATGAAATTGAAAAGTAATATCGGTACCGAAGTGTAACATAATTGTCCGATCTCGTTCGAGCCGTGTAACCGTGCGCGACTACGTCCGGCAAGATAATTACAAACTTCACCCCGCCCCGCGGACCCGGTATCTGACATCAGCTGCATCCACAGACGCTATCGCCTTTTAATAATCGGTCGCGAAACTCGTTAAGAACCCACCGATTAATCGACGTAATACGCGCGCGTTTCTCATCTAATTGGCGAGATCGAGGTCTCAATCGGAGCCTCCGGGGAAACCGAAACCACGCTGGCGAAACTCTTTCTGCAAGAATCAATTTTCGCATGCAGGACATTACTGCGGAATTATAGTACTCGGACACGGATTGGTGAAAATCTTCCTGGAGTAATGTAAAATGGTAGGGGTGTGCGGATACCCGAAATTTCGGGTTCGGGTTGGGATCCCGAAAGTTTATAAACTTCGGGTACCCGAAATCGCGGGAATGACAGTCAGATCGGGTCGGGTCGGGTCGAGTCGGGGTCCCGAAAGTTTGCAATATTCGGGTACCCGAAGTTAAAGTTGTATTTATATATGTAAATATAATGTTGTTTTATGATTTTTCAGTTCAATCTTTTATTTTCACTGGCAGGTTCAGAATGATTTTTATATTTCCCGTGTAATCAGTTCTCGAACTTCGCGACGAAAAGAAATAATTTCTCTTTGTTCTCGTGGGTGTGACAATATTTCCAGCATCGGAAAACAATCGTTCGCTGGATACTTGAGTGGCACTTTAAGTTTTTTAACTTCGGGTACCCGAATATTGCAAACTTTCGGGTCCTCGACTTGACCCGACCCGACTGCCATTCCGGGTACCCGAAGTTTATAAACTTTCGGGGTCCCGACCCGACCCGACCTGCTCATTGCCTGACTTAACCCGAGGCTCGGGTACCCGCACCCCCGTACAAAATGGAGTTGATGCTAATGCAGGAATTACGTGAAAAATGAGGTCACGATTGTATTAGGTTGTTTTCTGATTTTAGAACATGAATTTTACAAAGAGTTTGAATCAAGAAACACTATTACAGTACGCAGATTTATTAAGTTATCATTTCGTGGTACAAAGCTGATTTTCAAGGTCCTATCTTTAGTTTTTACGTAGATATCTAATTTTACTTTGGAATAAAGATTATTTCAAAATGAATCGTTGTGAATTTCGCATATGCTTTCTGTGTGAGTGGAAACATAAGTACAGTAACAATAGTATTACGTGATGTTTGATAAAAAATATGGTGGTAAATGAGAACATCGTTCGTCGATGGTAACAAGAACGATCAGCATACAATAAAGAATTTACTTCGAACAATAGGTAAAAGTACTGTTAAGTCAAAGTTACTGTTACAGAACGCACTTTTCATATACATCAACCTAATATGTTTAAGTAATTTCAATTGAAAAGAATATTTTTATACGAAGCAATTGCTTTATATTTGAACCAGTAGTCAAAGGACTAACCCTTAAGGGATGGGTGAAAACCACGTGTGTCAGATTGACACACCAGGGCCCTTTTTGTAACAAAAGTTGTCATATTTTTTTGCCGGATGTTTTGCTATTACAACAGTTTTTTATTTGAAAAATAAGAGTCACAAAGTGTCAATTGTTCTACGAATGGCAGAATAACAAAATCCTTCACGTGAAAAGTATGTCAAATTTACACGAGGGACGGACGAGGGTTAACATCACCGAGATCGTAGACACGGAAATCACAGCTTCCGACAGAAGTTCCGCCAGCGATTTAGGAATTTGTACCGGAATCCTGTCGGTTGCAGCTCGTTGCAGCTCGTTGCAGAGATCGTAGAAGTGTTTCGGCGAAAACACGCCAGCCGAACGGGACCACGTCCAAACAAATTGAACGAGACGCGGGGCTAAGTTATCAGCTTGTCAACGGAGACAAATGACTCGTTACAGCGGCTCGGCCCATGCTTCCTGCCGTAGGAATCCAGCGAAACCTCCCTTTAAATCTTCGAGAGGAGCGTGAACGGCTCTCGGACGAGGCTCGTTTAAATAGAAGATTAATTCCTGGGAACCTTTTAACGTGATTTCGGTGATCCTTTATTGCCGTGCTGGGGCGTGTAGGTATTACAGTGACATACGGGCATCGCTTAAGTTAATAGCCAATGCGTTAACACGGCCCGGCGTTATAAAAGAAGACGGACAAGGCCTACGTGCGCGTCGTCGCCCACGCGGCGACAATCGTCGCCTAGCGCGTGCACGAAGTGTACCTGTTCGTCGGTAAAAAAGAAAATGAAAATCCGACGACTGCTTTCTGCAGCGGTCCTGCTCCAAGGATCCAGTGAAACTATTTAATTTTATGAATAAAAGTCGTTCGTAGCTTCCGCGTTTCCAACAAGGACGCAACAAGAACAGTGAATCTCAAATGACTCGAATGTCTCATCAGATATTATCACCTTGATTTACCACATTATTATTAATCACAACGAGAAATGTTTCGATAGAGATTGGAAATATTTGAATAAAAATCTTTCCTACATTAAACATATTTCGACATACATGGGTTAATAACGTTCTATAGAGAATAAAAAATTGCATAGATTGGTGCATACAAAATATACAGATCCATTTACAAAATCAAGGTCGACCTTCATGAGTCATTGACGCGTCCACCTACAAAAAAGACTAATAACACCACACTAGATGTGTACCTATTGAAACCATTTAATTTGCCTCAAGGCCTCTTATATGATAAGGACCTCTTATACTTAGACACTCTTATAAGTCAAAAGACAATATCGGTAAAATAATTGTCGGTGATTTCAACATGTCGGTAAATAAATATTGTCGGCGAACTCGGTGTCGATTAAAACATCGTCGGCGAATTAAAAAAAAGTATCCCTTTAGTCTCCACCAAAAAATTTCCCACAGCGAATAATAATAATAACGTAAATCAAGGTGGTAATACCTGGTGAGACACGTAACACGTTAAAAATTAATAAAAATATAGACACTATTTAGAAGTATAATTTCTAGGAATTTCTGTCTTTATGGGACCAAATCTGTCCACAAGCAATCAGGTGACCCGAGTTATCCCGAGTCATTAACATTTTCACATCTAAGTACACAAAATTTTATTTTCCTGACAATTTTATTTCATAGTTTTTATATTGTTATTAGAGCTTGAAAGTATTTTGACATTATTTAGATTATGTGTGAGCTATAAGTCTAAGCTCTACACTACTGTACACTATTGTACCACTTCCAGTTTATTAAAGTGATTAAAAAACGAAATAAACATCTATGCAGCTCCTACACGTTGCAATTAGTGCAGGCAATTTTTATTTCGCGCAAAAGCCTCTAGTCTAGTAATAAACATATTGTATTATAGAAAAATTGTTTCAATTTTTTTTTCAAACGGTTGCGTGTACAGCTATGTGATCATTTGTTTAAAAATATTCATGAAATGTCAGAGGCACTCGATACCATTCCAAGGGTTGATGATCCAATTGGTTTGATGCAACTCGAGACATTCTATGAAAAGAAAAATCTAAATCGTGCTTGGCGATAGCGATCGGAGGTATCGTGTAGGGGAGGTGTATTCCCGGGAAATTATTATACTAAACGGGGTGGCAGGTCCAGGTGCCAGAACATCGAGTATTATCCCATTAGAATAAATGTAAAGTAGAGCCCCGCGTTTTACCATCTCGATGTACCTAACCTTCTGCTTCAGCCTCCCTCTTCATCTTCCCCAGCCGATTTTCTCGTCGTTCGTTCGTCTATGCTCTTTCTCCCTCGGTCTGCTCTTGTTCGTCTCTCCCTTTCTCTCTCTATTTCAACCTCTCTCACTCTCCCTCTGTCGTTCTGTCGGTGCAGAACAGCTTTGCGTCTGGACTGCCGCAGGGGTGGAAAATGGGAGGCAGTCGGAGCGGCAGGGCACATTTACATGATATGAATATAATGGAGAGGGCCGGGTCGCTGGCAAACCCGGGCTACGAGAGCGCTACCTGTTGAACAGAGAGTTCAAACCCGCGCTGACCTGCAGGATATATTCGGCCGGGTCTGGACACCGGCGTCCCCCGGGAGCCAGGTGGACGTTAGGGTCATCCGAGAACATCTCTCAATTTAAATTGCCAGGTCACGGGCGCCGTTCTGTAACATTCGCTTGATTCGCGATGAAAGGGGAGATTTCTATTGCCCGTATGCTCGGATACTCGTTTTTGCTCCAGAAATACTTCCGTGTCTTCGGCATACCTCACGATTCACCAGAGATCGATCAATTCAACACATATTCTTTCCATGTGTTCGCGACGCCTTCGACTTCGTCGGAACACTTCAATATTTATTTAATGGCCGGCCCACGTGGACAATGAATACATCCGTTGTGTGTTCGGTAAAATAAAGGACACCTAGTAAAGTCAGTCGCCATTAATGTTAGCTTGTTTATTAAAATAGGAGCTCAGCACTCTTCGCACTCTCGGTCAACTCGTTCGTAACTCGTAACTTCTAGCTCGCTCGGCACGACGCACTATTACAAAACCAAACTTCGGTGTGTGCTCTTCACGAAAAGCAAGACGCTTCTCGTCCGCTCCGCTCACGTGTGACCAACTTCGCTACGCTTGCTTTGTTTTCATCTTCGTCATTAACGTCATCGATACCAGCCACGCAGATTGACTCGCACTTCCGTGTCCACACACAATGAGGTCGCGCTCACCGGCTCAGCCTGAGCAGCATGCATAGCGTAAATCGACCTCCACGCGTTCCTTTATCGTTCGCGAATGAAGTGAATAATCCTCTAAAAATGCAGAGAGAAATTCAATTTCCTGCTTTCAATAGGAAGATTTACTTATTTATTTATTTAATCATTAATTTCTCCATTATATGATTTCTTTCGAATATACTAGCAGTTTAACTTTCAAATTTCGTTAAAAATATTAACACATCAAAGTGACGAATTCGAAATTTTTTATTAACGATTATTGAATCAGTAGAAATTCACTCTTGGTAGATAAATCAAAAACTCTTCGGATTTCTTTAGGCACATATTCTAATAAAAATCGCTGGAAATCTGAATAAATATGTTCTTGGCAGTTTTATAAAGTAATATAAAAATGCTACTTTTGGTGATCTGTAGATGTAGTGATAATATCAAGGGATAGATTAACATTATAAAGTGAATCTGCTCAAAATCTTCATCGCGAGCCTGACTCGATGTTATAACAAGCAAGGGGTTAAGACACAGGAAGAACCTCTTTCTGGTACCGAAGTGAAGTAATAAAGAACTAAATTAAGTTTTTCTCTCTCTTTTTTAAGGTTTTCTCTCTAAAATAGCAAACAAGTCGTGTTCGTGACGCAAGCCCTAAATAAATGAAGTTTGTGTAATCTTAAAACACCCCAAAGTACTAACAGATTCTTCAGCCTATGAATCTGTAATAACAATCAACTTCAATAGAAACTTTCGAAGTAGATTGATCTTCCGAGATTTTTTGAGTGTCGCGAGAGCCAAGTAAGTTTGCGGAAGATTCATCGTGGACGTATGTAACATTCAGAAGGCTGTCGTTGTACCTAAAGAACTAGCGTACGGGAATATCGAAACGTCCATCTCGACGAATTGTCGGTGCTCTGCGCGAATTAAGGAAAGTATACGCGCACGCTCGATGTCCCCTAAGAAATTCATGAAGACGACCTCCGCGAGTAAGGAAGATAGCCCTGGGAGTCCCTCAGGACTTACACGTTAGAAAACTGAGGAGGAAATGTCACCTGTCCAATTAAGGACCACTTTCCTATCGGCGATAGGGTCTCCGAGCACGTTCTCGGCCGGCCCCCACGACTCTCATTCCACGAAACGGAGACAATGTCGCGGGCATATAAATATGTATAGGATAACGCGTGTCATTCAAGCTGGAGCCCAGACGTTTCCTTCCTTTTTCCCGGGTTCTCTTTCAGCGTCTCTCGTCTGGCCGCGGAGTCACGATCGCCTGCTAGATTATGCGCTCATCGGAGGACGCGTAGTTAGGCTTGGGCATCGTGGGCAAACGTTGCATTTCAATATCCACGACGCTCCGATCATGGTCGGCGATCGAGAGCCGCCAAAGAAACCCGAATCCACTCGAGAACGTAGAAAGTCGAGAGTCGAACTGTCTATCTGTGTGTGTGCTTGCCAATCGCTCGCTGTTCCGCCGGAAGCTTCGTCGAGTCAGCCGATTCGAGTTTCACGCGAATTACACCAACGAAATGTTCCGCTTGCCTTATCGCGCTGATGCGACAAACACTTATCCGATCGATCAAGCACTTGGCTCTCGCGGTGTTATTAGCCGGTGTCTCTCGCGTACATTGTAGTAAGTGCGTTGGAGAAATGAATAGGATGGGTGCCGAAATTAAGTGTGAATTTTACAGATCTTGTCTTGGAAACGTCGGGCCGTTTCGGGCCGACTCAGGCCAACCACCTGCACGCGGCCGGATTTGGCTGACATGAGTTTTCCCGGCCAAATTTGAGTCCCTGGAGCCTGACTTGATGCCCGTGGACAGACTGGAATTCATTTGGAGATTCTAGAGTCAAGTTAGAACCAGCTCGGGCCGACACGGGCCACCTTAATGTTCTTGAGCCGAATTTGGGGAAATCGAGGCTAGACAGAGGTTGCCAGTAGACAGATTGGGACCCATAAACATGCGAATTCGTATAAATTATACTTCTCTGGATCTGACACCATTGGACTTTTATCTATGGGGCAAGATAAAATGTATTGTGTACAAGGATAAACTCACAACGCCAGAGGATATGCGGCAAAGGATTACTGCAGCATGTGTTTCAATTACGTCTCAGGAAAACGACAATGCCTACAGATTATTTATTAAAAGATTGCAACATTGCATAATTGAGGATGGTCAACATTTCAAACATTTATTATGACATGTAAAGGTCAACCCGATGTAAACAACGCGCAACCTTTGCTGAAACACGTAACTTTTAAACTTCCACATTTCATACGCTTCAACATGATTATTCTTGCTCAAGGTCATTCCAAGATCAAAACGATGGTATCCACTAAATTCAGTTTTTATTGTCTATCATGCTATCGTAAAAAATATACTATTCCATTTAAAAAAACATCGGTGACCTGAAATTTCATTAAAAAACACAACATACAAAATTGTTTTCTTTACCATTATATTGTCCCCTGTAATAGTGTCACTTTGTGCTCTGAAGTTTTCTGATAGGACTGTAAATACGAAAGATATTTAGGTGTTCCCATTTATGTGGAACACCCTGTATATCCTTTGAAGAATACGTAGGCATACAATAAATATAATCTATCTTTTTTTTCTATAAAGTATTGACCAATGAAGAATTTCTAATCATTATAATCACAAAATAAATACTGGCGCAAGGGGTTAATATCGACTTCTATCGAACTGGCAAATGAAAAAAATTGTACGCGCCAATTAAGAACACTAATGAAGAAAACAATTGTAATCCAGGAAACAAAAACACGTCTAACTACCCCATCGGGTAACAACTAAAAATTCAAGCGATATCAATGAAGAACGCGCAAAATTTTTAGTGGGACTATAGAAATTTCTGTCTACAAACATTCTCCCCAAGAGCCGCTGCCGGGGCGATTTGTAGCGTGATCTGATCTTCACACGGGATAATATTTTCCGAGAGTGGAGCACGAGCGATCAGAGCACAGTCTTCTCGTCGTTGTTGCAACTTCCAGTGGATCCGGTGAATCGCCTCGTAAAAATGGTTCTCGCGCGGCAACCGAGGCACCCGTTTGCCGTTCAGAGACAGAGAATGAGGGTGAAGTAAAGAACCACGGAACGAAGAGAGAGAGAGAAAGAGAGAGAGAGAGAGGGAGAGACGAACCGTCGCGAAATGGAGACGGAGAGGGAGAGATGCGCGAAAGCAATATAAGTGGGCAATAAAATCACGACGGATAACAATACGAGCGGACCTGAGCCCGTCACCTTATATCCTTCTCTTCATCCTACTCCTCTCCCGTCCCACGTGGATCAGGGACAACGTGCCCGTCCTGGGTCAATTTGATTTGTCACGACCGGCTCGCGAGACCGCGAAACTTCCTGAAATTTCAAGTTCTTCCGCGGCTGGCCGTCCCGACAAATCCATCGGGAAATAGACGCGGCCGAGATATCCACGGGTGGAGTCTCTCGCAAAAACCTTTTTCGGTAAAATATACCTTCGTTACAGTGTCATTCAAAAGTCCCAAACTGCTCGACTCCGCGAACTAATCTCACTCCGCGAAATTAATCCTGACAGAAGAGGCCACGCGACGGTACGCCGGAATTATTCCCACGGACCTAGGGGCACTGGTTCTCAAAATGGAGGAACTTTCCCAGTACAAACCCCGAACTACGAGTGCTCGAAGATATGAAGTCGCGATTACTCGAACGCGAAATTAGGTCAGCTAAAATCCGCGGAGGATCTGGTTTTAGAGAGTACACTGTCGATTTTTAACAACAAAGATTTTCCGTGGATAATTAATGAATTCAATAATCGTAAAAGATTGAAGATAGTGATGTCAAAGCGGACAATTTCGCAGGGCTTGCCTCGTAAACGCGTTATCGAGTGATTCTTCCAAATAGGAACCTATCGAAAGTAAAACTTGATCATCGTACCGTTTAAGTGAAAAATCTATTTAAAAAAAGTCGCTTGTGTCGAAAAGTTCGCGCGTAAAAACTTTCTCGTATCCTCGATAGGTCGGCGATAATCGACTTTCCGAGACTTTGTGCGCGCGGCGTATGGTTCCGGGGTTTTTGAACGGCAGTGTACGGCGGGCTCTCGTTTCTTTTTTATTTGCCACCGGACGGGAAAGGTTTCGAGAATATTCATGAACTTCGAAAGTAACGGGACGATACTCGTATTCCGGGAACTTCGGACAGGATCTCGTCCGAAAAAGCCAACGATACTCGCCCCCGGACGTATACACACGGGTGTCTCGAGGAGGATCGTTTCGGAATATTCGAGCGAAAAATCGTTGATCCTCCTTCGGGGATCACCCTCTGTTAACCGCTTGCGACCGGTAACCGATTCTGTAAGGTGTTTTAACGTCGATTGTGTGCACGCGTGGCCCCCGGGTAGAGAAAGAGAGAAAGAGAAGAATGCTCCTTGTCCAGGCGTGAAACCAGTAGTCGTACAAAGGAGAACCAGGTATACGTCTCCGGGGCTCGTCGAGGCGCGATTAATTTCAATTCTTGCCGCACGGCTACTTCCTACGAGACTGCCAGAACGCCGATTCCAAAGAATCCTGACCGTACTGAAACGCTCGGGCGCTGAAGAGCAAGGTGGAACGAAACGAGGCGCCACTCACCACCGAGACGAGTCCATTGAAATCATTTATACCCGGGACACGATCGTTCAGGAACCATACACTGCTATCCATTACACGATACATTAGTTATTCGACGAATTTACGCAGGAAATTTCTTTAATTTTTCTCATTTAGAAAGTAGAAAGAATATACGAGGTGTGACGAAAACAGAAACTGAACTATGTTCGTCTCCTTGCCTCGCACAGTGACACGAAAAGATACAAAAATCTATAACTTTGTTTATGCTTTATACACTTTAATGGATTATTGAGAAATTACATTATAGTCTTTGTGTCCCATTAATTTCAGTGGTATTTATCGACTGAGTATCGAGATATTAATTTGCAGTGTACAATGTGTTTATTACTTTTTCTTTATCCGATATTCCATAAGACCTCTTGGTGAGAGTTATGATTTTTGAATGACTTCAAACATCGGTCACAAGAAAATGAAAGCAAATATTAGGAAATGGAGTTTACAATATTGTAATACAATTAATTTTCTCTCAAGTAAAGTAATTTTTTTTTACAATATTACAATATCACGAGAATCGATTTTTCGTCTCATAACGAAATTGACTCCTTGCCCCTGAGATCTGGATATTTTAACGCGTGCTACATGCAATTTGATAACTTTGCGATTTTACAATATACCAGGGAAGAAAGAAACAAGACTAAATTCGAAAAGGTTCTATTAATCCCCGCTATGTTAATACAGCGATTCCAGAAATCATTTTTTTTTCAAGTTATGGCGCCAGTTGCATCAAGCGTGTGTCGCGAATTTTTCCACAGTGTCAAAGGGTCGCTACTTACGCTCGAGAGGTTGATTTCATTCCGCAGTTTACCTATTTACCTCCTGACTGACTAAAAGTGTCGTTTGGAGTCTACAAAATCTTTTGAACGTATACAAAGTGCAATTAGTAGCGGTGCCGAACTACATGGTGTTCCAGAAAGTTTGAGGGAAACTGAAAGGGGTGATTCCTGATGTAATTCTAAGCGATTTTTCCCTTTTCCAATTAGCACCGAAACGTTTTGTTTTCGAGTTATTAACGAAAAATACATACCCTCGGTTGTTAACCCCTTGCACTCAGAGTCGCCAGATTGAGACGTGTCTCCCACTCTACTTTTCCCCTTCTACCGCGCTATTCCCCCACGCTTCCGCCACGGGCTAGTCACGTGACGCGTTTCGTCTCCATCATGCATGTGTCACAATGTCACGTGACTAATCCGGTCCTGGCAGAGAAACAGGGTAACTTGTTCCCCTCAGTTCGAGTCAGTTCCCCTGACTTGGCGAAAACACTTGCACTTGCATATTATTTTGTAACGCGACTTTTTACGTGCAGTTACATCGGTGTTGTTACAAAGTATTGGCGCAGCTATTCAACTAGTTTTCAATTCTTCAATTGTACATAAATGTAAGGAATGTAAGGAAACCGGTACACGATTAATTTCTTTACAAATTATAATAATCGCATCTGTTACGAACTACGCGCAAAATATTGAATAAATTGATTCAATAATGTTACGTTAGTTGCTACGACCGCAAAGGGTTAAAGCTCGCCGAATCGGGAATCGCGAGCGAGAACCCGATTGCGACTATCGTCGTCTCAAAGTATGCGCGCGAAACCCGGCCAGTTTTATCAGCGGTGGAACGGGCCGGTCGCGATTACTCTTGCCGTTCGATCGGCGATTTTATTCGAAATCGAGGGTTTGCTTTTCATTAACGGGCGACACGCCGTCGACATTCCGAGCGGACGTTCCTTTGCTTACAAAACGAGGAGTGCCCGGCATGCGAGTCGTTCGCGAATTCACGGGCTTGCATTAACCGCGACTGAGAACCGATAAATCGTTATTAACCCTTCTACGTACTGCCGTCCGTAAGCATCCGGACACTTAAAGGTGCAGAGCAAACATGGACAATAGCGAGTAACTTGAAAAATTCACGACTAGAACGATGCTTCGAAGTTTAACACTAGAATTACAGAGCGATAAAAGCAACTGGTAGGAAAGGTAACTCGTGTTATACCTCGTAAAAGTAGCGCGATGTATTATTAGACAGCGGATTTTATGCGTTCATGACAAAAGTTAGTAGGTGCAATTTCAAACTTGCAAAACGTTACAAGAGTTTAGAAGCATCGATGTACTATTTTCAAATCTACTAAAGTAAATTCAAGATTGAAAGATTGTTTAATTTTTTGAAAAAAATATTTGTTTCGCATAATGATCAGCTGTTTGAAAAAATTTGCGAAAATGGCGATTGAGTTTAAATTACTAAATTAATATGTAACATGTAAAAACATAATCATTTGATTTTCGTTAGCACGACTATGAAAATATTCATCGGTGTCCCACAAGTTCCTATATTAACAATAATATTATTTCGGTTCATTTTAGAATAAATCAAACTAACAAAAGAACTAAGAGCAAACTAACAAAAAAAAAGGTAGAAATACATCGATATGTGCTTTAAGGAAATGTAAAAAGAAAAAAAAATCGATTTTCCCTATGCGATTCATGGAGACTTCGACGGAGACGGTGCAAATCTCTCATCCAAAATTGCCAGAGGATATATTTGCCCCCAGGTGCCCGTACTAGGGTTAATGACAATCGAGAGCCCGTAAATCGTTATTAAACGCAACGGTTCGTAATTAGAGGGCGAATAATAACTCTCGAAACACCGTGTCAACGATCAAGCGGGTGCCTGGGCGCGAAGCACCTGTACACTGCTATCGTGAATCGGAACATCCCACCGGCTGCGACCGAGGTTTGTTAAATGACCTGGTAAGCTCTGTGCTTCGATCATGTGCAGAGTATATCTAGTAACTGCGCCGAATTATAACTTGATCGTTAATCCTAGAAATACTGGGGGGGGGGGGTGAGAGGAGGGGAGAGACTCATCCACCCTACAGCTTAAAAAATGTTAAATTTTAGTTATTTACTCATCGTAAAAAAGATGTCAAAAAATTACTTATCGTTTTGTACACCTTTACATTTAGTATCCACACGACCCAATTGCTGTATGTAAAATACATTGTCTATAAGATATCATGCAAACTATACAAACAAAAGCAGTGTAGAACGATGTTTGTACAAGACATTTATGTTATCCAGTAAATAAAAATTAACAAACTAATGTCGTAACTTTTTGTCCCTGGCTGTACCATGCAAAGTCCGATTAATATTTGACTGGCTCTCGTAACGAAACAAGAATAGAAAAGGCCATTAGAGTGCGACAATTAAAATGACATTCGAAACAACGGCGTGTCAACGATCGAGACACCTGGAGAACGCTATTGTGCCTCGAAACAACTCACCGGTTGTGTCTGAGGTTTATTAAACGACAGGGCAAGCTCCGTGCTCTGACGCTAAGGGGGAGACACTGACACCGGGAGGAGCTTTATCTTGCCGCGCAAACTGCACGCGATTTAAGCTCGGCCGAACGCTTTCACGCGACCGTCCCGACGATGCTTCTCATTCCGCGGATCGTCCATCGAAAACGCGTGCCGTAGATCAAAGCCAGCCAGACAGACGTCTTAAGGAAAACTCGACTTCAAGCCTGGTGACCACCTTTGAAATTGTTCCCCGTGAATCCGTGATTGTGCGCGCGAAACCCCTTCTATTCGCGGACCGATGCGAGAATGAAAGATTGCCGACCCGGGAGAGAATGGCGATTGCGAATTGCCGAGAATTCTCCGGGACAGATTGCTTTTTCCCTGGAGCTGCGAGAACAATAGTCCGGGAGAGGTCTCCGGGGCTGTTTGCTGCGTGATCGAATCTGCAGGGCGGTTAACACCCTAAATGTTATCGATCGGCCCGAGTGATCGATGGCGCATTGTATCACCGCTTTTAGTGGACTTTCGAAATGTACATCGAAAATGGAACAACTTAATCTTCATGTTCGCAATTCAGTATTCGTTTAGTATGATCCCTTTAATAATTTGTCTGTGATCTAAAAATGTCATAAAATTGCCTCGATTGTCCCATTCTTTGGAAAATGCTACTTCAATTTATAATAGTATGAAGATAGAGATTCATGCAACGAATTTTAACCGCCTGTCTTGTATTGTCGAATCAGTTCTTTGTTGTCAATATGTAACCATTCGAGAAATACAAGCATGTAATAGATGAAAATTTTCTATTTTCTGTGTATGAAACTACGAACGACAAAAATGTTCCAATTACTGTAGCTGTAAAATGAATCGTAAGGTGAGTGGTTAACGTATTTGTAACTATAATTGAAGAATTAAATTGTAAAACAAAATTGGATTGATAACAGCTGTGAATATGTCAATTAGACATTTGTGTCAGATTATGACTGCTGTGTTTCTCTGAAGAGTTAAATTTTGTGGGGATAACAAAATGTCTAAGTAACTTTAAGGCTTGAATGGTCATTTTGTAACTTGTAACAATGTCTAGTAAATGGATTGCGAATAATTATACAAAATAAAACTGGTTTGCATAATTTACAAGATACAGGTGCTGGATAGACAATCCATATTTTCTTATTCGTTTTAGCGAATTGAAAATAGTATATTAATATTTGTCATTTATTCAAATCATGCGGTGATATGGTTATTCGAAATTTTAAAAGAGTCATACTCTCAAGTTGTCCTCATTTATATTGTAAATTTATTATAGAGGAAGTCTAGGTTAAAAACGATTACAACGACAGTAATCGTAACATCTAGAGAGATCTGCCACGATGACTATTATTTGAGTTATCCAGACTCGGAAATGCCGAAGGAGATTATGAAAAGTGGTATAGAATGAATGGCTTCATGGCGGGATTAACCTTTTCACGGACAAAAGCTCTGTCTTACACAGGTACGTTTAATCAGGATGGAACGTTAATAAATTCTAGGGCACAATTTGAACCTTTGAAAATACATAATTTGATCAAAGCCGCTGTTGTTCACTTGTTCACTGCTCGAAAACAGATTGTACAAAGGGATGTCATTCCATTTAATTACATGTAGAAAATGCATTTCCGTTTGTTGCGTGTTTAGGGGAAAAGTGAGTTATTCGCGATCAAGAGTAATTCTGTTGTCTGCATAACTATGCGAAATAACATTATGGATAATTTAATGGCGAATTAATTGCGAATTTTGTTGCAGTAAAAGCACAAACGGTACGAAATATGAAATGAATATACATATATTATGAACGAATGCCACTTATTTTTTTAATTAGTTTAACTTTTCGGGGAGGACTGATTTTTACAGATTGTGCAAAAAAGGATTATATACACCTGATGATCCTAATTTTGTCATTCATAAATGTTTAATTGCATTCGTTAGGCAGAACCAAACGGTTAGGCACTTATGCATGTACTAATTGAAATCCTTGCTCTACATACATAATCCAGGAAATAAAAAAATGAAAGTTCCACAAGATAGAAAAAATAAGCATGAATGTGGGAGACTCAAAAACCAATCAGTGTAAGTCTCTACCAAAACTGAGATACCTAAGTCTTTTAAAATTTAATTGTAAAAAATACCAGTGAAAAGATACCAATAAGACATTATTAAAACAAACTGAAAAGTAATAAGCAACAACACACAACCAATCCAATTTTTATTAAACACAATATACATTACGTTACGTACATTAGTGTAACAAAAATCAATTGGCGTTTTACACGAATATTCAAAAAACAAAAAAAAATTGAAATTGCAGCCTCTGTATTAAGGTTTATACTTTACATGAAACGTGTTTGTTTGTAGTCCACATTTGCAAGTATCGCGGAACTGCATTCAAAACAGCCAAAGAAAGTCTAATAAAACACAATTCAAAGGGGAAGAAAACGCGGGTATAAGGGTGAAAAAGTAGCCGAGAAAAGGCAAAGTTGAAAACTCAGTGGAACGTGGTAAGCGGGAGTAACGAGTAACAGCAGCAAGTACGTAGTAGTAAACGCAATAAAAGTTGCTGGAACAAAATTTAAGGCAAGCGGGGCTAAGACTGCGGAGGCGGAATAAGTCGCGAATTCCTGTCGGGAGTTATAAGGTTCGCGGTGAAACGAAACGAAGTTCGCCTGGTTCTCCGTTTGGTACTGGCGAAATGGCGAACGATAAAGTCGTCGTGGTAAGTAGGTGAGCAAACGTCGACTCGTTGGACGCGTCACGTAAACAAACAGTAGCCACGAGGGACAATTACAGATGGGTCCGTTCGGGACAATGTTGGTGGAAGGAGGAACGATAGCTGGCGTCGTGGTCGTGGTCGCACGGCCGTAAATCTAGGCGGGAACAGGTGGACGCTCGTGATCGCGAGTAGTATAGTAGATTGAGTAACTGACCTTGCGAAGAAAGCTGCGGCTGCGCTGGCCTGCGCCGGCGTCCCGGGTACCCCGCTCACGTTGTACGAGTACTTGGTCTCCTGGTACACTTGATACGGGCTCTGCGGCTTCGAGTGCGATGGTCGGTGATAATAATGGTCGGCGTACAGATTCTTCTCCGGCGGACGTTCACCAGCGGCGACCTTGGCCAGGCCGTAGCTCTGCATCGCGGCAGCGGCTGCGGCTGCGGCGGACGACGAGCTCTTCGAGTGACACTTCTCGTGGCCGTTCTTCTCCGGCCCGTGCGAATGGGACTTCTCGTGTGCCGTGGTCGTCGCCGGTTTGTCGATGGTGCCGTACGACTTGAAATCGTAACCCTTTAGTTCACCGTAGTACTTGATGTTCTCGACCTTGAACCCGTGACCGACATCGTGCTGCTGTCCCTTCGACTTGTTCGTCTCGTGCTTACCGTAACCGATCTCCTGCGCCGATTTCATCCTATCCCCGCACTTACCGATCACCTCGACCCCGTGAGCAACCCCTTTGCCGGAGGGCTTCTCGATCTTCAGCATCGATCTCTCGCACAGACGACCCTGCACGGCCTCGCTGGCCTTCAGCAGAGAGTCCACTGCACCTTTGAACTTGTCACATGTCGAGGACTCGCACGGCACACCGGAACCACCGTGGCAGACATTCACGGAAACTGCACCACAACCACCACTACCACCGTTACTACCACCAACGATTGCGCACGATCGGCCCGAGTGATGATGCGACTTGTTGGATGGTTCCACGTGACACCTCGAGATCACCTCCGAATCGTCGCTCGACTCTTGCTGATGGTCCTCTTTCGTCACGTTATTATTGTTGTTGTTGTTCGTGGTGGTGGAGGAACGCGTGTCACACGACTTGTACGGGAGACGCGTCCGCGACGAACAACCGCGTGTTGCTTCTCGCGCAGTTGGCGTGATACTGGCCAGATTAGAGGGCGTCTCGGCGCCATGAGTGCCGCCAGTCCCCCTGCTGGAGTTACCACCACCGCCGCTACCGCCACCGCTACCAACGCTGCCGATACTTACGCTCCCTCCTCCTCCTCCTGCTCCTACACCTCCACCACCACCTCCTCCTCCTCCTCCTGCTCCTCCCACACCGCTGCTACCTCCTCCGTTGGTTCCTTGTCGTTTGCCCCTCTCCTCCTGTCAAATTGATAACATTACGTGTAACTGCTAATCAGCGAGGATTCGTACGCCTAGAGTCGCTACAGTGGGACAGTGCACGCGGACTGCAAGGAAGCAAAGTGTCTTGGTAAAAATTCGTTGGCTGTGTGACAATGATAGTTCCCAGTGAAGTAGGAAATAAACACGGTTAATTCGTTCCATGTTATATCGAAAACGTGTTCAGGGGTTAGCCCAGCCCGAATCAACATTAATTGCAAATCATGGAAACGTGTTATGCGTACGTGTCATGGGAACGTGTGTCATATCGAAACCGTGTTTTTGAAAAGGAGTATCGAAATCGAGTTGGCAGAATGTCTTGCTGTGATTACGTTAATACACCCGAAGTTTTGAACGGTTGGCTGTCTATCGAATTGGTTGCAATTTTTGAACTATGTTCTTTTGAAACCGCGTCTTTAGAATATCGTGTTAGAAGACGGTTGACTGTTCTTTGTTTTGGCGTCACACAGTTTCGTTGCACAGTGGTGAATTTATTCGAAAATATTAACATAATAGGAAAAAAAAGATTTTCAGGGAATCTAATTAGTAGACTGCTGATTTTTTGCATTTATGACAAAATTGAGTAAGACGAATAAAATTCTCGACCCGTTCCGACCCGATACTTACAGGTTCTCGTACACCTCTGGATATTACGTAATAAATTTGGAAATACTTTTTAGAACGAGTACGCAGCGCAGACGTCGTCACCAAAGGATCAATTACGCCAATTAATACCGGCATCGGTCAAACTTAGTTTCAACGACTACTTGTCAAGGGAAACCGTGTCAGCGGCTGCCCAAAGTAACCCTAATTCCAAAACGCAGCTCAACAACCACAATAAACCCATTACTCACCTGAGTTCGTTTGGAATCGTCCTGCCTCTTGGCCACTTCCGAGTACTTAGGCGGTGGCTCGGACTTTGGTGGCATTTCCTGGTACCTCGGCGGCCTATCGAAGGGTCTGTACTTGGGCGGGTCGATGTAAGGATTGTTCTGGTGTCTGTAATAGTTGGGCAATTGGCACTCGGTCAAGTCCGATTGCGACCTGTTCAGCTGGTAGTTCGGCGGCGCCGCGTTGGTCTTTTGCTCCTGATGGCTCTGTTTGCCGTGCTTCGTCGGGTTCTGTTTTTCCTGGCCGGCGTGACACTTGTCCCGTTTCTCGCCTCTCTCTTTGCAGTTCTCGAACTTCCCGTCTTTCGTCTTCTCTTGCGTGACCGGCCCGTCGATCTCGTAGAAGGTCAGCTCCTTTTTGCCCTGGCCCTTCTCTGTACCCGAACGATACGCCTTCGAATGAACGTATTGAACGGTCTCCGGCTTGACCGGCGGATCGATCTGATAGAAGGTTAATTCGCGGGAATCCTGCGACTTGGATCGACTTGGATCGTGAGACGAATGATGCTGTCTCTCAGGCTGCGAGTGACTCCTCGCGTACTTGTGATCAGGCTTGCCGACACCGTCCTGGTACCTGGATGACGACAATCTCGCGAACCTCTCGCCGGTGCCCAGCCTCACTGAATTTCGACCGTATTCCAGGTACTCGTCGCCGTATTTCAGAACCTGACGCGGCTTGTACTTCTCCTCGAACTGCGAGTAGTTGTACGTGTTGAAGCCAACCTGGTTGAAGTTCCTGCTCAGGTTCGACGAGTCGTAGTCCGTCGACGTCACCGCCTCCATGTTAATCTGAAACGAACGTAAAGCTATTTTTTTAAAATCATTCAAATTTAAGATGTACAAAAGTCGTTTAAAATCGAATAGGGAATAGGGTAATCGCGGCCACCGGGCAATAATGATCTTCATTGGTTTTCAAGCGTGAGGCTGTTTTCTCAGTTTAACTTGATTTACACGTAAATATACTATAAACACAAAAGACTGTATTCATATTTCAGATGAATATTTTTTGTTTAAATTTTTTATATTCAGTTTCATCAATTAATGCATCAATTGTGTACGTAGTAAGCGTTGGTCTTTATTACAATAAATTGTATTTTGCATTGTGCTTATATTGATTTTGCGTATATCAGTCGAGTCAATTGCGACCTCTGCAGAGTTAAATTTGAACAAATGTTATTTTGTAATCAATCAATTTTTCGAAGCGTGTTTCATTCAATTCGTAGGTAGTTGAATGCAAAAATTGAATATTTGTGAATCTCCCAATTCATGTCAGCAAGAAACAGGAGCCAAATTAAAGTTTCTGTCGTATTTTAATAATTTTAGTGAGCTAAAAGTAATATATAGATATTTCTGAATTCTTTTAATCTTTTAATCTTTTAGTCTTTTAATCTTTTAATCTTTTAATGTATAAATGTATAAAATCCACAGTCTAGTAATCACGAAATGCATCCGATGATAGAACTTCGAACAAACTAGTTATATCGAGAATTATCAATATTTTTAGTGGAATATATTTTTTAGTGGAAATGGTACAAAAATTGCTGGAAAATATTGTCTTCCATGCACAAAGGGCATATTTCTCCTATCTATTGATTGATCGCGATCCTTGAACATTTCATCATATGATATCGAATCAGACGCGGGACAAAGATTTCAAGCAGAATTTACTAAATATGTATGTTACTCGCTTCTTTTAGATCGAACTCCAATTGTATAATTCTGTTATGAATATTTAGCATTCGGATTAAATATGGACACACGATAAGCATACATTTTTTTTTGTCTTTTAGGATTAATCGAAGCTGCGGAAGAAAGCATGCGGTAAAGCGCACGCACAGTGCATTTAAAGAAGATTCTACTTTGTCACGTACAAACTGTAGGTTTGGTATTGCGGTATGAATATTCATATTCTTCAAAGCAGAAACTGTAACAATCGACATTGAAAAATAAGACAACAATTATCTTACCGATAAAACATATTTTTAGTTGCAAATAATAATGCATTTGTATACTAATAGGAGATGTGTAAATGACAATGTGTGATCTGTTCAATTATTTTTCCACTATCAAAAATCCGACCTACGCTGTAGCAAGGAGAAAGTGCAAAATCAATGAGACTGACAGTAGACCATTGCTGATGAATATTATAATACGTAGCTAATGTTGTCGGCCAATGTCATTATCAATTAATATAATCATCGGCTTAGGTGATTATCATTAAAAATTGTTGTCGATCTAATCTCGAATCGATGAAATGTTGTTGGATGAAACCTGTGTCGGTGACTTGAATTGAGGCCCGTTTAAACAAATTATTGACATGGAAAATTCGAAATGGCTCGAACAGAAAGTTTAGAATAGGGTGTCAAAGAAACCGACACGATATGAAACGTGTCAAAGAAATTGTGGCGTTCCAGTTCATCCCCGGTAAGTGTCCCAATACTTTTGACGGGGGTGCGCATTGTATCGAGTGGATCGGCGTGTAACAGACCGAAACGACTCGACGAAAACGCGAACGACGAGTCGAGAGACGGTCCACGAGGGAGGAAAGAGAAAAGAGGGGAGAGGGGATACCCCCGGAGGGTTACGCTGCGCGTCAGTGAGGATAGAACGAGTCAAGGGTGCTCTCCAGGTTGAAAGGAATAAGAAGAGGAACTTGAAGCAAGCGGCCAACCATAAATCGGGGAAACGTCTTACTCTTAAATGCTCGGGGTATTTACCGTGAAACAAAAAGCCACGCCGCGATAAATAAAATCTGACACCGAGGGGGCGTGCCGGCCATCTCTCTCTCTCTCTCTCTCTCTCTCTCTCTCTCTCTCTTTTTCTTTTTCTCTCTCTCTCTGTCTCTCTGTCTCTCTGTCTCTCTCTCTGTCTCTACCTCTGTTTCCTGGACAAAGAGGGTCGCTTCTTCCTCAGGCCCCGTGGAAACCAGGCCGAACGAACCCCGATGTGGACCTTATTTTTCGACTACGAAATTGTTAGCTAAACTTGTCCCATTTCATGGAAAAATAATCTACGCAAAATTGAAAATCAATTGGACGTCGGAGAGAGTGTGTTTCTGAAAATTTAAGTGGAGCACTTCGTATTTTCGATTACCTACATATATCATAATTCCTTACTTATTTAGGATTTAATTTTGTCCACGTGTACATTAACCCTTTGCACTCGAAGCTATTTTAACGCCAAAACGAAACATTTTTTCCGACGTAGAATGTTTCCCTTCTATATATACATTATTTCATGCTGTACATACGAAAATGGTGCAATTTACTCGTACAGTACTGAAATTTTTAGTAATATATTATATACAAATAAATTTAATAATGTAAAAAATATTTTGAATAATGATTCAGGAATTTTGAGTGGCGCCATACAGTCGCCATTCGAGTGCTAAGGGTTAAAACATAACTGTAACTTGTCCGGATTAATACTAATGGCTCGTGAGAATAGTGCAGGGGAAAGTCAAATTTAACAACTTTGTGGTGAGTACTGCATGATGCTAATGTCGGCACATCAACTTTGGATGCTTATATCTTAATAATAGTTCACGCAAAGACAAGTATTCTAGTGTTTTGGAAAGGGTTTGGTGTCACCTTCAAGAGTATGTAATCAAAAATATAGATTTCCACTTAAAATTTCAATTAAAATCACTACAGAGCTTTGCAAGGTTACTGCAATGTCAAACAAATAAAATCATCGTGTACTCTCTTCTATATCCCACAACTTTCACCTGGAATATTTATTCGTATCACCTTTAATTTTCGAACAATGGAATGTTGTCCAGGCAACGGGCTTTAGAACGCACTGTGGGGCGGCGTGAACAAAATCTCGCAATATGTTCATTGGGTGTAGTCCACCCTGGTGTCCACGGAGGGGTTGCAGCAGTGAACCCGACTTGGTCTCCGAATTCCACGACGAAAATCGAGCCGCCTCTCGAAGAGGAACCGGTTCGCACCTCCGCCACAGTCCCCCGAAGGCCAATCGATTGCCGGTGTGTACGTGTACGCGTCACGAGCCGCTTTCTTCACGGTGCACCCGAGATCACGCGTGCTGCTCCTCTTTCTTTTTCTACGGTTCGAGCCCCTATATCCAGAACAGGCCGCGAGCCACGACGACCGCCGAGAGATGCATGACTGCGATTAGACGACTCGCTGAACCCGGGAAAAAGTGTCCGATCCCGGCGAGATTGCGTACTCGCGCGCAGCTCCCTCGGCCTTAGATTAATTCCGTCTCGACCTTAATATCGTGTATATTAAAATAGTGGAGCATGATTCGTTCAACGATCGATTGCTCTCTTAATCGGTGGCATCTCCTTTACCTAAAACTTAATCTCGCTGACCAAGCAGCGCTGGGAATGGGGGAGGCGCTCCGTCGCTGCGGTCACCGGGTATATCGAACTTCATAACTTCTTCTAGAGCATCGGGAAAGAGAGAACCCTCAGGGCCCGCGGTTATATATTACCAGCTGTAATGAAGACTCCACGGCAGCGAGCTACCGACGCTGCCTTGTTTATCACCTCGCCTCAAATATACAATTAACATGTTGAAAAAGCGCCCGGGGTGTCTCGGTATCGTTGTCTCGCTCTTACAACGACAGAGAGAGAAAGAGAGAAAGAAAGTGAGAGAGAGAGGGGAGGAAGTTCCCGTGTTCCGTCTTGTTACCGTAGGCCTCGTTAAACCATGTCTGGGATCCTTAACCCAGAATCCCTCTGTTCTTATCCCCTAACTACGTGTCTGCCGAAATTATCGTTCAGCCGCCGGGACGACGACGAGCACCGAGGGACGAACGAGGACGAAAAAAGTGGACGCTTGCGGTCCGGTCGAGCTCTCGGAAATTGGACCAGCCAGGACTTATCGCGAAAAAAAGATCGAGACATTTTTCGTCGCGGCCCTCCCGGATCGAGTGTACTTGCCGCACGACTTTTCCCGCTGATACACGGCTACGCCACTATTAAATATAATTAAAGAGAAAGGTGGTCGAGACCCTGCCCCCTCCCCACCGCCCCGCAACCCCGAGGGAACTAGCGGCGCGACTCGATTTTGTATCAATTACGTTTACACGGGGCCCGGATCATTCGCCTGCCGCGCGAGAATTAATCTCTGTCCGGGATCGAAGACTGCCCGCTGGAATTTATAAAGTGAAAACTCGACGCGGCGACGCGTTATCGCACCCTGGGCCGTTTCCATAAAACATTAAATTAATGAGAAAGATTTTCGTGTCCTGAAATAGGTTAAAAATTCCATCTTCGTAAACTAATACGCTTGATTGAGGTAGATGGAACAGGACACAAACTTATATCTCATCTCATTTTTTAAATAAATAATTCCACGTTCCGTTTCTAAGCGAATATTTTCTTGCCAATTTAGAATGCATTTTTGTAGTACATATTATATTTATCTGTTTCTACTAAAAACACTTTTATTTTTTCACCTCCCATTAAGGCTCTATTTCAGGTCAAATTTCTTGGCTCCTTCGCGTGGTATGCTCCGCAGTGGAGGGGATAAGCGCTTAGATCGTACAGTTCCCGCTTGCTTAGATCAAACCTTTACTGTGATACGTTCTCGCGTATCTTCGGTCGTCGTTGATGGCTCGCAAATAAACTCAATTTTTTAATGTTTGGAAAAAGATATAAATTTGAGAATGTCTCAGTAATTATTACCGTTAAGCCGTACTTGGAATAATATTATTTTTACGCAGAGTTTGATACTTTAAAATAAAATATTGTGCACTCACACTATGGATAAGAATCTTCACAAATTGGAGAGATGGACTTTAACTGCGGGCAAAAAAGAGGTAACTGTGCCCGAAAGAATAGAAGAACTCTCACAAGGGACTTGTAACACTTTTCACATCTCCAGGTGTCAGATCTTTCACTTTTACCTTATAGATCAAGCATCCCGATCACAGTGCAATGCGGAGAGCATACGGAAGTACTTCGAGAATGAGAGCGACACGCTTATGCCACGGAATCCGGGCCGTCAAGGCTTCGGTTACACTGTGTTCCGTATGATACACACAATATTGATAGTCCACCGCGTCAGAATTCTCGTTTATCTTCATCCTTCAATTTCCCGTGCACACATGCTTTATCCACACTGCTGCGTGTTTTCTAAAGTACACATCGGGGGGAGTAATAGTCCGATGTAAGACGGATATTATATTGACTCGGCGCAAAAGTTATTTTTTCGTTTTCGTGGAAACACGGAAAAAGGCTTGGCCCACTCGAGAAACTTTTTTACGCATCGACCGTGTACTTTCTCGGTATTATTTATGACTCTAACTCCAATGTATCCCGCGAAATTAATGGTTTCTCCGAGGTGTAATCGCGTTCCGGTGCAAATCAGGATCTCCATTGTTGACGGGCGTTGTCGTATTTGCGGATTAACCGTTTCTCATCTGCAGATAGGTTTTAGAAGCAGAGAAGCAAAGACCGCCTAAAACCTTCGACTGAAGTCAATGTGTTCTTTTCAATAATTATATTGAGTATCGTGTTATCTTGGATCAGGTTAAATTTAAGTTTTTTTGTGGAGACTTCATCCTTTCATTCTTTCTCTTCACTTGTCTCTTGTAAAACTCTTTTTCTCTATTAACACTTTCACGTCGGGACACGTAAGCATATATTATTTGTGAATTGTTGGTTGCGTGCGGGACAGGTAAAAATACATTTTACGCTTACCATCGGTTTAGGGTACAAATTCAAATTAATGTGTAGGCGATTACAATGATTTTTCTCAATGTCTACGTAATATCATCTTACATCATTTTCCAACCTCGTTTTCACTTACAATTAGTCAGCTAGTATAATATAAATGCCCAATGTCAACGTGTTAGCTTTCGTTGTCTAATTGCAATGAGTGAGTGCAGTACAAGGCAGTAAAAATTTCGGAAAAATTGATTAGAGCTGTTAAAAGAAGAAATTCACATTTATTCAACTCCTGCGTTTTTGCTATTGATGAAGAACTTTTTTCTCTCGTATTAAAGATACCCGGTCGCGTAACAACACTCAAACGTACCAAAATGATCTCCGTGAAGGTTTAACAGCAATAATAAATAATCATGAATCTGGTAATTTTCAAAGCTAGAAGAGCTGTTTTCGCAGAGCAGAATGAGAGTGAAAATATCTGTCGAATAAATCGAGTTAAAAGAATAAATCGAGTTAAAGTCCCTGCGATAGTTTCTCTGTGTCTCGGACGATCAGAGTACGCAGCATGTAGGCTCCAAATTAGTCAGACAAAAATCTACAAAAAGACAAAGCGACGGTAACCTGAGACGCGGTCGTACGTATCAATAAATATTCTTTCTGAAAGTTCCATTCTGGTAGACGATAATGACGTTGTTTGCGTTGGCAATAATAAGTTTGGTTGCGGGCCAGCGAGAGGAGCCCGGGTTTGCAAACGGGGCCCCGTAATTATGGCTGCCGCTAAAATTATCCTGGGCAATCGGTCCTCGGGATACACGGGGTGTCTCGAGAGGAAACGAGCACCTTGTGCCACAAGGCAACACCACCGATTAATATTATTAGCGACGCTAGGCGAAATCGTCTGGATCGCGCCTCTCTTTTTGTTCGTCGCTCGTTGATAATGCACGTGTTAGGCCACCGTTTATCGCTAGCGAATCTACGCGCGGCGAAAGAGAGGGAGAGACAGAGGTGGGGGAGGGGGGGGGGGGCCGACAGAAAAACATTGATTGCAGCGTGTGCAACGCAGGGACTAATTCCCTCGATGCAGGAGAAATCGAGCCGCGATATAATGGCAGCCGTAGCTTAATTAATCTCGGACGTGGCCGGTATAGCGTGCTATCGCAAGTTGCCGCCACTTGGAAAACACGGATGCATTATTTGCTCATCTTAGTGTGAAAACCGTTAAGATTATGGAAAAATTTGACGCTTTTCCTGAGACCTGTTACCATACATAGGATAAATGCAGATAATACAAAATATGGTAATACAGTAACTACACATAATTATGTATACGAGAAATTTATCAGCGAGGCTTACTGACAAAACATTCTTATATTTAACAAACTGCCGACATTATGGGTCGTTTAAGTTCAGGCGAAAATCTCTTTGTTTAAATTCTTCCTACAAGGGACTTTTTATCTACTTAGAGACGTCAACTAGTATCTCAGAATTTTTTCGGATTTGTTTACAGTCTGGAATAATAAAAATTTAGGTCCGAGAGTAAAAGATCCGTAATGCCAACCGCGTTAGTAAGAAACGATATTGCCGGGTTAATTGTTATTTGTATGAAACTTTCACCGAAACGTTCGTAACATTTTTCTGATTCGGATGAGTCCAAACACGATACAGTTTAAACCACGTTTGCTTGGTTAATTGACGATTCAGTAGAACCTCAATTATCCGAACTGCTGGTAACTCAATTTTTCATTATCCGAACACGTATTTCACATGTAAACAGTTCAATCCAAAGCGATCCATATATGAATTTATTGTACAAATCAGTCAAGATTTCACCTAGCACTGTAGCCAGATTACTATTATATTATCCGCACACATGTTTCACTGATCGATACGAATAATCGAGGTACTCCTGAATTAAACAACCAAATACGAAGAACCATTGTGTGCCCACGAAAAAGGAATCCGTCAGCACTTCAAACGTTAGGAAACAATTGCACAAACTGATAGTGTGTACGCATAATTAATTGATAAAACCGTTTTCTTCGACCGCGTATCCTCAAATCGGACACAAATCTCTTCAATATCCAATATACCTGCGTAGCTGAACGTTGGCAAAAACTTTTAATGTTTGAATAAGGAACAAGATTTTGACAAGGTTCAGCGGTAAGTATGAATAAAATAATAATATCGTGCTTATGAAGGTCGCAACGTATTCATGAGCGAATAAATAAACAGAGGCGAACAAAAGTTGTGCGGCACATAATTGAGGGACAGTAGGACGCAACGGTTGATGCTAACGAATCTTCTTTGCGAAATTGTCCGACTAATTGGCTATTTAATTGACAGTAGTTCTCGACGTTAGGGTAGGGTGGGGGCGGGGTGGTTAAGGTAGACAGAGCCATTCGAGGAGATCCGTTCCAGTCCTCGCAGGACAGCCTGGAAAGAGCAACGCGGGCCGAGGGGAAGGGGACCTAAAGCACGAACAGCATTTCTCTTGGCAATTTGCGAATTATTAATTTAACCGTTCTCCCTTAACGCTGCCGCGCCTGCGGCTAATATTTTCCCCGGAGTCGCGACGGGAGAAAGGGTTGATATGGAACTTGCCAGGGAAGGAAGACAAAAGGTTAAGTAAAGAGCGAGCGACAGAGAAAGGGAGAGAGAGCGAGGCAACGAAAGGTGGTTGGTGTGGGTCCGATGGCCGTCTGGTCTCGCCACCGAACTTTCGGTTACCGTGTAAACGCGTCGGAAACAAAGTTCCACGTTCAAACACGGAATAAGGTGGGAAATGAACTTGATTCTGCCTCGCAGGATTCACGACAAACAGTGTCCCAGTGACAGCAACTGCCGTTTCAATATTTACAGTAATGTCTCGATACATGTGAAGGGTATGTACACATATTAATAAAAAATGTATACCCATGGTGAGTCGAAAAGTGTAAACTGCTGCGAAATTTAATATACCGGTGAGACAATGGCGAAACTCTTTTGCATCTAACGATTGTTTTAAGAAATTTTTACCATTTACTCATTTGTGATACTTTTCTGATTAAAATGGGACGAAGCATGACACAATTCGGGGCATATTTCTTTAATCAATCGACGATTCAGTAAACCTCAAATACGCATTTCTCTAGTAAACTGTTCAATTCCATCCTAGACGATTTATTGTAGAAATCAGTGAAGATTTAATCTAGCTAGGCATGTTATATTTTGTAAATACGTTTCATTGTTCCAAACAAGTTTCAGTTTCATTGTTTCAAGTACCAAAACATGTTGACAACAACAGCCCTACAAGCTCTAAACTCTCTCACCTTTGTACATCGAATTACAGTATACGGAATCAACAATGTATAAAATAGTTGACCGTAGTTTAGTTATGAACGAATTATCAGCTAGAAACTGTGAAGTTAGGTATATGCTTGAAGATCGGGCTTGAAAAGAGAAAATGAAGGGAGGAGTTGAATAACAACATGATTCACAGTGGATACATTGCCGAAATCGTCGAATCAAACACCGAGTACGGCCCCACAGCGAAATCGTAGGAAACCTCATTTATTGTTCGTTTATTGTTTCGCGTCGTTAATCGATTTCTCCAGTGGGCGGCTATTAACGGAAGAGCGACTCGACGGTCACCGCGAGCTAAAAACACACAAAACGAATCCGCTCGCACGAAATCATAACTGGATTTTCCATTTCCCCGGGGTTAGATCGGGAACAGTGGAGAACTATCCGATTTTCACGGCGGGCTGATCTTTCTCAATGCAGTCTCCCTCGCTCAGCAATCAAATTAGAGACAGCCGGTTAGCCGATCGAATGAGAATCTTTTGTTCCATTTTTTTTTGCGTGTTTTGTTTCCGCACAAGCCGATCTGTTACCGCAAAGATGCAATTTGGGCCCCGATACGTTCGGCGCGCCGCGACCTATCGTGTCACGAACCTTCTGTTTTATCTTTGTATAATATGGAGAGATAAAAATTATACGAGTAAAAGTGTCACGAGAAATGTTAATTCGTTAACGTCGAGATATGTTCAGTCGCCCGTGCACTTTATACCAATCATTTGCACGAAGCCATGCTTAACGTCCGATCGCTCGGTACATTGATCTCTCGCCAGCGAAAAACACGGAGTGTAACAAACTCATTATCAATTTTTATAGTTTCCGACTGTGCTATTTTTGAACCTAGACGCAATCGTCGGAAACTGTAAAAGCAGGCCACGGAATGAGGGTCACTCGAGGTTTCCAACGTTTTTTGATATTAAGCAGCGTAAGTTGATAATCCTAAACGTATTTTAATTTAGCATTTTAGATATTAATAATTTATCTATCGCCTTTTTGAAGGATAAGAGAAAAATCAACATTAAGTTCTATTTTCATGAACCTGGTGGTTTGATGTAAATTTGATACGTTAAGGTCCAGCTTTGGCAGTTGGCCTTGATCCGCCCCTGTGTGCGTGCCGTGTGCGTGTGCTTGGTGTGCCGCACACAACGCTAGATCGTACAAGGTTGCAAGGGTTCGGGAGAAGTGCAAAGATGGGGCTTATCAGTGGTCAAAAGCGCTAGATAAAGGATAAGTCTAGTGTGCTTGCTACCAGGCAGATACTACTTTTGCGTTGTCAAGCAACATTTTGCATTATTCGGTCGTATGATGCCTGTCAGAGAGGCCAACTGAGCGCGCGTGGCCGAAGTTGTTTATTTCGCTGAGACTCAAGAAAAAATATAGCTCAATTTGTAGCTGGAGATATTTTCTAGCGCGCGCTACTCTCGATTTCATCCAGAAAACTCATCGAATGGCACAAAATTGCTTGGACTCCACGGTATGTACATCGTCAATTTTTGGACTACTTCTAACGCTTATATTACCAAATATCTGGATAATCTCGTAAGCGCATGACCAGCGCGCGCTACATTGAACCTTCCTTTTCCAAAGGAGCCCTTTCCCAGCGAAAAATTTTCTGATATAAGTACGAAAAGTTGGTGCACATAAAACAATTTTTCGCCTATTTTTGTCGGTAACGTGGTTCCTCTACCTTATCACGAATCTACGGAGTCTCGGCTCTCAATGACATCCTATTTAAAATAGTGAAAATGTCAACTTAAAGAAGTGACAACACTATCCGTAAGTGGTACATCAAGGTCACCAAAATTGGAAGCAAGATCATCAAAGTTTGCCAAAGAAGTGTAGTTTGCCGTCTAGTGCAGAAGGGATGTTTAGATGAAGGGACTTTTTTTAATATTGACGTCGATGGTTTTCGAAGGGCGCATAGAATGCCGGGATTTCACTGATTCGCAGACTGTCACGCTGCGATGCAGGGGAAACGGGCACAGGGACAGACAAAGGAAAAACTTGAGGATAACAGGCGAGGTTGGGAAAGCGGGCGAGAAAACGCACAGGCCGAGCAATCTCTTACGGTCGAGTTTGTTCCACGAAACCATTCCTGAACCACCCCGATCACTCTGAATAATCATTGCGGGACGTGCTCCGAGCACTCGTGTCATCGTATTTGTGAAAATGAGAGAAGCCAAGACGAAGATCGTGAAATGGAACAGAAAAACGTGAGTGGAGCAGCGACGACAGATTTTAAGCGTTTCCGAATTCGAAACGTGGCCGACCCACAAAAAATGCTAAAAATTCCAAGAGAAGTTAATTTTTTAGCGCATGGGGTGCCAATCCAGTAACATAAAAAATCCCATAAAGTCAAAGTGATTTATTTTACCTCTATGTCAAATCGATAACACCGATAACTTCAGGGATCACTGGTATTGTCTGTAAATAAATTAAAAGTTAAGCGATACTCTTTCAAACTTCTTGCATCTTGCAGGTCTCAACTGAACTTTCTGTACTGAGTATATTCGCATAAAAATCCAGTTTTCGAATCGGGCAAAGAATTCTTACTCCCACTTCTGGTAGAGGGGGTATTCAAAATATTAAAAAGCTAGTTTTTTAAGAAACGACGAAAAGATTTTAATCTCAAAAATTAATTTATTGAAGGGGGATAATATACTAATATATCCTAAGACGGTAATAAATATTATATATAAATATTATTATATCCATTTGTAGATTCGTGCAAGTACTTCGTTAAAATTCCTCATGAACACGCGGAGAAACAATCAACTATGGAGTAGGCGCATTCAAATTCGATTACTTCACATTGTGTGGAAGAGAAAGAATAGAAAACGTAAAAAATAGAAAGGCGGTGTGTAAAGTTTTAATCCAATAATCCGCAAGCTCTGGTATTAAAATTATGAACAGGATTAGGAAACAACGCTAATCTTATGCAATAGAATATTGTCAATTACGTACGAATAAAGGGAAAAGGAAACGTGCTGAAGAGCTATCCACCCTTTGCGGAACAATATTTGAACACCCCGGTTTAAAACCGTAAATCTTCCTTAAGTCAAGTTTTATCATCCGCCAACATTTTCCCATCCGCATAGTCGGATTCAACGCCTAATCCGTCGACGGGAAATCACGCAATTAATAGATTAGGGTGATGATCGTGCGCATTATACCCTTCGAAGAATGTTCCATCGTCAACGGTATGGGTTATTTTCCTTTCATTACGCGAGAATGTTCCACCCTCGTTCCGATGCTTCTGGTCCACGGAATACTCCGTTGAATAGCAGAACACGAAAACGAACTTCTCCGGAATCGGTTTTCGCGGGGAACGAATTTTTTACGATCAAGTTCCTTCCGTTCGGCTCGAGCTATATTTTTGCTGGAATACGGATTCCTTTACGACACGGCTTTTTGCCTGATGTGATTTTTTTGGCAAGGCACACAGTACAGGAAGATGTAAAAATAAGAAATATAAGTAAATATTGCTTCTACGTTGTTTATACATATACAAGTCACATAATTGATGGCATACTGTAAACCAGAATAACTTTTTTATGAATTGACCAAACGACCACTTTTCCTGCCAAACTACAAGGATTAGTTTACTGTTTACATTAGATGACGTGTAATGAATCTTTTGAAAAATATACGTTCAATCGGAATTACGAAAAACATAGTACGAGTTGCTTTCTACAACTTTCTATTTGAGTCTGTATCGAAAATTTAAAAATTGTGTTTTGTTGATTCTTATAAGTTTTATGCATGCTATGTCAATTGATGTATAAGTTGTAAATGATTAAAAATGGGGAAAACCGCCGAGGAATAGAACTCATTAGAACTCGTAAACCAATTTCGATAATGTTTTTAGCATGTACATAACATATGCATAACGCCCAAAATAAAAAAGTTGTAAAAAGCAACTTTTACTACATCTTTTTCGTAACTCCGACGCAATTTTTCCAAAATTTTCATTACACCTCATCTAATAAACTAAATCCTTCTAGCTTGACAGAAAAACTGAAATCATTTGGTCCAGTTACAGAAAAGGTTGTTCTGATTTAAAGTGAGTGTCATCAACTATGCGACTCACTGTATGTATACAAGGTGTTTCGAAAATGTTATACTTTGTGAAAAATACAGGCGAATCAGAGCGCAGCTACAGCGGACAGATCCCGCCTTCGTGACAGGTCCCGTTGAGCGCGGCGTTGGCATTGGCCGGGCCGGAATTCGTCCGCCGTATCCTGATTGGTCCGTGTTTCTCGTTAATAACTTCTTAACGAAGCGGTGGAGAACATTTTCGCAAAGGAAAAGTAACTTCAAATGACTTGAGGAATCGAACCCTTACTACATTTTTGGAACACCCTGTGGATCGCTTTGGATTGAACTGTTTACATGTGAAATGTGTATTTAGATAATAAAGACATCAAGGGTTCGGATAATCGAGGTTCTACTGAATCACCAATTAAAATAATAAATATGATCCAAATTATATCGTACTTGGACTCCTTTTAATAAAAAAAAAATGTCATAAATTGGTACCTCATTTCGATAGATACAGTGTTTTCTGTACATGTGTCCACAACACGGGTCTACTCAGGGACATATATCGGCTAGACAATAATATTCTTTGATACACTGTCGGACGTAGAAAAGGACATCAACGCTAGAGCTACCTCGGTCGCAGAGGAGTGTAAGATAACATGGATCGGGTATATCGATGTGAGACAAGGAGACCACTACTAATCCGATAACAAAACTTCTTTATTTTTCATTATTTTTTTATGGGACTTTTATCAGCATATTCGTGGTATTTTTCTAATGAAAATGACACCAAATGTGATATAATTCCGACGATATCTACTTGTGTAATGAACGATGAAAGTTACTTCCCGTTACAATTATATTAAAGGAACATTATTGTAAATATGATCCGAATGATATCGTTTTTGGTATTATTTTAATCAGAAAAATTCCAAAAATGTATTGGTCAAAGTCTCATAAAAAAATAATGAAAAATAAGGAAGTTTCATTATTGGATTGGTAGTGATTCACACCGATATACCCGAGCCGTATCATGTTTACACTTCTCGGCGACCGAGGCCATTCGAAGTCCTTTTCTACGGTCCGCAGTGTATCAAAGAATTCTAGTCGATATTTGTCACTAGTCAGACCCGTGTTTTGGACATATAACGAGTAGAAACTATACATGTAAAACAAGAAAATGTCTCTGGGTATATCCCGCGGAAATGGGGATAGTTCTGGGACTTTTATCTGCTGGATATTTGGGACATATATCGAGTAAAGACGGTATGTAACATGATAAGAAAAAAAACCATCTAAATCAAATTACGAACTAGGTTCCTGCCACGAACTTTTGCAATCATCTGGTATAATATAAAACGCGATCTCAGTAAATTTTGGCAGTAAGATGGCCAGATGAGACAGCGATTTCGTCACGAGGCAATCCCATTTAATGCAATGCCGTTGAATCGTGGGGCGATACGATTCGCCGAGCGCGCTTTGTTCAGGATTGAAATTATTCTCTTATTCCGCCGAGTCGGCGCGGTCTCTTATCCCCATGGTTGCTGTGCCTCGAAAAACAGCTCGAGACGTATCCGGTTCGCCGCGATCCGCAAGATTCGCGAACTAATTGAATACGTAACAAGAAGCCGGATTGAAAAGCGTAGTTGGCAATGGGGGCGCCCAGTCGACGACGAGCCAAAGGGATCCCGTTCGTCGCTCCTGGAAATTGAATGAACGGGGTCTGCGCGAGTGAATGGCGAGGAAATCGTGCGTGCATCTGCCTACCCTGCATATCGATTGTTTACGCAGCGTCCCAAAGTGTGAAGGATCGCTAATCTAGATGGACAAAATTCGGCATGAAGTATTTTGTCACATTCATTAGTTGATATGTTTGGCATCGTATTAGATATGATCAATAATAATGTAACAAAAAAAAAATAACCGATTTTTCTTATTTGAACAACGTATTTTCTGTTATTTATTATTATAAGGTAAAACTTTATGAATAAATTCGTACTATAAATAAGAAGTAGTAAGACAAAAATATACAAATACATGTAATAGTACACTAAAACAATAAATTTACAATTTTTTCAATTTTTTCAATTTGGTACAATAGAACAGTTACTTAATTACAATGTTAGATTCAGTCTTTATTGATTTGCACAATAGATAGTATTGCACATGGATCACTTTAGATTGAGCTATCTACTAGACTTGTGAGAAAATCCGAAAATATAAGGTTGAAACGGGTCGAGAATTTTATTCGGGATCGGGACGAAAATTTCGGAATTTTCGAGAACCTGACTCGTCTCGACCAGTTCCGACCATCGGGTTCTCGCGCACCTCTGTTGTCAGTGTCTCAGAACGTGGTACGGTTTTCTTTCGATATAAGTCGACAATGTTTTTTTTTTCAGTACAAGAAAGTCTCTGTCCCCTCTTCTTTCGAAGTTGTCCACCCGACCCATCTTACAATTAGTACCAGAACGGGAGGGTATGTCATATTCTATCCTTGTCGAACGAAAGATATCACTGCTCGACCGACAACATTATGGGACTCATAAACTCTCAGCCCACTCAAGAACAATGTCAAGGTATCCTCATCCGCAATACGTCGAAAAACGTCCCGAGTCATCGTCTTATATCGAAAGAAAACTGTACTCTGAATAAATGCGCAAGGAATTTGCAAAGAAACCGTCTGATTGGTCAAGCGCACTTAGTTGAGTCACGGGCGTTCTCACTATGTATTCGTTGAGAAGATACCACTTCAGGTGTATCCCATCGCGTGACGGTGAACTTCACTCCCCTTGACCCTGTGCCGCCCCAGGCCCACGCTATGAGATACGAGCAGTACGTATAAAGTATGTCGGTATACTAGAAACTTCAGACATCAGTGGTCCGAACAACCGAGGTTCCATCCTTAGGTGTATCGAAATTGCAATGTGCTGCCATTGAATTTACCTTATTACATCATGAAACATCTCTGTACTACACGTTCTCAAGAACGAAGGATGAATCGATCCTGCGAGGAGAATCGAATTTGGAAAATGCCCGGCGAAAAACGCTCGGAAAGGACGTCACGAACCTTTTAAAGCTGTCTGTTATCCTTGGCGGGCTCCCGAAGGACACTCTTATCTCCCGGCGGGTGTTTGCTTTGCGGATCTTACGAGGATAACGTTGGCCGCCAGAAACGGTCCACGGGAAATTCTCCATTGGCGAGTAACCGGCCGGGTGCCGGTTGGCGGCTGCCAACCACCGAAGAAGAGGCGCAGTAGTGGAATAACAAGACCGAAATGTGCGAGGGTGAACGAGGGTGAAGGACAGAAGGAGGGAAACGCGTTCGCGTTGGTGCCAGACGGAGAGAGGCCGGTGCCGAGGACAGAGACAGCAGGATAAGACGACAATCCGGTGCGCAAATGCCACCGGGATTTAGATCGGACGTCTCTAATGGCAGCAGGATTTCAATGGCAAATGGCACCTGCCAGATCCTCGCCACTTGTTTGGCCAACGGATTTGTAAAATCTGCCGAGATATCCGCGAGGGTACTTACGTCCGCTTGTAAAAGATATCGAAGGAATAAAGCTGTGTCTTTCAGTCCAGTTTCGTCTAGAAATTAGATGTAGATTTTTCGCGATCAATGGGCACACCTGTGATTCCGTACCTCGCCGGCGACGTCTGCGTTTGCATTTATATTGGTACATCCTGTCTCGTTATTAACTGCGGATTTCATGCATTTATGATCTTAATGCATTCTTATAATTTTATGATTCTACATTTCTTCTTCCTCCAGCACTGAGAGTAAATTTTCGGTTCATGTAGAAAGCTGATTTCGATTTTTCTACGACCTTTCCATTCAATAGACAACAACATAACTAGGTTGTCCCAAAAAGTTCGTTTCGTTTTCGATGACTGCACGCAATGCAAATTCAGAGTAGTTTGTTAAAATAGCACATAACACGGTTAAGTATGAGGATGTTTCAGCAATAACGAAGTATTAACGAACAAATTGTGTACGTCCGTGTTATCTGTTAATAAGACATATGCGCATTGCGAGAGAAGTTTATGAGTTTGATGCTCACAAAAACCGTCATCCACGCGCGGACGCTGCATCTGGACGCGTACGAGCAATTCCATCTGAAGAAGATCCCTAATAACGGTTCGAATAAATATTATTTTAGAGGTCACTTTTTCGATCGAACGTTTCTCGCGCCGCGCCGGTGCAGATAACGATATCGAATGTCGAGATACCATCAAAGGATCGCACGATCTTTCACGATCCCGGCGGGTCGAAGATCGCTCCCTATGCAGTGATCGAGGGAGTAAAAAAGCGCCTATCCCTGTGGTTCCCTGGTAACGGTGGAGAGGGAGGGGGGCTCTTTCTCGAAGAAGACGAACCCGTTATTCTCTCCGTTGAAAAACCGAATCCTCTGCCCTCTCTCGTTCGACGAGAGCAAACAATCTAACAAGCAAAAAGTCCCTTTTACGTTCCGAGTACCGAGACCGAGTTGCTCGACGCTTGTTAAGAGACGCTCCGTCTCTCTCGCTTTCTCTTTCGCCTTGACGAGTGTTGCGCCTCTTCTCGTGAACAAGAAGAGTGAAAAAAAGGGAGAAGGGACGAGATGGCTCGCGGGGGTGGGACGAGAAGGCAGGTGAAAGGGAGAGAACGAAAAGCACTGCGGGGGTTGTGTCCTTCGTTAAGAGACGTTAGCGAGGCACCTGGTGCACGATTACGCTCGGCACCGTGCACACATGTGGTTCCGGAGCCGCTTCTATGGGGGTTGAAAGGCTGCTGGATGCCCGACGACATCATGACGGATGGGGACGTCAACCTTCGCAGCGGCGAGCCCTATTCGCCTCCAAACAATAACGTTACGAATGTTTCATTCGAGGCAACATACTGTCCACTTCCGCCACTCTTTCGTCGCGCGGAACCTTCCATCCTCATCGATCATCCCCTAGCAATCGGCTCGCTAAAGCTTCCAAGATTGCCCAGCAAAAGCAAAGACGTCGCATCGTCCGCAAATCAAACGAGCAATAGTGTATCGAGTCATGGAAACTATAGCTCGGAATACGAGTGTCGCACAGTACGTTGAAACGCTCGTTTTCTAGACGAAAATCCATTATAGGCGATACAATAAAACGAAAATTATAGGTGATACAATAAAACGTTTCGGACGAAATGTGAAGGATATAGAAGAGTGTACACCAAAACTTTTGCATAAACTATTATCAAGATATAAACATCCACAGTTGCACAGTTTACACAGTTGCTATTCTTTTCTATGACTTGTAACTTTCTTCTGTAATCAGTTAATGAGAGTACAAGATTTAAAAGAATTTTAGAAATTTTCTTTTTCGGATTGTTTCATATGAAAAGAAATGATTGAAAAGTAGCGGGCAGGTAGAGGCAGCTAAATCTTGCACGATGTTTTACATCGTACATCTACGCATATTATCGTAAAAAAACGAACAAATTAACATCAAAATGACAAGTACATACCTCCAGTACACACTCTATGTGGAAAAGTTTTTACTTTTACAAAACGAACACGCTAATTGTTGAATACACAAACGAACACACAATTGTTGAATAGAGTTCAATAGAAACTGTTCACTTGCAGGAGAAGTACCCAGCCATAGTTAATTACCTTTGTAATAGATACCTTGGAACACTTCTCTGAAGGTTTGAATCACCAAGGTGAAAGTAGAATATTTTATTTTTCGGAGATTCGAATTCGAACGTCTCTACAACCGGTGTTGGAAAGTGTCAGGGGCGGAAACTGATAGGAAGGACCACTTGTCAGCGACAAAGAAGCGACGTCCTGATTCACGTCGCTCTCAGCCCCTTGATGTATTATTTTCTTCGCAGCTACAATGATTAGAATTTCCTTGTTCTTAACCCTTTGCGACCAGAAACGGTAATCCCCTTTTAATTCAAAACTTTCTACTACATCTTATTATTTAATTGCAATGACGTGTGTGAATTGACTAATTCTTACAGAACAGCTGTACTAGTATAGTTGTTCTTGCATACTATATAATTGTGGCATTATTGACATATGTAATATAAATCGGTAAAATAAGTAACTATTCTGAAGTGGGTAGTCTACGTGATCTACATAATACAGTCTTTATTCGATATTGTATGTCCCAAATATATAGCCAATAAAAGTCTCAGAACTATCCCCACTGCCACAGTATACCCCGTGAGGGGCCCCAAAGTTCGAGTAGCCTTGGTCGCCGAGGAGTGTAAACATAGTTCGGGTCGGGTATATCGTTGTGAGACCAGGAGACCACTACTAATCCAACAACAAAATTTCTTTGTTTTTCATTATTTTTACGGGACTTTCACCAATATATTCGTGACATTTTCTAATAAAAATGACACTAAATATCATAGAATACCGATAATATTTACTTGTGTAATGAACGATTAAAGTTACTTCCCATTACAATTATATTAACGGAACATTATTGTAAATATGATCCGAATGATATCGTGTGAGGTATCATTTTAATCAGAAAAATTCCACAAATGTATCTGTGTTCTTTTTTTCAGAATTTATCATTCTATCAAAATGAAACATAACAAGTATTCTCCTTATACTCCTTACCTGTTACCTGTCCACTTGTCAAAAAAACTGCTGTTAGTGTATTGTTAATTGTTTTAAATCCTATAACTTTTATTTCAAACATTTTCGCGTATTGTTGAAATTAATCAAAATATTTCGGGTGAACAGGGTTCGTGGAACACTGGGATTTAAAAGACATGGAAAACCAATTCATATTTAGTACACTCTGAAATCTTTATCATGAAGAGGTTAGGGGTGTGTACTCTAAACCGGCCCGGGCAACGTCTTCCCCACCGTTGCTTCACGACTCCCACTACCAGTGTACCGGTCCCCCCACTATCAACTATTTCATGTTTTACCTCGTGTGACTAAGTGGCTGCGAATATTTGCGTGTACATTTACACTCCACAAGAGTTTGGTGGGGGAACCCGGGAATAGAGAGAAGAATCGTCTGTGGCTCGCAAACAGCAAGTTGCCCAGGCCTACGCTAAAAGCCTAGAATTTAGTAAATTCAATATTTTTTCGCATACAAATACACTATAAAAAATAAGTTTTGTATAGGAAACGTTAAGCGACATCTTAACGCTATTTTCATGTTTCTGTAATATATTTTCGTGTAAAATAAAAATTGTATCAATTGTATCAATTGCAAGGTTTAGGAACCAAATCAAAATTCGTATCTTTTTTTAATCATTTTAATAAGCTGAAACGAATACATTGATGTTCTTAAATTCATCTAATGTGTCTATTATTTCAAATGGCACCTATTCAGTTTTGTTATCAATGCATAAAACTCGTCGTTGAATAATAAAATATTTCGTTCGACTATAATAAATGTCTTATGGTAAGAGTGAAACTATCGACCATCTCATAGGTAGAAAATCGGGTGGATAGCAGAACGAGAGTAACTTGTCGCGTCAACGGAGGAGGAAGACTTGATGGATTTTAACCCCCACTGATATTCGATTACCGATCAGCCGCCCTCGATAATCCATTATAGTTCTTGCATCCTCCCTACGCCGGATACCCATTCCGTCAGTGACTCGTGCGTTTTCTGGAATTCATCAGACCGGATTGGATCGCAAATGGGGTTTATACGGAATTTTCAGTCACGTGGGTGGAGGCGGATACAGAAAGTTGACAAGCGTGGAAGCGATGACCGTGTGATAAAGCATCGCGTGGGCGGGAAATAACGCAGCATCGAATCGAGTCATTTAACGGATGAAACGAGACGAGAGAAGCAAGGGCGAGAAATTTTCGGATGGTCACGGCGTTGCGTTCGATCGTATCCCTCGAGAACACTCTCGTATTCGTTCCCCACAAGCAGTCAACGGAATCTCTATGCATAAACCTTTTCACAAACTAGGGTGACCTATCCAATGAATAAACGCTTAAGCTGCATTCCCTGTTGACACTAGTATTCGCAAATCATTATTTAGTTTCCTGAGTGCTGTTTCTATAAAAGGGTTGTACCATTCTTAAGATCTTGCATTCCAGAACACAATTCTAACAATATTTTTATTTTGCATAAAGGTCCACAGTTTACTAATTATTAGACATCGGATTTTATACATTTATGACAAATACGACTGGGTGTAATTTAAAACAGTAAAAACATCAGAAGAATTTCAATTTGTTTGTTGCAATTCAGGTAGAAAATCTTTACTTTGTATAAAAATCAGTTGTCTACTAATTAATGACCTGCTTTTTGACAAAAATATGTGATGTAATACGAATGGAGTGGACAGCTACTATGATTTCATGTGTCTTCTTTCGTAAAACAGACTGTAGAAATAATTATACAGAAAAATGGTCTGCTTCTTTTCACAAATCACGCTTTATTTGTATAATCAATCTCCATAGAAGGAAAACATTTGAAAATTACTTGATAAAATTCTAGAAATAAACTTATATACTATGATCTCCGTTTAGTAGAAAGCATAAACAAATCAAAATCAAAGTATAAGAAAATTCATTGTAACAATTAAAAGTTATAAAATTAACTGTCACATTTGTTACAAACTTTATACATTGAGTGTTTTGAAAACGTCTTGGCATTACCTTCAAGAGTACGTAGCCAAAAATATAGATTTCCACAAAAATTTCAAGTGTAACCTTTACACCGGTTCTCAAGGTGACTGCAATGTTAGACAAATACAATCATCACGTACTCTCTTCTATATACTACAATTCTTGTCTGAAACATTTTTTCATGTCACCGTTAATTATCGAGTAATGGAATTTTGTCCAGAAAATGGCCTTCCAAAGCACTGTACGACGCAGCGCAAGAAGAAGATCGATTTGACATCGAAGCGTGCAGCATCCGCGTGTGAGCGGTTCAAAGGCGGGAATCTCGAGCGAGCAATGGCGAGCATCGCTTTTTGCGGGTGAAGACGATCGCACAGAATGGTCGCGAATCTTCTGGATATTTGCACACTTGCGGTGCTCACGGCAAACTCGTGGGGGACGGTGCGAGGGAGAGAAAAGGGCGGGTCCCCCCTTTAATCTTCGCGGATCCAAACACGGCGTTGCGTCGCCACGAAACGACCGACCGACCGCGCCTGATTGCTTCGTGTGTTCGAGTGGAAGTCTAACAGCATTTCAAAGGGACCAACGCCGCAAAGAAAATTGCATTGTAATTAAAACCGCGCGGCATCTTTTGCGGCCGCGAAAAGTGCATGCGCGGTTAGCACTTTCGAACGAAGCGCGTCGCGGATCCTCTACCCATGAAAAACGCCTGGTTAATTGATCTCGCCGCAGGCAATAATCGTTGCGATTGTTCTAAAGCGAAAAAGAATTTTTTACTATTTCTTACAATCGATGCACAAAATTTTTATTTCGTCTAAAGATCTGCCAATATACTTGTGAAGAAACTAACAAGTGGATGCTATTTTAAACAATGAAACGATTAAAAGAATGTAAGAGTGTTAATATACTGTTTGTGACATATTAAAATCGTAAAAAAAGGGCAATTTCTATTTGGTTTGTGTCTCCTACAGTCGATATAGAAGGTGTGTATTTTGTAGAAAAATCTGCAGTAATCGGTAATTAGTCTCACGCGTAGGATAATGGCATATTCGCGAGAGAACAACGCGCAGGAGGAAGAAGAATTTCGGTAAAAGGAAAAGTTGCGCGAGGAAAGAGAAAATAAATTCTCCCGAATGATCTACTTAAAACGCAGAGAACTATCGAGACGAGTAACGAATCTCCTTTACGATCCATAAATCGGCGGTAGCTACATCGGAATTTTAATTGCGTTTGGGCGAGTGGCCCCGTTCCAAGTTCCTCGCGGACCAACTACGGCCGTTCCTGAAGACCAACTTCCGAAAGAACTCGTTCGAATAAACCCGACGAATGCGTCCCGAAATCGGAAGCAGCGATCCCGGCATTCCGTGGATAACTCAGCCTCGGACTTACGTAGTCATTAAATTATTTTCCTTAAATAAGTGAGCCTTTACGCTCTGGGCAAATGAGACGTGAAATACAGTAATTCTGGGTTAGATATCCCCGTGGCTGAGACGACTAGGTCCTGTACACATTCTAAATCAATTCTCATATTTTTGTAACAACATACTGAACATTGGTTACAGACTTTTGTTTTCAATAGGAAATTAAGCGATCTCTAACGAATCAAATGAATTCAATTCTTCCAATGGTGGTACACTATTGGGTGTAGATCAGTGAATTATAAAATGTAAGAAATAAATTGCTACAATTTTTATATTCCTTAAAGCAGAGTTTCCCAAACTTTTTCTGCAATGGAACACTTCGCAAACTCCGAAATTTTAACGGAACACAGCTTATTTTTTAGGTTAGGTAATTCATACTAGTAAAAGTTAAAAGAAATGTTATTAAAACACATGATTAGTGCATATAAACCCGTTCCGCGGAAGATATTTTGGGAAACCCTGCCTTAAAGGTTAGGTTTATTTTTTTATGATACTTTTAACAACATATTGATAAAAGTTCCTTTTACTTAAATTACAAACACTCCGTAATTTGGATTGTGTTTACTTGTTTCGTTCACGATGAAGTCGAACCTTCATTATCCGTACTATATAACAATTATCTAGCAACGATATTAAGATAAATCTTTAGCGGTATGTACGATATTCGGCCTTGACTGTCACGTTATGTTACGCTGTACCTTTTTTTCTAGACAGTTTACGTGTTAAATAAGTAAGTAATCAATTAAAAATGCATACCACCGTGTTTGTACATGTCTTTGTTACGTCTTTCCAGAGCCTTTTTTTCGATACGAACACTAAATCTCTCGAAATTAAGAGAATCTCTCTGCGGCAGCCATCTTGTGACGTTATACTTGCTTCAGAAAGCGAGTTTTCTGCCGAATATTACAAATTACCCACAATGAGATAGAAATTCGCAATTTGGGCTCTGAGCAGACGTAGATTGGACTTTTAGGAAACACAAGTGACCACTTTTAAATTGTTCGTTGCAATATTGAAGCGCCAATTTGTCAATGTTTTGACCCTTGCAAGTTCATATACGTATATTGCAGAGAGATTCTCTTAATTTCGAGAGATTTAGTGTTCGTATCGAAGAAAAGGCTCTATATAGACGTAACAAAGACATGTACAAACACGGTGGTATGCATTTTTAATTGATTACTTACCTATTTAAGACGTAAAATGTCTAGAAAAAAAAGGCACAGCGTAACATAGCGTGGCAGTCAAGGCCAAATGCCTGCCGGCCCCCTCAAGTGGTACTGTATAAGCACGTTCTCGGATAATGGAGAGTTCGGATATTACTTGGTCAACAGTCGTGGCTCTAATGTATTGTGAATTGAAGTAGAAAATATAATCCAAATTGTGTCGTGTTTGAAATCATTTTAATAAGAAAAATCTCACAAACAAGACGGTAAACATTTCATAAAAATATAATCAATAACAAAAAAGATTTGTCGCTGGATTAGTACTGCCTTATCGATATATCTAATCTCCTATCATGTTACTTTGTTACTATGTTATTATTAGGCTGAGGGTTTTATGCAGTTATAATAAAAACGAGTTGGTACCATTTAAAAGAATGAAATAAATTTTTACTGAGCTCCTGAACCTTGTAATTAACCCTCGGACTTCTGCGACTTCTAGACCCATGCCGGAGTTATTTCTATCCCATACCGATATTTCACTAGTTTTCTTTCGATATAGGGCGATGGCTCGGGACCGGCTTGCGACGTATTTCGGATGAAAAAGAAGAAGAGGGGATAGCGAATTTCTTATTTCGAAATAAAAAGCGTCGTCTTATATCGGAGTAAAATTGTACACATTGTCACCAATGATTCCGGCATACCACACGGAGGATTAAGACTAATAAAATTTCCAATGTACGATGGAGAGGGGCTGTAAAAGCGAGTAAAAAATCTCGATTTCAACATCTTCATTCATTATTAAATAGACTTAATAATTCTTTGTGCTATTTAGACGGTACAGAGTAAGCGGAATGGGTGTTTTCCGTTTTCGGGTGAAAAATTAATGAAGATTGCGAACGTTTGATTGGAATGTTTTTCAAAAAAGTGGGTCACCATTTCGCAATGTATCCTGCAGAACCGTTCCATGAGTCCTAGCTGAGGGACTTCCTCTGGAAGTGATTTCAATTGGCACCCCCGTGCTCCTTTGAACCCTGTGAACGAGTGGGTTGGCCGAGCGTTGGTCCAGCGGAGTCAGTTTGGCGACGCCAGGACGCAGTAACGCAATTTCATCGGACAGGAGGGAACTGACCCTCGCAAGTCCACATAAGGTCACCCCTGTCCCTTGGTCCCGACGACCCTTCGAATAATAAACGGATCGTTAGCATTGATTAAAGCGGGCTGCGGATGAGACTGTCCGCTCGCAGTTTCCGTTCGACGTTGCCGCGTCCCTTCTGCGGTCGTTCGCTAGGCTGTGCGTATGAACTGCGTCCGAGTTCTCGGTACTCGCCCGAATGGTTTATGTCTTGCGCACCCAGCCGGGGGGAGGGAATTGCTTCCGATTACTTTCGACCGATCGATGGTGGAAAACCGCGGCGACCGGGCCCCACTCGTAAATCTTAATTAAAGATTGCACTGACGTGGCTGGGATGCTGGAAGCATCCCCTCGCTGCAAACAGTGCGGGCACGATGCCGAGGGTGGTTCTAATTTTCATGATTTTTCCGAAGAAAAATTTGCACACAGCACAGTATTCGTCACATGACACGTTGAGCGCGGATATCAATCCCAAAAATCTCAATGAATTTTATGCATTTCGCACAAAATTTCCTTTATAAAGAGTTATCAAATAAGAACTATATACGTTTAACCCCTTGTCCTACGATTTATTTTGTGATTCCTATGACTAGAGTTTCTGTGCCGTTCATAATTTATTAGAGGAGGAATGAAATGTCGATATAAATCGACATGAATAAAACTATGTCCTGTTTTAACTAATAAATAATTGTTACTAATAATCCTTAGGTACTTGATAATAGAGTTTTCACTTTACACTGCAATCTAGTATTGATAAATTGATATTCAGCATCTCTGGATGTAGATAACTACACTTATTAATTAACGAGGAATAATCTTTTTGCTAAATAATAGTTTCACTAAGCAATCTTATAGGGACTTAATACGTGCTGGCGACTCTTCTCCACTTGCGTCTAATTAATGAAAAATACCTAATCCTTTTACTAAATAATAGTTACGCTAAGTAATCCTATCGGGGTTTAATACGTGCTGGCCACGGAAGGTACTTCAAAGTAGTGCCGGTGCATTAGCGGAGAGGTAGAAGCCCGGCGGGTTAACCCAAATGCTAGCGGCACGAAAAAAGTACCAGGCCACTCCTCCGAATAGATCTTTTCCGTGTCTTCTCTTAACTTTGAAAACGACCCATTTTCATCACCGGCATTCTTGACCGGTTGAAGTATCACCGGGACTGTTCGCGGTAACCGGGCGACGCAGCGGGTGGATATCTGCATCAACGTTTTCACATTTCCGGCTAGACGAGTAGAGAAAATAACGAGGTCCTCGGTTACTTTCCGTAACAACCCCGAGCGGAGGAGAAGGATAAGGAGAGAAAGAGAGAAGCGTAACTCCTCCGCGATTGTAGTGTGTGCCCCTCCTAAGATGTGTCCATCTTTTCTTCCCTCTGTTCTCGTTTCCGTGGTAAGCCAGCGTGGCGATCTAGCCGGTTCTAAAGACGGCTTTTCATTTGGGCGGTCTCGCGAGCGCATCCGCGACGACTCCTTTCGGATCGCTCGAGAGGTCGACAGAGTGCTCGACAGAATGCTCACAACAGAGTGCAAAAAGAACGGGCCCGGCCGTCGGATATTATGTTGGTCTAACACGCGTGACCCCGGCATAATGGGGCCGAATGTTCTCCGTTTCTCGGGCGGAGCGCGGGCACGCTGCGCCGCGGACAACTCTTGTAACGAGGTGCTTCGCGCGTCCTCGTTTGGACTCGTTTCTCTGTAATGTGAAAGCCGGGAAAAAGGATTTTAATTACGAAAAGGAGAGTGTGCTCCGTCTGCCCCGCTCGCGCTCGGATCGTCGAGACTCTTTACGTCCGTGGACAAGTTCGAGATCGTCGAGAAAATGACACGCGGGCAGGGAGCAGACGTCGCCGAGACGTCCCAAAGAAACTTTTCTCCCCGGGGAGAATCCTTTTAACGATCGCAAAATCAGTTTACAACGGGATGAACGGCGCGAGACGAACGATTGCCTCGGACAGAAAAGGAGAATCTCTCTTTGTTTATTGCCGTTCCTTTCGGCGTCCCGCAGAGGAGGTTTCCTCCGGCCGGAAAGAGCATCGCGACGACGACGACGCGCCGCCACGACGCGAAGCGGCAAGTGTCCGCGCTTTTTCTTCAGGCCGCGACAATTAATGACCGTGGCCTGTTCCATCGGCCATGCGATCCGTGGATCCATCAGCGCCGAGGCCCCCCCTTCATTAATGCGTATAATTAACGAATTGCGATCGTTAATTACGCACGTGGGGCTACGTCACTCGTGGCATCCTACACGCTCCTCGCATTGATACGCCGTGTCGGGACCCACTACACTTCGGGATCCCGCTAATTACACCTTTGATCTGATTACCTAAATGCGTTGCTCGGACTTCCGCGTTTTTTCTCCCAGGCCCAGGTTCCTTTTTCAGGCGTACACAGAATCGCTGGGCGCGCTCGATCGCGTGCCCGACACGCTATCACGTAAAAATGTCGTTAATGCGATCGACCCGGGCGGTCCCCACCCGCTCGCGATTCGAAACCGTTTCGGACAAATTGCACCGTGACACGCACCTCGCCTTGATCATCCTTCTTGACTCATTGTGTCATCGTACGGGAAGTCAACTGTCAATCTTCTTCGCGAGATTCTTTTTAACAGTAGGGGTAGCATTTTTTTTAAATCAACCTTTTACAACGAAAACATTAGAACGGAACCTTAGAAATACTTTCCCAAAAATTTTATACTTAAATTCATTAATCTAGATGGATAACTTTATTTTTTAACCTCTCGGCCATGAAAAGGAGTCGGTTTTCGATAATGGTGTTTCCTAACCTCAAACATTCACATCATGCTCTTCCGCACACATCCTCTCATTCATACAATATTTATTCATTTCTGACTAAAATAACTATAACTACCCACACCTCACTACTCCTAACTATGCTAAACTTTACCTCAGGAAACCAGAAATTAGGTAGATTTTTGCGAGAAAATGCTGGAAATTCAAGTTTAATCCTAGGAGATCAATAGTTAAAAAGTTATGCGTGTGTAAAGATGTGCGATTTTCAGCGTTTTTGTCAAATAGCGGCTCCGCCATGTAGGTACACGAATCTTATCCAGACCAACCTTCTCGTGACTTCGCTCATAGGACGACATCTGAACATATACCAATACGGCGGCGTCTTTGCCTGTCAAAAACGCTGAAAATTCCATATGTTTATACACGCATAACTTTTAAACTACTGATCTCTTAAGATTAAACTCGAATTTTCGACATTTTTTCGCCACAATCTACAGGATTACATTAAAAAAATTTAAACATTTCTGGTTACTTGATGTAAAGTTTAGCCCCTAATTATATTTGAAATTCATTAATATAGTTATCAATAATTTTTTTCTCCTATTTTTACAACAGCTTATCGTGAAATTCTAGCAAAAAAGGTTTATCAATGGATTTTTGGCTGTCAATCGTTCAGTGTAAAGATCATATTAACTCCCTAAATGTGGAGGACAAACCTAGTATAGTAATGTAATGCTACTATGCACCGAAAGAATGGCTCATAGAAATTATTTCATAGATTCTTCCTCAGCTCGAGGGGCTAAATTGAGTAATATAGTATATGATTATATGAGTATATGATTGACAGAACTATTACAGCCTCAACACGAAAAACATCTTTTTAACCACGTGATGAACTATGTTGTCTTCAGTGCTACTAAATATACATTTTTAATTTGAACACATCGATACCAATAATTGTAACTAGACTTTTATTTAAAAATTGATCGCTTCTATGTAAAATCGTCAACTTACGCAAGTGGTTCTAATATTTTAATCGCTGTTTGTTAAGATTAGAAAAAATTGGTAAGCGAGAACTATTCAAGGAATAAATCGTGCATCAAGTGAAAAATGAACGATCATTAATAACCCTATTAGAGGTTAGGGGTAATTCGTCATGCGGGAACCGAAAGATTCACGTTTCTGGAGAAAGGAGACCCTAATTCTGTCTAATGGTCCGCGAAACAAATGCCGGAACGCACCCTGGTAGATCCAGGGTTCCCATCGCGCGATCCCCAACGAAACCCACCCCGTCGAAAGCAGTGATTTAATTTCGGAGACTCATCTTCCAGATTGGGGGCGCACTAACTTTTCAATCAGCCGTCAAGTCCGCGGTCGCGAAGGGTGAAGCGCTGCAGGCCACAAGTACCCTCGACGAATCGCTTTGGCGTTTCTGTATACATGCTTTGCGATAACATGTGGCTAACGTTTTGGGGATGAACTGCAGAATAATTCTGTTTCGCGTCTCTCCGTATGCCTCGATAGTTCTTCCAGCCGATGGATGCACGCGATTCTACAGGAGACCCCCGTATGACGCGATAAAAAAACTATTCTGAAAAACCGTACATACATACACCCCTGCTTGAAAGTACGTGGACACTTATGTCAATAACCGCATAACCACTTCTTATTTCTTTTTAAAACTTATTTAATATTTTTGTTGATGAATAACATTATTGTAGATTTTTGTGCTCTTGAAAATATACGTTGAAACTATAACGTGCAACATCATTGAATACCTTAGAAAATTTTAGATATTAACATAAAGGTATAGACAAAAATATAGGATTTTTGGTGGGTTTAATTAAATTTTGTGCGATCTAGTCTACATTGTATTGGAGAACATATTTTAATAATAATTCATTAGATATCTCGTCAATAATAATCTATAATAATCACTTTGACCTGTTATGACCTGGCGAATAACTTTACCACTATTTTACTTGAAATGTTTATATTAGTTTTGATAAGCCAACAGACCAGGGTAAAACGACTTGTAGTAATACTTAACAATAAATATCGTTTAACGATAATAAAATAAATGTTACTTCACAAATATCATGAAAAGTAATGTCTTTTCAAATGTCTGCCAATCCAGTTGTGTGGATTCACCCTTAGAAGCGGAGACCATTACTGTTCCTGCACGCTGTACAAACGAAACACTTGAACAATTAAAACCACGTTGTGTGGTATTGCGGGACGTTGAAATCGGGAGTTCGAAAGATTTCACAGTCCCATTGCACAAGCACAAGCCGGACATCGAAGGTAGGAAAAGCAAGAGGGTGAAAAAGGGGGTTGGCCGGAAAAGCGTCGGGGCTCAAAGCCGGCTTAATCCGCGGCCGAGCCTGTGGAAATATTTTCTTAACGAGAATATTCAATTTTGCCGATCGATTCGCCGCGTTCCGCCCGTTGGAAATTATTCGTGCACCCTTGTATTCCGCTTCGTCGCGGCAGGATATCGGTTTCATCCCCCGAATCCCGATCGAATCGACCCAACACTCGGATTGCGTGGTGTCGCGTCGGTTAACTCTCGGTCACGGCAAACCGAATCGATCAACGTCGATACTAACACAAGTACCGATTACCCGAGTCTATCTTAAGATAAAGAAAATTACCCGAATACTCTCTCCACGATACCTAAATGTTTACAATATGTCAAGTAATGTATACTCTCGTGTCAAGTGCTGAAACAATGGAGCACGGCGAGACGAATTCGGTGGTCGGTGGACGCGACGTGATCTTTCGAGAAAAAATAATCCAAATATTTAGAGGGCCAGGAACGCGGATTTATGAAATTCCATCAAATTCCTGGCGCGTCAAATCACCCCCAGCGCAAAACCGGCTGTAAATTAATCCGCGGCCGCGCGACATATATCGGACATTTAAATCGTTGAAATACCAGCCAGATACAATGGACGGGTTAGGTTTTATAGGGCATAGGAATTGGTGTACTATACAAAATTAAAGTCCGTCGGATTTTGTGCTTTTATTGACAGAGCCGATAGCGCGCGAAGGCTTTTCCTCTTTCACTCAGACCGAAAATAATTACTTTGTCCCAGGTTGTCTGGGAAAATCCCCACCCGCGCGAAATATTCTACGCAGGCCAGCCTTGTTCCGCATTTTTCACGAACCGCGACGCGCGCGGTTTGCCGAAAAATCCGTAAAATAGTTCGATCCTCAGGACATTTATCGCTGTCGATGCCGGTGCCGCGTAAATACAAGGTACACATATCGCTTTTTTGTGTGACTTATCGAGAAAGCAAATTGCGATCCGCGCAAATTTATTTGAACCTCATACACTCGCTCTATGACAAATTTTACTGGTTTCCATTTCCATTTTGACGTGCCGTATCGTCTCACGTTCCTCTCCTATTGCATCGTAATTTGACGTACCGTCGGCCACAGGAGTCTGCACATACCTGTAGCATTTACAAAATTAAACAATCTTCTGTACGTTTTACGGAAGCTAATTAACTTTCTAGTTAAAATTATATTCCGGAGAAATTGTATTTGATGTGTAATATTTGTGAAAAGTATGACGATACATTTCATATAGTTTAATATATTCGTGGTAACTGTTGATGAATGTTGACATATTTTGATTCTAATTTATTTATATCTTATTGTATACGAAGCTAATAACTTACGTTTAGGTTTGAGATTTTGCAGAACAATTGTTCAAATGTTTTTACTCTATGGAGACTGACTCTATATGTTTACAGTGTGAATCATTAAACCATTGAAATAGTAAAAACATTAGAACAACTTAAAAATTCTGTTACCTTAATTTCAGCGTATTAAAATCATTAAGAAAGCGACTGTTCTACTTTAAACCTGTTTGTTACAATTGAAGTGAAACACTTTTATTCAGAATACATATCCACAATTTAGAAACTAACAATAAAATGCAACTTGTTAAAAGAAAAAGACGATCTTCCTGTGTAATTATTCTATGATCTGTTTTTTGCAGGTAGATACTTGGAATCATAAAGCTTTCCGCTTCACTCGTATTACTTCAGATTTGGACCATAGAAGTAAAGTGGACTGCTGTTATGATTTCAGGTAAGTTCATTCCAAGAACAAACCATATTAGTATGCGGAGTAACTTTTTTCAAAACTTAATCAGATGACTTGAGGTTTTTTAATTACGTAAAAGAATTAATTTACTACACAATGTGTAAAAAAATGGTGGAGAAAATTGTAATTGACCAGAATTGTGAAAAGAATAGTAAATAATTGAATTTACAATTCTTTTCTCTGAATCTTCTAACATCTCACATGTAAAACAACAACAGAATATTTTTGAAGTAATTTTGTAAATAGTTATTTTCTTTTGAAGGGTGTACGAAAATATTTTTTACATTATTAAATTTGTTTGTATTTAATAAATTACTAAACATTTCAGTATTGTGCAGGTAAATTGCACCATTTTCGTATGTATAACATGAAATAAAATATATAAAAGAGAAATATTCTAGATCGGAAGAAATATTTCGTTTTGGAGTTAAAATAGCTTCGAGTGCAAAGGGTTAAAGGTCAGTACGCGCTTATTATTTTTAAAATGAGATGTTGGTAGTCCCACGGACTACGTTCATAGCACACTGTGCAAATGTGAAATTGAAGCTGGAAACAGGAAGTTCACCGCTGGTCGTCCCTCTGACCTTTATCTCCTCGGCGACCGGGTCGTTTCGACTGCGACGTAACATTCTTCTTGAAGAAGTAACAGCGTCCTAATGCACTTAACAATCCCTGTGCAGCATCGTTCGCCGTTTCACGGTTATTTCTCTCTCCCGACCCTGAAATTAGTGGAGCGGAAAGATACGCGCGAGTCTCAGATATTCCTGGTAAGTGGTGGCCAACAGCCTAAATACTCGTACGGCACTAAAACAGAAGCAGTTCGAGCTGCGCCACGGGAGGATGCGAGGATTTACGGCCACTTTATTTCTCATCAGACGGTGAAAAAGAAAGCGCGCGTAGGGAGAGGGTGAAAAGTGCGAGACGAGCTCCGCGGCGCGACCGTCTGCGTTCGCCAAAAATTTATCGTCCGATTTATCCGCGTCGCAAAATCGCGTATAGGCCTGAACCGAATTTTCTTATCTTGCTTCACTGCCGTTTTATAAAGGGAACCCTCGACAAAAGCGTCTCTCAATTTCATATGTGCAACAAACTCGAAAGCCCTTACCTTAGAAACATTCTTCTTGTAAAACTGTAGTGATAAAACAGTATGTGTTGAACTTTTGAATATAATTATTGGTGCATTTCTGAAACTATTGTATGGCCACCAATCTCTGCCGTGTATTTGTTAATTTATGAACTATTACCACTATTTAAATTACGTTCCTTTGAACTCCTAACTCGGTAAACGTTTATGTAACAATATTATTAAAAAATTACATGAAATAATATTTCACCAAGTGCTTGTGTGCGTATACATATTACCCAACGAGGAAATGAACTCTGCCATGGTAGCCCCTTTCCTTAAACTAGGAATTTCCGAAAAATCCGTAAAAAATCAAACCATTCTTAAATAATTTAAGACTACAAAACCGAAATATTTATAACAAGTTAATTAAAATTCATTTTTGCAATTTTTATGTAATCAAATAGCAAAAACCGGTATGCACAAAATTTTTCTTGGATCATGAGAGAGTACAGTGTTATGTAGCTCTTCAATATTGAGGGTTGGGTCCGATCTAATCCATAGTTATAAACATTCGATCTAAATTCCCTTTTTTTGGCAGCCAATCTAAATGATTATTAGACTGTGGATTTCATGCATTTATAAAAGAATGAGATAACATCAATCTGCTAATTCCAGCTTATTAAAATCAATAAAGTAAGAAAGAAATTTATATTTTGCTCGTATTTCTTGCAATTGATGCTAACAATTTTTATTTTCAATATTATATTTTATTTCGCTATTAATATTAAGTTGAATAAAAGGTCCAAAGTTGATCTCAAGAAAGTGTGTTCAAAAATATATACAGTGATTACTCTATATATGTCGTCAACGCCTGCATGATAAATGTCGTGGAACTATCCCCACTACCGCAGAGTATAACTCGTGAGGGGCCGCAAAGCTCGAGAGGCGTCGGACGCCGAGGAGTGTAAACATAACACCGCTCGGGTATGTCTCTTGCACGATACACGATGGTTTCAATCCCCGTGTTGTTGACATATATCGAGAATTCACTGTAAAAGAAAATTTATCCGTAAGGATATCAATGAATTTAGCATTATTAATAACGTGACATGACATTATCAATAACGTGTACTGTCTAATGGTTAACAGCTTTGAAGTTTCTACAAAATATCTTTAATTCCAACAGCATAGTTCCAAAAGCAGAGAAAGATGAGCAAGAGTGTAGCTGAAATATTGTCCTGAGTTCGTGATAGTTGATATAACGGTTAACGAGGATCATTTACGTGACAAGTGTATCTGCGGAGAAGTAAATCTCCCTCGGATTTCGTGCTTCGGCATCCGAACGGCAAAAACTCTCGTCTCCCAGTGGGGTGACCCTCCCTCCTCTTATAAATCATACTTCTATTCGGTTGGTTAACCTGGCAACCCGCGTAGCCTTTTGCAGACCCCGTCTTTCCACGTCCCTGTAGCTGTGTTTATGTGCCATTTGCCGGGAAAGTGAAATAATCGTTGTACTCGCTGTAGTTGTTGTCGTCAACATCGTTCAAGGTCGTTCTCGAGGACGACGTTGTCGTCGATCAGACGCAGATTCTTCTACCGGCGGGCGCAGGAACGGCCGAAAGAACGGAGGCAGGGATAATCGGTGGCCATTCGCGGAAAATTCGGTAAACTGGAGTTTGCTCAGAACGAAACAGGTGCGCCAGGGTGCCTTCGTTTATTTGCGAATTATTATACCGGATGTCTCGGCCAAACGGTAACGTCAAAATATCTGACTTCTCGAGTGTTTTGTAATCCAATTTGTCAGGACAAAATTAGACTATTTATATTTTTCTTTCGGCGTTTTTCTAGAACGTTAATTAGTAAATACATCTAATCATGGAAAGAAACCTCCCACAAGTCACTTTTTAATAAGATTTCGTAGACATCGATATTTTTTTATGGAAACCTTGGTTTTTTATTGATACTTTTACAGAGCGTGAGAAAACGAATCTAACGACTTTAATGATCGTATCATTCTCATCATTTTATCTCGAGATATTTGTATCTGAATGGTAAAATATTTAATGTTTCAGACAGGAGTATTTCAGGATTACATAATCGAAATAGCAACGTTATTCAGGTCGTTGGATTCGTCTTTTTGTGCTCTACAAGAATATCGAAAAAAACATACAAGTTTCCGTTCAAAAAATACCAATGACCTTGAAATGTCATGAAACGTGACATGGGGACCATTTGTTTGCCTCTCATTAACCCCCTTGAATTAAATATTTTCAAAATTTGACGTTTTTCTATCATAAAAAATAAGTGAGTTACTTAACCCCCTTGAATTAAATATTTTCACAATTTGACGTTTTTCTATCATAAAAAATAAGTGAGTTACTTAACACTTTGTCTATCGGAAGCAATAATAGAATTTTCAATAATTATGCTGTACGAATAGGAAACTTATATGAGATTATTAGATTGTATTACTGGAGGTTTCACGATTGAAATTGGCTATTGTTTTTAAAGCATCTATTAAAAAGTCCTCTTTCAAAATTGTTAATGTGTTTCACAGCTTGTAAAACCCGAAAATATGCCCAAAGTTTCGTAACTTTTTAAATGTGCAAGTCCTTCCTTGTCAGTCGAGATTGCTTGTGAGTCGTCGCAGGTTGCCGTTAACGAAGTCTAGAGCGGCGCTATGCATAATGTATATCCTGTTAATATGAAAGCGTTAATATCGACAGTGGCGGGATTAAAGCCGGAACTGTGTATCGGAATTTGTTAGCGACTGTGGGGAACGGTTGGCCGGCTATTGACAAAACTTTCGCGTGGCTGTTAGAGCACACGGGACCCTCGGACACGATATATTGTGGTCTCGGATCGACGTGCGCTCGACGGATTTCCATGCTCAAGAATTCCGCAGGAATCCGTCGGCTGTCTCATTTGCCGGTGTTTCAGCCAACTGCGTCCCTTTTTTCCCCCGATTCGAGTCTGATACCGGCGTTTTTTCCAAACCCCGGGGTAAAACGGTGACGGATAAATGAAACCGAGGCCACAGGTTCCCGCCTTTCTCTTTTCTCCGACTCTGTATCAACTACGGCTGTCACTTGTGAGATGCCCGAGTATATGAAATAGTGTTTATTATTATGAAATAATTGAGAATAGTCAATATCTATTACCCCTTAACCAGCTTGCATGTGGATACTCGTTAGTTTTACCCAAATATTCTAGTCGTATTACTCATATGTCTGCAACGTAATTCATATATCTGTATTTATTTCATTTCGACGTCACGATCAAGAAATAGGACATGTGTTGCATGTACAATATGGTGTACACATAGAAACAAATTTCAATGGCCACATGAAAATAAATGTATATCTGAATGTGTGCTATCTTTTTGTACCGGAGTGTACATGTACATAATCTCCGACAACGAAAAAACCATAATTGCAGCGCCGTGCGGTCCCCATCGTTTCTCCCGAGTCGCGAAGTTGCTAATCGGCCCGACAAGTCGTCGTCGGGACAAATGCCGACTCACAGAAAAACCGAGGAAGTCCCTCCTCTTCGTTTCCGGGGAAGCATTATAACGATTCGTCTCTGCGGCCGAAGCTGCGCGGCGACATCCGTCGAATCCGATTAATCAAATCGAAAGATCCTTCCGTGGGTCGCGTTACGAAGCAATTAAAGCGCAGGATTAATTGCGACCGCACGCCGGGAAAAATAAGTCCATAAATTAACGACGCTCGACGGGCTGGCTGCCCCTCGCCAACCATCCTCCCCTTTTCCACAACTTATCCCTGATCCCGCCGACTCGATATACAGTGTGTCCGCGCTAAGTATGAAAGTGTATGCGAGTCAATTATTTCGGAGCCATTCAGAGGATGAGAATGGCTTCCGTAGACAAACTAAGGGTAGCCTACCATCGAGTCAACCGAGAACTACGGAATTTTTCAATTAATTATTTCTGCTATTTTATTCGAAGAAACAGTCAAATAGAGTTACAAAATTTATACGATGTAATCGGACATTATTTAAGAGGTCTTTTTCTAAATATTAATTATTATTAAATTATTTGACCGTTTTAGCGTTCTGGTCTGATGAAACAGTAGAATATTCATAAAATGTATTAGGTTCTTCATAATATCATCTAAAATTGTCGCAAATATTGAAATTTCAGACCTGTCTTAGAAAAAGGCTTCATGTATCTAATTTTGTATATGCAAACTTTTATAGAAAGACGGGCTTTTGGTTTTCAATTTTTCACTTTCCAATGAGCGAATTGTTCCATAGACGAGGATGTTCTTTTCGTAAAAATTTTTCTGTCACATGGTTTTGATTGTATGGATATAAAGTATGAAAATAAAATTTTGCTCATTATCGTAAAGGATGCTCGGATATAGTGTGAAATTCAATGTTATACGATGGTACCGTAGCCTTAGATAGTAAATAGTATATTTTTTGTGTCTGTAACTCTAAGTCCTTTTTATTTGAATTTCTTTTTTTAAATCAAAAGTACTTTCTAAAATACCATTTAAAATTTATGTATACATTTTTTAAAAAATGTATCTAGTCTATTATTATAGTCCATGAATAGTTTTAGTATTTTTTAAAAGTGTTCTGAAAATCAAGTGTTCTGAAATCTAAACCCTCGCAGCTCTTAATACCTAAACCTACCGAGCACTAAAATTGACTGGCACGTGGGGCCTTCTGAAAATGACAAGCTGAAATGTGTTATAAACATTAAAAGATCTGTTATTTGACCATTGGTGGTCAGTTCAGCGTGAAATCATAAGAACAAAAGCAATTTTTCTCTGGTTCGCTCTCCGCCATTGGATTTCCATAAAAAAAGAGAACTATGACGTATTTCCGACAGTTGCCAGGATAATCAACTATACACACTTCCAGCAGACACCCTGTATATATTTGCTGCTCCAACCCCGCACGAGCGCCGACAATCTTTTCTCTTGCCAGGGATAACTTATTGCCCAGACTACGCACTATGCATTTCCGAAGCGATTAAGCTGTTACCCGACTTTTTTCCGCCCCTCGCTCCCATTGGCTTACTACGCTCAGGCAGAGAACTTCGGAAAACTCTCTCGCAGAGGAGTTTTCAACGGTGGATGAAGGGATTCGGGTGGGTGAACGGGGGGGGGGGAGGGGGGGGTAACGAAATCATCCTTATCCCCTTTTGCCGTGTAATTACGCGCTCGCAACAATAATGCAGTTCGTACGGCTAAAAAAATCCGCATTTCCCTCGTTCGAACCGCCCCGAGACGCTTTGTCGGAGAATGTTCCATTATTGGTCTCCAACGACCGAACCGCCGCCATGTTTTACGCAAGACGGTGCTCGGTTACCGACTGACAAAAGGTGTACGGTGTCTCTCTAAGAATCCGCTATATGCAAATCGCGCATGTGAAAGTTAATCTTTTACGATCCATTGCAACTTCGACCGGGCAACCGTCTTCTTATCTTTTAGTGCCGTTTCCAGCATTATCCTCGCGCGAACGACATCGATGATATTTTTAACGTGGCACTAGAGTCCGGAGCTTTGCTTTCCCTTCTCGGTATCCTTGAACGATAGTTTGCAGAAGCATTTGTTCGCTGAGACAGTTGTTGTAGTTTCGTTACACCATTCAGAAAGGCTGAGTAAATATATATACGTCGAGTAAATCGTTTTGTATCTGGCAAAATTGTATGTTGAAGCTGCTTCAAGGAATATTTCATGAGGGAATGTAGATTTTGCACTCGAAGCTATTCTAACACCAGGAGTTTCATCACACCTAAAGGTTTGATTGAAGAGATGGAGTTTATTTATTCCACACTTACATTTTTAGTAATATATCGAGTGTAAACAAGTTCAAAAGATTGTTTTGAATTGTGTTATGATCGTTTCTGGAACGCTACTCGAGTGCAATGGGTTAATAACTGTAAAAGATGTAACCGGTGTAACAGAAGTTTAATTGCTAATTCACGTCCTGAGAAGCATGACCTGAGGAAAATATTTCCTACTCTCAAACAAAATCATATTTCTCTCTGCAATTTTTCTTTACCATAAAAATGAGACACATTCAAGTTGCAACATCCTGCAAACTGCGGAATTGACAAAATGGGGCAGTAATTAGCTGTCCAAACACCAATAATGTAGGTCAGGCGTTTCTATTCGTCAGCAACCAATTAAACAGCTAAGACCCGGAGCAAGTTCTGCGGGCTATGCAAAACGAGCCGCAAACTCATCGGCAGCTATCGCAACCGGGTCCGAGGCATTCGGTCGAAGATCGGTGAAAGATTGCATCGGAAGGCGATGAATCGGGACGCAGTTCGATGGCCAAGTTTCCGTAGCTAGCGGAACCAGGGGTGACGGAAAACGCTGACTGCAAAATAACCGAAGTTGGTGAGGGACTGCGTCGCTTTCTTTATGTGACACAAAGTAGCACTTTGCCAAATGACCCGGAGTCTCTTTGGGGACGCAGCCCGGCACCTTCGACCGTCGCGGTATTCGCGAACGGAAATTCGTTCCTCCGAGATTGAAACCGCCCCATCGGCCTTGTATTCGCGCGCACGACTTGCCGGGAATGGGCAACGTTAATTTCGAGGGTCGAAATAAAAAATCGAGAGATCGATCGACGGGCGAGAGCGTTCTCGACGAGCAGCGTCGAGGGTAGACAAAGCGATTTTCATAATAGCGAGCACGATTTAGGGGTGGAAAAGGTGGTCCGCGTCATTTTAGAGACGCTCCAGCGTCGATTCTCGCCCCCGGAGAAATATAACAGTTCGTTTTAGGTCCGAGGAATCCAGGTATCCGACATCGTGTGTATACGTATATCTGGTTTATAAATATTAAACCGAGGGTATCACGGGTCCCCGAGAAGCTATCATAACCTTAAGACGCCAGGCTGTGCATTGAAGGGGGATCACGAGGATTTGCGAAGGGCATCCCCTCTTCCACGATATTACCCCTTAGACTTGGATACTTACACTCTACCGAACGTACACACTGTGGCCATCTACACACGCCTCACGCTATCCAGAAAATTATGCTACGACTACGTTTACGTTTGCTCGACGGTATCTCTCTGGAGTCGATTGATTTTGATGGGTGGGGGTGAGTAGGTGGTGGATTTTTTTCATGTGACTTTGCAGGGAATCAAAGCACATACAAACGATTCCAAGATTGAGTGAAAATATTTGACGACGAATCTGAAGCTGTAAGATACTAAAAGCTGAATAGTACACGGTTTCGTATGATTAACAAACTTACGAGGAACATATTAACATTTTGCTCAAGCTTAGTTATCATAACATTGCGAATTGTAAGAAGCTGCGATTTTGATTGGCTTTCACCGTTTTTATACAAACCTTGAAACAGGATATTAAAATGAATAAACATTATACAATTAGAAAGCTTAACGAATGTAGGTGACACAGTATCTCCGAAAAAATAGATTCAAATTCAAACTTGTATTATTACGCTAAAATAAATAGACGACTTCGAATTTCCCCGTTTACATTCTGGCCAATGCATAGTACAATGAAGACAAAAGAATTTTTAATTAGTAAGAATTTGTTCCGGCGAACCTAATTTTGGTGTCTCGACCGGGCAGCGTCAGTAAAAATCGAAACGTGTTGAAAAATTGAAAAGTTCTGTCTGGTTAGAAGGCCGCGGGTTGAGCGGTACTATTGCTCCGAGACTATGAAGCTTAATGTTATCCGTTAATGTAGAATTCGTGTATCCGAACGCCGAGTTAACGACAAGTTCAACGGGGGAGAAAGAAGCTTCGCGGGACGAAGGTATATTAACGAGAATCCTCGCGGCATTCGAGACACTCGAAGAGACTTGGTAAGTTTCGTTTGCGCCCCCATGTTCTTCGACGTCGCGGCAGGGGTTAACCTGCCACCCCCAGTCCGTGTATACGACTTCTCGTTATTAATTACTCGAAAACTCAAGGCCTGTCAACGGGAATCAGCCCGGGCCGCATACACCCATCAAAACAACCCCGACACGAATCTCGTGCAATCTAGCGCGGATTTACGAGGCCGCGGTCTTGGTAAATGGTTCGGTCGACCGGCCTATCATTTTTCAGAGGGCTTCGAATAATTTTTCAAAGCCGCCCTTTACTCCGAGCCTCGAGCTCTCCGGAGCAACAAACACTATTTAAATAGATCGTGATTTGTTATCGCTATCCATTTGTTGCAAAGATGCAAGAAACGCGACGCGAGTCAAATTAAATTAATGTAAACATTGTACTGTCACAATTTATGCAAAGGCAATAAAGAATTTTTTGACATCAATATGTTGTTAAACATAATAGAATATTCATTGATAATTTTACAAGAGCTCTACGCCATCAATGTCATTTCGATAGAATACTTGTTAATAGGCTGCGGATTTTATGCATTTATGGCAACAATGAGTAGTAGTAATTTAAAACACTACACAGATCAGAAGACTTTAAAAATATCTACAATTTATTTTTAGCTTAGGTACTACAGGTATTGAAGAGAGGAAGAAATTTCCAGGTGACTCTTGTTTCTTGTAACAAGTGCACACAATTTCTATTTTGAATAAAAATCCGCGGTTTACTCACCAATCATTTTACAAGGAATCCAAGTCATCATATTTTTTAGATTGGACATTTATAGATACTTGTACAAGATTTCCAAGTCACCAATCTCTTTTTAAATAGTATTTTAGCAAACAAAAAGGCAAATTAAACCATGTGCAACGTTTGACCTTCAAACGTCCTTGGACAAAATTACTCTTAAAAGTGCCCCCTTATACCAACACAAAAATGTATTTTTAGTGAAGCCGTTTTCCGATAAAATTGAAAAATGAAGAAGAGCAACTTCAATACGTTCGCATGCACGGTTTTCCATCGATTCGAAAAGCAAGGTGTCTCCAACCTGCGAGGTATTTTTCGCAAAAGCGAGCAGCCGTTGGAAAATGCGACAGGTGAAAGGGGAAAAGGAACAATGGATTTTCAACGTCCTTGAACGTGAGCACGTCGCACGGAAAACGCGGTCGAAACAAAGCGACGCTCAAAGGGGTTTATGCAGGGGTGGAAACGCAACGAAGAAGAAGGAGAAGAAGGCGTGTATCCGGGAGTTGAGAAGCATAGCCGGAAAAGGTATAAGGTTCTCTGGCCAATTTACCATAAACTTAGAGGTTTATGGAAGAAAAGTAGCCCGGATATTACCAAAAGAAGAGCGTGAAATGCGAACCGCGGTATCGCACCACTGGATAAGAATATTAGACAAGAAAAAAAGAGGGGTGGAAAGAGAAAAAATGTTCGGCGAATGAAAACGTGGCAGGGGGATGAAGGTCGTGGCTCATGGGGGTTGAACAACGGAATTAAAACGCCGCCTCGTGTACTTTCTTTGCGCGCGGGAAAGCGTAAACCTGTACGTCGCAACAGCCCACCCCCGCCGCGCTTCGTCGAGAATTTATGAATGCTTTATTTAATTTTGGATTCGGATTCCAAGGTTCGCCAGCACCCGACGGTTTTTCTCGACGGTCTACAGTGCAGGCTCTACGCTAAGACGACGCGACGCGGAGCTGCGAAACGGCTTGCACGTGTAAATCGCGCCCCAGCCGATGATTAACGGTCTACTTTTGAGATTTTCTTCGAACCAATCGCTACTACGAATATGTTTTGAACGTTGCTACACAATTTGTGAAAATTTAATTTAACCATTGGGCTATGAAACAAATGGATGCATTGTTTGTAGTTTTTATTTTTAGAAATAGCTAAATGCTTTCTAACAATAGATTTCGAACAAGATACTGTCGTGTTTTCACGTTATACCGATATTCGGACAGAATTCAACCGCTTAATCTCTACCAGTATACACAACAACTGTGACTTCGGATGAAGATTTCGAAGAGAATGTACTAAATATGAATATTATTCCTTTCTTTTAAGCATTAAAATGATCGTAGACATAGAAGAAAAATGAACTTTTCCGATCTTTTAGGATATTCCGAAAGTTAAAGAAGTTCTAATTATCATAGCCGCGAAAAAAGTCGTGCGGGTTAACAGAGCGTCAGGATTAAAAGGGTCCCCAACCCTAACCTGTCCTCGTTACCATCGAACGAGTGCTCACATTAAGGGTTCGAAAGCGCACAGTTTTCCTTCGTCGACAGTCTAGATCGAGCAGAGTCTGTTTCTTTTCTTTATCTTGCGAGAGCAGCGGCGATTTCGCGAATGGAGTCCTGCAGCGCGAGCGAAGGGTGGAGCAACCCTTTTAATTCCGTGACAGTCGCAGTTATGCCAGAGGACGAGGTTCGATCGCATTCCCCGTCGCTAACGATTACGACGGAGGCTTCCGTTTAGCCGCGACTAAAAGTGTCCTGTTTTACGTTCTTCTTTTTTTCAATCGAACCTCCGTTACGGCTCGCGTGTGTAACGAGCCGAGCGATTAAGGAATTGTCCGTGACGAATGACCGGTTCGACGCGAGATCCCGTAGAAGAACGTTCACCGGTGAGAAAGCTTGAGGGCACGCAACCGCTGATAATAAATCAGAATTTTTCGTTCGCGACGACGGGGGTTGAACGCCGACGAGGAGGGCGGAGGTTTGGTCCGTACACGGTCTCTCGTCTACGGTGGTCGAAAGATATCCGAGGGGTTGAAAAATTAAACAAAAACAAAGGGACCGCGCTCGCGATCACAATGAAGGAAATAAGCAGCCATTGATAACGGCGCCGCGCGAATCAAGAACCCGAGCTGGTCGACAATGGAACATCAGAATAGGCATTATACCCGGCGTAGACTCAATTATTTTAAGCCACTTTTGTGCCACGCTAATGAAGCGGACAAAGCGGAATATTAAACCAACCGCCAATCCTTCCTCGCTTATCTGTCCCCGACGACGCGCGGCTACGCGTTTGCTCCTATAATCTCCGACTTCGCCCGCGAACGATCGATACAAGTTAATCTTTTCCGCAGTCGTGATCGCAGTTTCCCGAAAATGAGTCAGCAGCCGGAGATGACTTCTAGCGTTCTAGTGTTCCCTCGTTAACCGACAAGGGAACGTATTCGTGTCACGCAAAAGAGAATTCGATGAATCCCGTACGAGCGATACAGTTTCGGACAAAAATAATAGTTTGATTTAGCGGAGACCGGGGCTGGTTGATACATTTTTCATTTCCTTATTTCTGCAATTTTTGTTTAACCCTGCGAATGCTGTATCGAAGTCATATTTTATCTGCTTGCTTCAGGCCACGCACACAGTGACATAGACTCCCCACCACCACTTTCACTACTTCCACGGCAGAGACACTTGCATATGTCCCTATAAAGTGAATTCTCAATATATGTGAAGAATACGGGTCTTGCCAGTGGCGTTTATCGTCCAGGAAATATATCCGAGCCGTGTTATGTTAACACTCCGCGGCGTCCTTTCGAGCTTCGTGACCCCTCACAGGATATTCGTATAATTCCGCAACATTTATCACCCAGACCTTGGCAACATATGCACTTCGTCTACCGGTTAAGTTTTGTCACCGTTTTTTTTTTAATGCTTTTTACGTAAAAAAGTAAAGGTCGAGACGAATTCAACAGCGTATTATACTATGACTTTGAAATGACATCAAACTCGAAAATTTTGTGCAAACGTAATTCTAATGAAAAATTATTTCTCACAAAATAAATCAGGTTACATCGGATGTTCGAACTGCAAACTATATTCTATGATACATAACTCCGCTCTTGGTATTAGATTTTTCGTTGTCACACAATGAAGGCGTTTCGGTTTATGTTTACTTTAATCGCTTCCCATATTACATTTGTATTTATCATGCACGTTTAACAGTCATCAGCTTGTCATCGATCTAATCAGCTTATTATCAGTATTGTTTCAGTCGTAGTTTAGTGTATCACGATTTGATCTATCGGAATGAGTAAGTTTTCAAATACAGAAAGATGTGATTTGTTACCCGTGTTCACTGAATGTAGAAAAATTGCACGCACGGCTGATAGACAGTACAAAGAACGATTTCCAAACAGGATTTGTCCTTCTAGAGAAACGTTCCGCCATCTTCAAAAGTCATTGCTTTTACGTGGTAAATTTCCTGATGGGAAACATCCTAATCGCAGTAGACTCGTCACAAATGAACACAGTGCAATATTAGTGCTAACAAGGAGAGGCCGCGATCTTCGGGTCACCGATTGTGTTGAAACTTTGCACACTTTTATACATAGATCTCGTTATATACTATTTTAGGGGCAGATACTCAATAGTTTTTGAAATATTGTCGATTAAAGTTTCATTATTTCCGGTGTAGTGCCGTATTTTTTCCCAAAAACGGGAATTATTTTTTCGCGAACAAGAGACCGAGATCTATAAATGTGCAAAGTTTCAACTCAATCGGTGAACCGGTCTCTCCTTGTAAGTTATTTTGAAAAATCCGCACGCGTCTCTTCAACAAGATACAAAAGAATTGAATATGTCAGTTACAAGTATTAATAGAATTACAAGAAGATACAAATATTATCCATTTAAAATGACATTAGTTCAATAACTGCGTGTTACTGATGGACAGCGGAGATTAGAATTTCTGGCGTGGCTAGTTGCTGCTAATGATGAGGATCCTGAAATTTTTAGGAAAATTATGTGCACAGACGAAACTAAATTTACAAATGATGGTAATATTTTCAATCTCCAAAATCAACGTTATTGGTCAACAGAGAATCCACGCTGGACGCGAAATCGCATCTTTCAAACTAAAATTAGTGTCAATGTTTGGTGTGGTATTTTAAATGGTCATTTAATCGGACCATATTTCTTTGAAAAGAATTTGACAGCTACTCGATATCTTAACTTACGGAAGAAAAACTTCCACACGTATTGCAAGACATTGCACTGCTCATTAGGAACGATATGTACCTTCAACAAGACGGGTGTCCTGTCCACAATACTATTATAATTAGGGGATATCTTAATAACAAGTTTAGAAATCATTGGCCACCACGTTCTCTAAATCTGCTCCGATAGATTTTTATCTTTGGAGATATCTGTAATCCATTATATACAACATAACAATCAATTATGTTCAAGAATTTCGGAATAGCGTAACAACTGCATGTACTAACATGAAATGAGACAACGAAAAATCTAATACAAACAGCGGAGTTCTGTATCATAGAAGATACTTTGGAACATTCGATGTAACCTGCTTTATTTTGTGAGAAATAATTTTTCATTAGAATTACGTTTGCACAAAATTTTCGAGTTCGATGTCATTTCAAAGTCATAGTATAATACGCTGTTGAATTCGTCTCGACGTCAGCAACAATCCTATGATGTCCAAAACCTATGGTTCCACTTAAAAAAGTTAAGGTGACCTTTACTTTTTTACGTAAAAAGCATTTTTTTCAGATTTAAGAATATGTAGCTCAATAAGGACTGATAAACTTTTGTCTAAAATATTTTTTAATTGTACTATAGGGAAATCACTGTACCTGTAATCTCAAAGCGGCCTTTTTTTGTTCGATGAGATCCAAAATTTTACGGATGGTTTAGTTTCTTACGATACTCTGCTAAGGGAGGTTGCGTGCGACAAGACGTAAATCGATATTTTATATTGAAAAGTATATTTATAAGTGTTGTTATATTTTCTATTGTCGAATATTTTGATTTATTTGTTTCATATGTTCGTACAATCAACAAAGGAACCCACTTTTAATACATGCAATAGAAATATTGAATAAATATTATTTTTTCACAAATCACGATATATATATATATATATATATATATATATATATATATATATATATATACTATATTTCCTTATATCTACAGCAAAAGCAAAAACACTGCACGCAATGTGCATATAATGAATGCTCAAATTTCAGCGTGTTTGTGTAATGTGTTTGGAGGCCTCAAGTCTCGAGCAACCGTGAACATGGTGTACACCTGATTATCAGATATATACCTGAGCAAACCTCCAGAAACCGTGAACGCGTCCATATTAGTGAAATATTAGCATCAGTCAAAAATGACCTTGGCACAGTACTCCAGGTCCCAGTGCTCGGGGGGTTAAATCAATTGCCGGTGGACTCAGTTATTTACAGTTAGACACAATAAGTATTGGCATACCTGGCTTTTAATTATATAAACGCGTATAAATTCAAGAGAATGCACAATATTATGTAAGCACTATAATCTTGAAACAAAAAATTCTATATTGGTTAATTAGAAAACAAACAAGAATGGAGTAAAATAAGTCTAAAAATCACAGAAAAATTAGTGCATTCCATGCCTGACCGCTTGATAGCGGTTATGAACTTTAAGGTATTACACGCGAAATATTAACCGTATAAAATAAATAATAGTGTGCTATAAGCTTATAATAGAGCGATTTGTACGAGAAATCGCGTTAGGATGAAAACAGTAGATGCAATATCTTTGGCGCGTTGTAGGGGAGTTTACTATACATATGTATAATGATTTTATCAGTAGTGTTTCGACGTTCCGGCGTTCGAAGTATTAGTCCGAAAGTAGACATCGTTTCGCAACTGTCAGAGGACAAATGAAAGCGGCGCTGGCATGGGAATAAATCGCGAATCGCTTTCCTCGCGACGCGACGGCCGGCCGGGGGCAGCGAACTCATCGACGCGCACAGTCTAGTCCTAGTCGGCCGGGAACGATATATATTTGCCGGGACGATTAATAGCGCGGCGAGGAAAGTTAATTAAGGAACGGACGAAACAAGATTCATTCCCAGTCTCGTCAGCCATTTAATAATGTCGAAAATTCTGACGATTAGGAGGAGGTGTGCATACACTGGTGTCCCGCGCGCGCGTCTACACGTTCATGTACACACACCGAGGAGGAGAGCTATCCCGTCTATCAGGCGCGATTCCCCGAGTGCCCTGCACTCAGTTTCTCTAATAACAATAATAATAAGAAGGGATGGAGGCCCGTTTTAATCAGAGGGTCTGCCTGCCTGACGTGATTAACTCGAAGAGCCCAGAGAAGACGGGAACAGAGAGAGCAAGAGAGAGAGAGAGAGAGAGAGAGAGAGAGAGAGAGAGTTGAAGGGAGGAAAGGGGAGAAAGACGCGGGGGTTGGATGCTGCTACCATTTTCGGTGTTTATCATATCAACGAGCAGGGGAAGGAGGACTCTTCATTTCGTCGCCTCCGTCGGGAGAACCGGTGGGCTCGAATCTTGGATTTCACGGCCGATTTGTACCTTCTCCGCCTCCAACTTTCTTTCTCTCTCTCTCTCTCTCTCTCTCTCTCTCTCTTCCCCTCTCTCTTTACGACCCTTTTTTACCTCATTGCCCCACGTAACTAGCAGCCAGCGATCTCACCCCACGTGATTATTATAGAGAACGTTTCCACTGCCCTCTTTTATTTTTGTCATGGTGGTGTTCTGGCATAGCGATAGCGCAGGTATTATGTTAATGCACGGCCAGTTCCATCGGCACGCTCGTAAATCGGCAGCGCGCGAGGACGAACAGATTAAGCAAGTGAAAAAACGGGTAATTAAATTCTGCCTGACGTTTAAATTAAGAGGCGCGTCGTTTTTCCAGTACGGTCTCTTTTAAACTCCCGTTTAATTTATTCTCGGCGGGAAGATGACCCCTGCGTGGCGCGGTCGGTTTTAACTATGTTCAGCTGTTGGCAATACCTGTTAGGCCAGAGTGTTGTTGCCTATTCTTCGTTACCTGTTCAACGCGCGAAGGATCGTTAATAATATTGCTACGCATTTCCGTATTGCTTATCTCGGGTCGATGGAATTTTCAACACTCTATTCGCTGGACTATTTATCAACATTCATTTTTCAAGACGATTGTCGCTTTGTACGACTTTTTCTGCCATTTCTTAGGGGTTGTTCGTGACAGGGCCGCTTTGTATTACAGTGACTTTACATTAGCCTCTTGATGTACAAAGACGTCTACACGCCATGTGTTTCTTGTGCCGTTGTACACGTTGAAGTAAAATATTACTTTGTATTAACCCTCGGACTCCTGCGAGTTCTAGGCCTATGCCAGAGTCATTTCTGACCCACACCCGATATTTCACAACTGTTTTCTTTCTATATAAGGCGATTGGTCGGCGCCGGCTTTCGTCGCATATCTGATGAAAACGAAGAGGAGGGGATATAGCGATTTTCTTATTCCGAAATAAAAAGCGTCGTCTTATATCGGACTAAATTGAACACATTGAAGGTCGCCCGAGCTTATCCCCGCCGCGACGGGTCACGAATGACTCCGGCATAGCAAACGGAGGGTTAACACGTCGACTTCCACTGAAGACTTTTTTGTCTTCAATAATTTGACGATAGAAAAAAGAAAGTTTATGTTCACTGTTTGTCTACATTTACTTTCAAATATAGGTTACAAAAGAATAGAATTTTACTTCGTCCTAACAGAAAGGAGTAACAAAGTAGTGCAACTGCTAGAAGTAATAAGGTAAAGTGTAAAATGGTACTTTTGGTTACGCCAAATTTCATTTAATTTTTGCGTGGAAAGGTAAAACATATAGCCACTGAAATTTCATCATTAGAATGAAAATGAATATACTATTACTTGATGCATACATCTTTAAAGATACGCAGCATAATTAATTAGAACTAAAGCAAATAGTCCCGACAACTATGACCTGTAGATAGTAATTCCATTGTTATAGGTAAAAAATAGTAACGTTGCTGAAATTCACAAGTAAATCTGCGAGATGTACGCGCTAAACGTTACGGGTGACAATAAGATATGACAATGGTCCTGCCCGTGTTCAGACCGGCGAATGAATATTCATAGAATGAACATAACGGGCATGATATCGCGAATGATTTGCTGGAAATAGCGAAAAATTCGTGGAAATCGTCGAGTTATGGAATTATCCGATGAATTTCAAACAATGGATTGCATCGGATAGGTTTGAAAACGCCGAAGAATTGAAAAATGGGGCTACAGGACAGTTTAATCTTCGAAAATAACGATACAGCAGACCAGTATCATTTGTAAAACATTTCCATCATATTGTGTCGTAAAGTAAGGCTTTGCGATTTTTATACTTTTTTTAATAATCCTTCTATGGAGATCAAATTATTAGAATCATTTGCATAAGTTTATATTACATTAAAACAGTCAATTTTGGAATAAAGTGTACATTGATTTCTCATCATTTTTGTATGAGGCATTGTTTGAAAATTACAAGTGCTCATTTACCAGCACTGTGGACTGCGAATCTGCATGTGTGTCGGTGACTATAAAAATGGTGTAAGTCAAAATACCTAACGAATTTATCTTTTTGCTTGTTACGTGTTATGTCGATTAATTTTACCAATAATTAAATAGTTTCATCCATACAGACGCAGAAGTCTAAATATATCGTAGAAATAAGACACGACTTAGGGGAGACCGGGGCTATAAGTGACGACTTTGATGAAACATATAATATAATGTAGAAATAGTATAGATATTCAGATTTTTATTCAGTAATTTATTGTTAAATTTATTATATTTTAAAATTCTAACCTGTAAATTAAAATATTGCAATAGGTTTTTTATATTTTTTCATTTATTTGTCGTTGGGCAAAACGGAACTTTTTGCCCCGTTCTAGGGCAAGTTGTTACTAATATTTTATTTGATAATGAAATACAACACTATTATGTAAATGACAATGATTTATTAAGGTTTAGTTTGACAAAAATAGATTATGTTTAACAGAATATCAAAACAGCATAATAATTCAAACATTATCTTTGGTATGAAATTACTTTAGTATGTAATAATAGTATATAATATATATTTAGTATATAATGCATTAATTTCTTTATGTATTATTCGGGAGCTTCTATATGGCATTTATAAATCATTAACATCAACTTAAATCTAATGTAATTAATTAATGTTATTCAAAATTAACCTGCGAATCATAAGATTCATCAGAATCGCTGATCGTCGATGGAGTTGGTTTTACGGGTTTTATAATGTGGCCTCTTGTCCATCTTTTAGTTTTTTAATAAATCTGGACAAAGTTATATGACCACTTTTTAGGTGTTTAACAAATCTGAACAAAGTTATACGATAGATATTGAAGTTCCTCGCAAAAAAACATAAGGTACATTATCGTGGACGCCACAAAAATGGACGACAGAGCGTCGTTACTCATTTTTTTAACGGGATCAACTGAAAACGAATCGCAAGTTATTCTGCTGTTTTACAAATAATGGTCGGAACAATTTACCCCGGTAACTTTTAGCCCCGGTCTCCCCTACTTAATATATATATATATATTAACTTATAACATTTTTATCTTATTTTTACAATGAGGCATTTTTCAGTTGACGATGAAAATGTTTACCTAACCATGTTTAAATGATTTTGATTAAATAACGCATGAAAATGAGACTTTGCATAATGATCTCCAGCATATATATGAACAAATGCTGACTGCTTCGATCGAAAAGATGAAACCTGCACGAAACGCGAGAAATTTGCGAGACCGTCAATGTATTAATGAGACCATAATTTCTTAGAAAGCATAAGAAAAATGTGCTGAAAAACGCGGCTGCCATATTCTGAGTGGTTCGATGCTCGCGTTCGATATGCCAATAGCGTCTTCCAGTGAAAAACATGTTGCGGAGCCCATGTTCTCGCGTGTAGATTGCGCGGGACCTGATCCAAACAGTATAATATTATAACCACGCGGTACCGGTCTATTGTTCGCGATTTTACCGTCGACAATTTTTTTCAAAAGAAATCTCAAAGATGAATGCCATTATGCGCGCTATTCAAAATGTCGGGAACGACGAGGATGAGACGACGAAAAGGATGACGTCGACGAGAGCCTTCTCTCGATGGAGAGCAAAGGGAGAGAGTGTGAGAGAAAGAGAGGGGTGGAGATTTTCCCTCGAAGACGTCGCTCTTCTTCCCGGAATTAAAGTCATGTCTATGGGGTCCCGGCATTGAGAACGTCTCCGCTATTTCTCTTCTCCGAGCCCGCTGCCGCCTTACGTCTCGCGCTTTACTTTGGACGTCTAATTAACAAGGTTTTCCTGGGGGTTTTCAGGGCGTCTTGCTACCGACAAGCAACTTACGAAGCAGTAAATACCGTCGCACGGCAATCGAGTGAGTCGTTCGCTTGCTCGCTCGCTCGCGATATTCGCTCGTGTCTACTCGCCTTACCTCTCGCTCGCGTTCGCCCTTGTCGAGCACAAATTTTTCGATAGGAATACCTTTCGATATTTCTCCTGTTACGGCTCGACGGAGGGAGATCGGGCCACGAGCACCGATGGCGCGGAAGAAACTGGTTTCTTCCGAGGCGAAAGAATCCGCCGAGTCACCCCGCGGAGAAATTACACCGGCGTACGATGACTTCTTAAGTAGTATCGCGCCGTCAGTTCTCTTACCGTTTCCAACCAGTCACCGGAGATCGCTTCGTAACGTTCGACGAATTCGGTGGAAATCGTCCGAACCCCCTCGCCAGACGTCGCGCGGCCTTTCTCGCGTTATAATATTGTATTTAACGATGAAACATTCATGAGACGTCTCTCCCTTTGGCGGCCCCTCTCTAATGATCCGAAACGTTCATCTACGATGACCGAGGATGCGATCGGACTCGATATGTAATCAGGCGGTTCCGATATCCCAGGCTCGTTTCGACGATTTCGAGTACCGCTCGGAAGCAATCAGGGTCTGATTATTATAGTTGTAACCGGCGATGGAGAAAGTTTAGAAAAAAGATATTGAAAATGGTAGGGGAAATGAAACATAATGGGAATACCAGTCCGTTTGACACATTGCTTACCGAAAGTCTATCAACATGATTTTCGATGACTACGTTCTACTAGAACGTATTCTTCTAAACCAATCCCGGAAGAAACGATTAGATCATTTCCTTAAGGGTGGCTTGTTGTCTTATCACTAAGATTGTCATTGCCGTCAAATCATCTTTTTTTTTAATTCTCAACTGTGAATCGTCAAATTAATCCCTTCCCCTACTTTAACGAGTCCAACTCGTGATGAAGATTTTGGCAGAAACGTAAACATCACAAGTAGGACTCGTGGTCTGAAAATCTGCCAAACGTAAACATCACGAGTCTGTCTCGCAGGTATTTATATTTCGGCTAGTATTGCAACTGTTTTCACGCATCATTCTGGTCTGTGTACCGCGCGTTGATCCTTACCGCTTGGGCCCGGATTTAATCGAACTAAATGGCAGGGAAAGGGGTTAACGCAATAGCCGCCCGTGAGTAACGTGTTAACATGAATCAAAATGTACAGCAAAGGATAAGAACAAATAAGAGTGTGCAATATCATAGAAAAACTAATAAACAAGTATAGTATTATTCTTAAATAAACATAGTACAATTTCGTATAAAACACAAAGAATAAGTTGTCCCTTCATGTGACTTTTTCGTTCAAAGTCATTTGAAGGATATACTACAATGTCACATGATTTTAAAAAAGTGATGATAACAAGCTTAAAAATTCGAAAAAAATAACCTAAAAAGGAAATGAATCATGTATTACAATATTCGTTGTTCCGAGTCAAATGATGTTTCCATGAGACAAATATTTGGCTAAACTTCACTTTCGGGAAAAAAATTGTCAACTTCTTTTAATATAACCCCAGAGATTTTGACGAGAAGATACCAAAAATGTAAGTTTTAATAACCGATGTTCACTGGTTCAAAAGTTATACGCGTGTAAAGTTGGCCAATTTCAAGTATTTTTTACGGGTTAGGGCACCACCATATTGCTTTATACTTACGCGTTATCTAATGAGTGAAAATTAAATAAAAATTTACATTTTTTGGCATTTTCTCGTCAAAATCTATAGGAGTATATTTTTAAAAAGTAGAAAATTTTTGGTCTCCACTACTGCATATGTGTACAATATATGTGTACACACTATTTAGTGTGTATACACTATGTACGTATATACGTACCATGTTTATATGTGGCATTGAGATAGATGGCAATCTAACTCTGAATTTAACTAATAATAAAAGTTTAATATGAAATAAAATATAAATGCTACAAGATCGATCTGAACGCTTCAATCGTTGGCATAAATCTGAATTCTTCGAGGTTCGAATTTCTTTCCGAAACGATCACACATCGTTGTTGAAATGGACGTTCTTAGAACGTACGAAATTCAAGTTTTGCGAACGTCTTAAGGATGCTTAAACGGACGTAGGACGTTTTGACATAAACTGAACATTAAACGAACGTTCTCCGGACGCACGGTGTAATCTGGGTATAAACAGTTATCGTCGGAACTGTTTCAAGCTCCTCGGTATTTAATGGATTACAGATTCGTTATTTGTTTCAGCAAGTGTTCAGACCTGGTCCTAAATTACTCGCGAGTAGAGAGCCAGAGCGCACGGTATCGGCGAACAGTAAGAGAATCGTAGGAATTCAGAACCGGTCGTAACGAGGCACCCTCGTAGCAAATTACAAATGGCATCGTCGAGTCCTGACGGAAGAGGACTACTGTCGTGTACGACTCGGAACGGGTCCTCCTGTAGCGCATAGCTGCCGGACGATCGGATTGCCGGCCGAACGATGATCCGGTTTCACGGGATAATCTATCCTCCGAGCGACCGATCATGCTAATAAAGCCGCCAGCTATAAGTAACGTGGAACGATCGTAAATCCTGTCGTGGCTGGCGAACACACGGGGGCTCTCGCAAGTGCACCGACGACGGTAGCGTAATCGTGACACACGAGGCTATGATCCTCCAAAGCTTCGAACCGATTTGACAAATGCGCGACAGCGTTGCGAATAGTCACCGGCATAATAATATTCATTATTTTCCTTGTAGCCCGTTGCCTGACAGAGGACGAGACGTCTCGTGTCCCATGATGGACAACTTTGTTCGCGGCGACGGAACGACGTCACTTCGGACCGGCTTCCTATCAACCAACCGTCGAGAATTTATGTAACTCTCATCGTTTTCGTGTCTCCATTATTCATCCGCAGACGCTGGATCGCATAAGCCGCGTTTACCCAGAAAGAATATTTCCCGTGCACCAGATACAAATGGTTCGAGAACATCCGCTTTTCAAGATATCGAACATAGGTAATTTCCGTGTATTGTAGACGTATTTAGTAAAAAATGTAGATTTACACATGTGAACGATTCAATAACGTACCATGACGAGTAAGACTTCCTAACAGCCTCCCCTCTCCCCAAGCCTTTGGCACCTGTTATACGTCATTCTACACGTTTTCATGTGCCGAATTGAATTCTGGCTATATGTAGGTGTGCGTCTTGTGTGCACAAAAATTGCGAGTGCCCCCAATTTTTGACCAGGGACTGTCACCGGTATTCAGCTAATGAATTTGAGATGACGTAGCACTACATTACCGGTCTCGAATGTATTAATAAAGTAATTCTGTTTTAAACAGTGTACATCTATTCGAGAAAACGAACCATAGTGCGTCGTGATGGAACATCGAATTATCGTCCCGGAGCGGCGCAGGGAAACTCGTCGCAGACATTACGTAAGGTCGTGGCGAGAATGAAAAAGGAGAAGAGAGGCAAAAGAGAAGATGAAGAGAAGAAGTGATGGCGAGGGAGGGGAAGGGGTAGGGGTGTGGGAATAAGTCTCCGGGACCCGGGCAGGAAGAAGGAAAAGAAAATAACGAGTTCGCGCCGCGTCCCGGCGCGTTACGAAACGACTCGTCGTGGCCGGCACGGCCGGGTGATTGCCGGCTCCCATAGGCTAATAGCGGTCGCGGACATAACGAAGGGTTATGTGGATCACGAGTTTGTTATTGGCTCGCTTAATGACTCGTCCGACCGTTCTACCTGTCTGCAGCCGTGGCCGCCAATCTGCCGTGAACACCGATATAACACGGCTCGGCGAGCGTGGCGTATGCCGTGATCCGAATACATCCCCCGTGGAAAATGGTGCGGGGCATGGCGGAATTTCAATAACTATCCGCGGACAAGCGACCGGTGGCCGGGTTCGGAGCTAGCTGCAACGTTCCATCGGATTTTTCGACGAATTTTTCCCGATCGAATTCTCCCCCTCCCTTTTCGCGATTGGATGAAACGCGCGCGCGTCACACCAGACACTGCCGAGTGAATTGAGCTTGTATTGTCTGTGTCCCGGGCAGCCACGCTCTACTCTCTGTTCACCGACAGCAATTCGCTATTAGGAACGACTATCGAAGGTCGGCTATCTCGGCCGACCAGCTCTTTATCTCGACTCGATCAATCGGTACAGGTATTCCGCGCGGTCAAGGATAGATAGGGCCCAGTTACAAGCCGCACGCGAGCGATTAGACGTCCGGCAAGTGCACGTCTTAATCCAGGCAACCAGCTCTGTCTCCGTGAACACATCGCTCTGGAGACTGTAATGAGCCGATCCCTGCTGCCGCTGTCTTATTCCGGAGATATTCGAAACGCCTACCACTTGTTACTATACCAGCTGGCCGACCGCGAGACCGTTTAAACTTAAACGATTTCTCAGGGCCCTAAAGATAGGGCGACGCGAGCGCGAGATAGCTGACCGCATTCATAAACGAAATCATGGAGCTCGTGGACGAGAATTCTAAGGAATTCGATGAACTGCATTTGGTTACACAACATTTGAATACTCGATTAAGCGAACTGTAGCTAAACTTTTGTTATCTGAAGTAGTACTGAGTGTAGCTTTAATTATATGACGCCTGCTTCGAAAATAAGGACGTAATACAGTACGGTGTTTACTCTATATATGTCCCAAATGCCTAGCCGATAAAAGTCCCAAAACTACTCCCACTGTCGCAGGGTATACCCCGTGAGAGGCCATGAACCGAGGCCTCTAGAGCTTCGCTATCCTTGTCTACGTTCGACGTGGATCAAAGAATAGAAGTATCTCCTAGCCGGTATATGTCCCTGACTAGATCCGTGTTTTGGACATATATCAAGTAAATGCTGTACCCTACAAACCCAAGCGTTGATGAAATAATAACGAAACTGACACAACAAAATTGTGAAATCACGACGAATATTAATACAGCGCTGGTTTCCGTCGAGTCGATTCACGCGATTCAGCGTCTACGGGAGGATTTCGAGAGCATCCTGTCGCGTTGCACGATTTAATTTGTTGTCCGGCTAAAATTACAGGTACGCGTACCTGTCCCGTAAGGATAATAGATATCACGCGGCGGGAACGTGAGAACGTTGGGCTTCGTCTAACGCGGCGTATAATCACCGCATTTATATACACTCACCATTGATATTAGCCGGGGATTGATCCACGCCTGCTGCATGTTATCGTCGAGGTACCGCTTCGCTATTCGGGCGATGTTTTCATGCGGCTCTTTCTTCTGCGGCGGGACGACGGGCGGGGCGTCGACGTTCGCATTGTTTCTGGAACAAATGCGTCAACAACAGCGTGAGCATCGAACGTTTCTGGGAACGTGACTGCCGTACAAACGTCTGTGGGCGTGATTACCGGCGATGACAGCGATCGAGACGATCTCGTCGCCGCGTCGCACCGCGAGAGATTCACGTGACGAACGTTTACACGGGTACTGCATGACGTTGCCGTTAGCCCCCTAAACGTCGAACCTAACCGAGCACTACGGCTGACTGGTGTGCGTTACCTTACAAAAGTGAGAAGATTGAATTCATACTCAGTGGATTCCGGACACACTGGGATCGGATAGGCTGAGCGTACCAGTAAGTCACCGGGCACCAGTGAGTGACAGTTTTGAAATAAATATTAACAGAAGTAGACTTTAATTAATAATTTTTAATAACTGTCTGTAGATTCTATCTTGAAGATTCTATCATATTATTACGAGTATCGATATGTTACGATATCGAGACACCGCGCCGAATGGTCTCTGGCCGTGTCGTCTGAGTGACGACGATACAACGGAGACATGAGAGAGTCGGTTGACGAACGTTGCTCAAGGAAGACACAAAGCTGAGTACTCCTCTATTTAATAAAGGTTTATTGGTATTTCACACGTTTTATTATTTGAAGATGTCCCGAACCCGTAACACTGTAATTATCTGTGATTGAGAATGGTGAGGTTATAATTAATATAAAATACGTTTTAGACAAAAGAAAAAAAAAGACAAAAAAATCTCTAAATAAAAAATTGGTCCCTATAGGTAAGGACTACCCTAATAGAGGGCTTCTGAAGAATCCGTGGAAACAATGGCTGCGTATTATCGACGTTTCCAGACGTCCGGTTACAAATTCATAATAGATCGATGAGCCTGTGTCCATGTTAACGAGACAAACTGGACATCCATTAACGACAGGAGGCGATCGATGCGGTCGAATCTAGATTCTCGGCAGTGACAAACCGAGGACCGGTGCCGTTCTACGGTCTACCTTGGCAAATGCTATTATTTACTTCGATGAGTTATTAACGCGAACGACGCGCGACAGAGAGCAGCAATCCGCGCGCGGGACCGCCTGTGGCTCGGTAGAGTACCAAATTAACGGTCTCCCGTGCCCCGGCAATGCATCAAACTGCATCAAACCGAATCTATTGTTCGACCACCGCACCACCACTGACGTCACCGACCATCGCCGCTCTGCCAGATTGTACATCGCGCGTGCTACACGCTGGAACAGTTCGCAATTAGGACACCGATAACAACGCGTATCGCGGCTTTGCGAGATCATTGCGCCACGCGAACACCGTTTGCGGGACCTTGATTGGTTTCGCGTGCTCGACGTCATCTCAGTCGCATCGATCCATAAATTATTTCGAAAACAACCGACGTAAACTCTTTCACACTTTCACAATTCATCAGAGAATCCATTTTTTCCCTTGCGTTCATCGAAAACTTGTCGCCTCGAAAAGATCATATCCAGGCACAGTAGTCCGCATAACGAAATCAGAAAGCTATACGCATCTCCCTTCACATAGAAACAATTTTTCTACATTTACTGCCACAGAATATACATGTATACAGTTTTACTACACAATATTTCTGATCGCGTTGTATGGTGGTCTACTATAATTTTTTAAAATTCGATAAAATGATGGATCGGAGGTATCTACGTTCCATCATACAGTTATTATATGTCATAAATCAATCTCCGTACATCTGTAGTAGTTATCTAATTATATTTTATTATATCTAAACTTAAAATAAGACTTCTAATGCTCTTGTCTCGGTATTTTTCGTTTCAAGTGCTACTTTTAGGAACTCCTTTCGATTTCTTAATTTATTCAATTTTCATGACTTCAAAGTAGTGTTTTTTGTTTTGTAATCCATTCCTCGAGCTTGGATTTAATATATTTTTTGTGTGCAAAAGGTAGACATGCTTTAACATTAAATCTACTACGGTCAAAATGGCCGGTTTTCTATTTCACAATTATTGAAATTATAAAAACGTTTTCATAGGAAATTATTGAATTGACTTTTTTATTTAAGCACACATTGTAATGTAAATTGTACAAAGCTTAAGTAAATTCACTCTTTTCCCTTCTATAAGACGTTTCACTTTTATATGTTTTATGCTTAGTAGACTTAGTGTTAAGAAAGATACTAGCACACATGACAAGAAAGAAAATTTTTAAAAAGACGTATCCTTAAATTCTGAAGTTTTCACTGGTCCCCATTTCATGGTCTGATTGATAACATAAATGCGTGAAATTTGCAGTTAACTGAGAATACACAATAGAAATGTGGAAATGATAGTTTGTCAAGTTCGAGTGACAAGTACAGTTGTGGACCGTCCACGGACTACTTCAAACCCTACAGAAAAATGGTTGATAAAAACGTAACAAGATTTACTGTTCTCCACGGTGGAATTCTCCGCAGCCTCTTTAACATCTGCAACGCTCCTAATCTCGTGTTTAGGCTAATATCCGACACACGATTCACACAGGCATACCTGTATTACCGCAATAAACTCCTAATCTCGCTTTATTATTCGATATTTATCGTTCGACATTATATCGCTATCACGTTTTCCACGAGCTATCTACAGACCTTTCCAGCAGGATTTCTATTCTTTACGATCCCAACACTTTTTGGTGACTCGTTCCAGCTAGTCCACATTTATATTTGATCATTTTCGGGCAGCATCGTATAATAAAAACAAATTAAGAATACATAAAAATGATTGATCATCCTAATACGCATATTTCGCAAAAGAAATGTATTTCCTATCGTGATATACACGAATATTGAAGTTTTCTAGTAAATTCCGCACTGTGACTGTGGCGGACAAATGGCAAAATTTTGAACAAAAATCCAAATTTGTTTATGAATGTATTTGTATTGTTAATTATTCACAAGAAATGAAGTTTAAGAACGCAACTATTGGGATATGGGTGCATATATATTATGAAAGCACACTTTTTTATAGTATACGAAATAGAGACTATATTTCAATAAATTCTCTAATAGCGCGTCGTCAGACACGTCTTTACGGTTTGAGCGAAACGTCGCGAATGAAACAAGAAAACGAGAACAGAGGTGCAACAGTCCAATGTGAACATCAGAGAATCGAGGCTCCCATGCCGGGCACAGCATACAATGTATATTAACTGCAGATACAATGTATATCGAAAGCCGATTCAAACGATCCTTCCTTCTAAAGAAATAACAGATTAATTTTGTTCTATTTATGAAATAATTTCCAACAGCAACTAATAAATTTAAAAATAAATTAAATTTTCCACAGTAGATTCTCACAGAAAGGTATGGGCACTTCTTAAAAAGTTTATAAAATTACGAGTAGCAGTTACTAGTAAACAAAACTACACGATTCTGAAACTATAACAAGTAATATATCCGAATATGTAAAACTTTCAGGATATATTATGCCGTTTTTGTTATCTGTTAATTTGAAGTTTTAAATGCAATTAATAAATAAAATCACCGTTGAAAATTTATATAAAAAATAAATCTGCTTTATTAAATGTAAAAAGAATGCATATACATTGGTGACCACTTTCCATTATACAGAATTATTATTGCAACACTCATCTACAATTAATGTAATATTTTTCGATTTTTGGCAGTCTAGCAAGTGCGGCCATGGCAAAATTTTTCACAAAAATCTAAATTTGGTTACTAATGTACATGTAATGATAAGTACTCACAAAAAATGATATGTAACAATAAAATGAATAAATTAATAGAAGTTGACAATATTTATGCATAAAAATTATTGTTAAATGATTAATAATATTAATTTACTCCTAATGTGCAGTTTTGCCAAAGCAATTTATCATACATCGTGATATACACGTGTAGTGAGACATGCCCCGCTTGTCTGCACTGTACGCAGTGCCGATCTGCTATAACCATCGTTGGAAGGTTTAGCGCCGATGAGTCGTGACTATCACGGCAGTCAACGTGTTAATAATTGTTATAAGCCGAAGATAATGGAATAGTGTATTTAAATTCTTCAAATGTTTCCAGACGTTTGCATTTAATCATCATGAAATGCATAAAATCAGCAGTCTAGTCATAATAGTATGAAAAATATTTTTGAAGCTATCGGTACCGATTAAAAATAAGCAAAACCTTTTCTGTCGTGTCACACTGGACACAGGGCCGCGGAGGGTTAAAGTAAACACGTTCGCGCGCGACTCATTACTCTCCTGCCTCGACGGTGTATCAAAATTTCCATCTGTTGTCCGTCTCGGCGAATATTACGACGTATGATAGATCTGCGTGAGCACGACTACAATGGTTAGGAATGAATAATGGTATATACGCGCGTATACAAATGTTGCGAAACGGCATTCGCATTCAATAGAGTATTTGCCGGGACACGCGGGCGCGCGCACGCCTAAGCGACGGGTTTATACGGGCCGGGATATCGCGTAAGTGAATTATGAGAGTTTATCGTGACTCCGTGGTCCCGCGGCCGCCGTTGCTACCGTCGTCGTCGTGCTACAGCTGGCGCTTTAGGCCCTCGGTTAAATTACGCCCGAGATCCCCAGAAACCGACGAAATTATTGGCCCTTCCACGGATCGACGCCTTGGGGTGAGCCGAGACACCCTCGTCTCTCACCTATCGTGGACGATTCGCTCCAAATTAATGCGGGTTAGCGGGGGACCTCTGGCCGAGTGGGTAACGTTTCTTGTTTGGCCTTGCTCTCCTCTCTCGACTGATTGATAGTGTTCTTAGCACGTCCTCAGACCCGTGTGCCATAATCCGAAATGATTTTAACCCTTGGCTGGCCAACATCGCCTCCGAGACACCAAACAAATTGTAGCTTGCGGATCCTTATGCAAAATAAAATATTCTGCATCGATTGTGGGAAGCAGTAGTTAAATAAAAATTCATTTCATTACTTAATAGACTTTTTACGCTGAAAACAACATAACAATATTCTAGGAGTTTTTATATTTTTCACCGGTTTATATTTCACTCACAATCAGTTAATTTCCTTATAAATGCACCAAAAACCGTAGTCTACTTATTACTAATAACTAGACTGAGATTTTATACATTATATTTGATGCATTTATGACAATTTAAAGCAGTGGACCTATTAAAAAGATTTAAGGGCACCAGCGTATTGGTTTCAGCTTGCTAAAATAATTAAAAGAGGTAAGAAATTTTTATTTCGCTCCTGTTTTTTGCAATCAATGCAAATATTTTTTATTTTGCATAAAGATCCGCAGTTTACTAATAAGTAATAAGACAGTCAATGAGTACCTTACCCTCAGGAAATTAAAAAAGTTGTCCAAGACTTACAAAGACTCGTAATACTCGCCAAGGAGAGCAGAAATTGTCCTATCAACAAGCCTTTTTCTCGTAACTGTAAGTATTTGAAAAAAATGGAAAAGAAACAAACTTACAGTATATCTTACTGGCAACACGATAATCTGTGCCGATTCTTTATATTTACATTATTTTTCAAGAAACGAAAGCGACCTTCAGTATTTTTAACTGAAATGCTATCTGCTTTTTAGTACCATATGAAAGCATGAATCAACACAAATTCACTCGTACGTAACACAGTGACTTCCAAGGTCATACAAGGTCAGAAACAAGAAAAATAGATAGATTGGACAATATTGAACATATTTCATAATATTGTATTTACGTGAACATAATAGAATCAATTCGTTCGATGTAAAATGATTTTTATCATTTACGAACGTTGAATGTCGCAAGTAAAAATGTCTTCGTAGAATGTAAACAAAGAGTTTACAAGTTACGAGGGGGAAAGTTTCGGTTCGTTTGCCTCTACGAAATTTGTTCATATTAGTGAAAATTTTGTGTTGACAATCTCGAGCTAATGTGCTTCTGAATGAAATTCGTTTTCGTCGTCTTGAAAAGTAAGTTAACCTTCGAAATTTTTGGAGAAATGTTGTAAGAACATGTGAAATTTCTTTGCGCCGTTCATAAGAGAAATAAACGGGATGCAGCAACTATGGGCGAAACTCTCGTGCACGTAGCGTGCACAAGCCGGTGCAGGGAATTCACGAAAGCTTTAACAGCAGCTGTGTGTCTTACGAGGTCCCAGCAAAGTTTGACCTCTCGGAAGTGTCATCGTTCGTGTAACACAATGCGAAAAATGGCACGCTGCCCTGGACGAACCGTCTGACTTTCCACCAGCCGTGACATAATTCGCCGTGCTTTTGCCCCGCGATCTCCTCAGCTCGCGGAACGTGCGCAAATAACTTGAGCAACGCGCTTTGATCTCCGGCTTGTGACTTCGTGTACAAATTCTTTCTTTTGCCGGCTCGGCAGTTGTGCATTTCGCGCGTGCCCGCCAGCACTTGCACTAATTACATTCCGTCGAGTTCGCGCTGTTGTACCTGGACGCGCGCACGTCTCGGATGAGCGGTCAACGACAACTGCGCGGCAGCCTTGTCCTATCTTCTGTTAGGGGCAAAGGCAGTTGACAAAAGCACGATAGAACAGCAACGTTCGAGCAGCCGTTGCTGCGAAGAAGAATCTCTGATCCATCCAGTTCGCCTTTATCGTGAAACGAATTTATTGTTATCTCTGAATCACAAAACGCCTGCTTCTTTACAGCCAGCTTCGCACAACCAATATAGCTATTTGAATGAAAAATTTCTCAGTGTTTTACAACTTTGTAGATACTGTAATTATTGCACAATATTAAAAGACAAGCGAAGGGAAGCTATTTCATGGTTGTAGTAAATCGCACGAACTTTAAACGCTTGGAACTTGGTACATTCGAATAGGCTTAGCTCTAAACACTTTCACAACGGTGTTACAAAAGGACGCAGAAACTAAACCCGTAGAAATTTCCAGATAGGCGTAAAGGAAGTAGCAAGTCGCGTGGCAAAAAAGACCACAGACAATGAATTGGACGAGAAGATCGAGACACGGACCATTTTGCGAGATAAGCTTCGCCTCTCCGACCGCAAATTCGTGTCCGCGATAAACCCCGTCGCGTCCAGTTCCCTTGTTGACCGCCCGGGCAGGTGTCCACCGACACAGGAACCGTTCGAAACTTTCTCACGAAAATTCCCGCTGAAATTCACGCTAGACTTCGACCACTTCTTGACGCGGCCGCCCAGGTGTTGCGGGTTACACGTGTACGCGAGTCGCTTTCGTTCCCAGCAAGACGAGAGCGGGGAATGCAAGAAACGAGAAAGAAACGAACGTCGTCGGAAGGTCCTCGACATAATAAATCGTCCGCGGGCAAGAGAGGATATCGGCCGGAGCTTGAGCTTCAATAAAAATCAAGCAACGGTTTATTTTCGGCAGCGGGATAATGATAAAAAAGGAGGGGCCACGACGATCCTCGGGGCCCCGGTCACAATTCATCCTGTCGGTGGGTCCCAGGCGGAGTCGGAGAGCTGGCGAGGATTCTCGCGAAGGATTTTACGATCCCGTGGACGATAAACTCGATAGTTTAACGGGCTACTCTGGTTCACTACCTGTCCTCAGAGCGCGTCGTTAAGGCAACAGGCAGCCGCTAACGCAGCAGGTGAGTACGACGCCTGAACAGCGGCGCCCGAAAAATCTAGAAACGCTGATCGATACCACCGGGAGAATTAAAGAGTAATAATCGTTCCGTCGCGGTGACCTGTTTACGGTTCTCGTCGATTTATATTCTCGACCCCGGAGTTTTATCGTCCGGAGATTCGATGGATTGAAAGCCGGAGCAGCGTTATGACTGGTACCAGCGTCCTGACCGATCGGTATACGACGCTCGTTTTCCCGGCACCGTCCGCGCCGATCGAGTTAGGGGGGCCCCGGCAACATTCTCGTCGTTTTCACGACCGATAAAACGGCGATTGCGCTCGAACGTTCACCGTCCGAGGCGTGAAACGTAAATCCCCGTATTTAGTGGGAGTAAAATCGATCGACGGCTCTTCGATCTCCGAGCGACCGGCGACTCCGGAGATATCATCCGCTTAACCGGCCGTTTCCTCGGCACGGCGGCGATCGGCCCGGACAGTTAAGCTCGCAGCATACGGATCGAGGATCTATCTAACGATCTCGTAGACGAACCTTAAACGTGGAAAGTCTATTTCCACCAGCCGAGTCGGCTGCGCGCGACCGGCAACGATTGCCGCGTCACGCCACTGGCTACCGTGCGTCTCGTACCACGCTTCGTTATTATTCTGTCCCCGATATTGCGTGTTCTTTACGAGGGAATTATACCCGAACGAGCCGTTTCATTACCGAGCTGCATCGACCCGCGTATCGCTGTACCCGATACGCGCCGTTGTCGTACGGTACGGGACGTTATTACGTGCGACGTCCCGCTGAAACGTTACGGAAACCTGAAGGCTCCACTTCTCCAGAAGGCTGCACTTCTTCGCGGTCTCTCGATGATCGAACGGATCCGCGAGAGAAGCTTCGCGAGGAAAATTCGAAGAATGCACTTTCCAATCCTATCCATATCTCATACTTCGCTGCCCGCTCGTTAAGAGTTCTATTGAGACACGTCGGATCGCGCCGGTATGACTCGATCGTCTTACCATAAAACACACAGCGAGGACGGAGAAAGGATACTACAAGAATTTTTATATATCGATGCTAAGCACACGTGACGTACCATTTAAATCTTTAACCTATTTAAACCTGCCGTATACGGCGCTGTTTATTAAGTGAACGGACAAACTGGTATCAAGGAAGGTGAGCATGATAGGGTATCGTAAAAAAATTTAGTTGCCATTAAACTTACTTACTATTAAAAAATAGTTGATAAAATTTTACTTCGGGGAGAAGTTATTATTTATGTTTCATTCTCCTATACGATTGTTTCGACTTTTCATGCATTTCCGATACCTAAACTGACAAAAAATTATTGAAACAAAAGTTACTCAGTAATTATATGACAATAAATTTCACTTACAAAATTGGTAAAAACTTTTTATGCAATAAAAAATTTAAATTATTTGAATTTGTCAAATAAAATTGTATTTTTTTCTGTCATCAATTGATAGATCTCCATGTGCTGCTTAAAAAAAGTAGTGGAGGTCTTGGATCGAAAATTAATTAGTTCAGGAGTTATCTTCGGGGTATGAATAATTGATACAGATCTACGGAATGTATTTTCGAAATTTTCATTATAAGCCCACATAAAAAAATTGTAAAAAATACTTCTGGTATTTTCTCTGCAATTCCGACCAATTGTAATTTGTTAAAAACTGGTTTTCTCGTGATGTAGTAAACAAATCGGTCTAACTTGTAAAAGAATGCAAGTAGTATGTGGTTCAATATAAAAAATGTTATGTTCTTTTAAGGTTGTCCAAATATTAATAAGAGTCACTGTATATTGACAGCAGGTCGAAACTTGTAGAATGGTATCGGTAATATCAATACGGTATCGGTCCCATCGCTGCATACCTATAGCATCGAACGCAGTGGTGCTCTCGCGACACGTCCCGTCCCATAATAAATGATAATAACAACAATAATAGTAAAAAACACGGGAGCGAATTCCGGGGCGCGATAGTCGTTCGACGGAAGGGGATGGTGCGTGCATGCGTGCGTGTTATCGGGGCATCTGCGACGGTAAATGCAGTGTGTTTCACGGCGGACTGCCAGGCACCCCCGGTTTTCGCGGTAATTCGAGCCCGTGCAGGCAAATGCTCCGAGACAAGTACGACATGCGCAATATGTAAATTGCCGGCGGAGCATTCGGCTCCGCAAGTTTGCCGGTCTATCGCAAAACCAGCGCGGTGGCTTCCAAGGCGATTCGCGGATAGTGTATTAGTCGGGCCCTATGGGGCTGCTGTACTCCGCTCTGCTTTGCGCTGTGCTGCGCCGCGCCGTGTTGCGCTGCCCTGCATTGCTCCGCGCAACGCAGAAAGGAGCAAAGAGGAGCAGAGAACGCCAACATAAACGGTCCCGAGTGCGCGGCCATGTAATGCGCTGTAATATGCGGTTTCGACGGCTGATCGGTATCCCCGTACACTTTCGCCACGAAGAAGAGCACGGAAGTTTGCTTCGCGTGATATCAAGCGCGAACAGCTCCGAGAGATCGTTGTCCGAGACTCATCCTCCTGTGTAGCTCGTTCGCACGTTCTCCACGAACGGCCATTACCCGGTAACAAGACGATTTTCTCGTATCGATCTTCGTTTTCCTCCTGTTCGGTTATCCGGCTCTCCTCGTCCGCATCGCAAAGAACGCTCGCGGGGTCTTGACGATATTAACCCTCGCTTGGGCGTAATTGATTCGACAGATTTGCCAGGTGGAAGTGTCTTATGGAACGTTTATGGTGGAGTCGTGATAGAGGATACAAGCGGGGATCGCGATGGCGAGTTAACTTTTGAAAAACATCTACTCGACCTTCTATGTTTCGTTTAACCTCTTGTTATTTACGGCGGTTGCAGACGTTATTAAGGTACTTCGAATAGCTGTATGATTTCATGGTAAATCAATTAAATCTGAAATGCCAACCTAATTATTCGAAATTCTAGAGAAATCTCTTAAAGAAAAGAAGTCAAGGTTCTAGATTAAGCTGGGTATTCTCCAGATTTTAAGAACGAGTAACAATTAATTGACCATTTGACTACAATATAGCACGGAAATGATACAATAAACGTAAACTGTATGACATGTATTGAAACTATACCGAAAAGAAGTAAAACAGTTATTGCGGGAAAAGGCGGTTAATGTTGTAATATAGTAAAAATGTGTGTACGTCTCACACATTTCAATAAAATGTGCTGACAGTGTCTTTGTCTTTTTTTCGATTTTAATCACTGTGTTCTGGTCTTCTTCGCGAGATTTAGTTTACTATTAACACCAAACATTCCATACGCAGCAACCTACAATCACTCACAGTAAAATTCGTGCACAAGGTATCGACAAATATTTTTAGCTAAGTTTAGTGACAGGATAAGGATTTTGACAAAAATTAAATTACCTACTTCTAATATAATAACATATTTTCATAACTCGTAGAAAAAATTAAAAAATGAAATAAGTTTTTATTACGAAGAAGTAACTACAACTAATGTACGTCGGAAATTAACCTCACATTTAAAATCGTACAGTTGAATTTCTCGCTTTTATTTGAACAAATGTGTCATGTATGTTTGATGCGACCTTTTGTTGGTAATTTGTTCCTTCAATGTAGTATACATGTTGAGTACTCGCGTTCAGTTATGAGGTAATCTTCATAAAAATAATTGAAACGACGCCAACACAAATTGCACAGCGTGAACTTGATCGTTAACTATGAAAATCATAACACTGTAAGAAATCAATTTTAATATTTGACGGAATATTCTTTGTTATGCGTAACTCGCAATCATCGCGACCTTAACTTTACTAATTTTTCTAAAATATTTGGCACAATATTTATCCACGCCATCTGTAGTACGTTGCTTGTATGATTTTGAATGAGTGGTGAATTTTGGTCACATTTTTACAATAAAAGATAATTTTTATTTCTTTAGTTTCTGTAGAAACCGTCAGTTTAGCTTCTAGATGTTATAGTAGGGAAAGAAACTTTGATAGAAAAATCGATTTTGTTGGTGTCCCAGGGAAAGTTCCGTCGAACCCGGTTACGAAAGGGAACGGTATCGAGTGGCGCGACGCAAACCAGAAGCGATCTGGTATCTAAACGATATCGTCTCCGATGAGCCATGGTGCACGCGTTCCGCCTAACCAGCCGGACAATCGTTGGCATTGGCCACAGGTAAAGTCCAGAACGAAATCGTTAAGCGATAGCATCCGAGGCTGATCGCGGTGCGTGGTCGTCGGTGCCTTTGAGAGATAAGACGCGTCGTAAATCCGTTAAGAAACGCGATATCGATCTGCCATTGGACGAGCTGTGGCTCGGTTGTACGATACAATCGGGTCCAGTCGTCAAACATATATCCTTCTACTCTCCCGTATCCCCATCCTTCCGGCCGTATCAGTGGCGTATTCATCGCACGAAAACCGGCGACTTGGCCTAAGTCACGATAGAAATAACTCGAGATCACTTCGAATTGTGGCGAACGCTATTCAACGGTGCACGCAAACGATCCACGTGTGCGCCGGACGTATCGGGACTGTTCGACGAGCAACGGGACATCGATATTCTTAATATCGTCGGCATATCAGCTCGACATTTGTTGCACTCGTGTATCCTATCCCGTGGTGCATCGGAGCCTGCACGATTCCACCGTGGAATCTCCCTTGGCTCGTCTATACGTCGCCTTATGCGATGAAAGCTCAGATTCACTCGCTAACATCTATTCTTGTAGGTTCTCGAATAAACATGTAGAATCTATGTGAAAAGTGTATTTACAATTGTCCCGGCCATCAGAATCTGCGATAGCAGATTTTGCCCAATCTCTGCTGCAAGCTTCTGTAACCGGAATGACTACAGATTTGAAACAGGATCTGTTATGTTCGGGTATGTTAGAAAATCAGTAATCTAGCCCAATTTTGTCATAAACGCATAAAGAGCACGGTCTACTGTCGATCACGTTTGAAGTTTGATTAATTGCATAAAATAGTATTAAAAATACATTGTAAAAAATTAATGAACCACTAAACATTAAGGTTTTTATCCAAAGTTCTTCAATTCGGCGCAATAAAAAGATCAACGGATTTAGATAAAACAGCAATGAAAATATATTTAAAACGATTGATGTACCACTACGAAAATGGAGTTACGAATTGTCCTCCGTATAATCTTCAAACTTGGCTTCCCGAATATTCACGTTGAACGCTACAGGAAACATCGGTGACAGACAGAAAGAAATTGGTTAAAAATGATTGTCATCGAATATCAATTTACTAATGCTGAAATTAACTAAATTATGGTATAAGGTAAAAACTTTTCGTTATCAAGTATCTAACAACAGTTCTTAACGACTGTGATCGTTTCTATTAGTGAAATAAAGTATGGTACAGTGTGTAATGCGTAAAATTCGCGTGGCAGTCCTCGTGATAAAAATAATAAACGCAAGAATGGAAGTTTGAGTAAAGAGAATAAGATTTTTATAGCGATCGCCGCGTTGACATGATCGCGACGAAAGAGAAAGGGTACAGGTGGTTACGCGCAAAGGAGGTAAAGATCGCCAGGTAAAGACCCCATGAAAACTAAACGAAGGGTGTAACGGAGGTAAGCGCGGCGAATGATAAATAGGCTATCAGATCGTATCGGCACGCTGGCAACCCCCTGGCTTCGGCATCGTCGTACTCTTAAGCCTCGCTTCCTTCACCCTTTCTGATCCCTTTTCCTTTTCCTTCTTCTACATCCCCGTTCCTCCACCATATGTCGTGTACACCACTCTATCGAAGAAATATCTGTAATATCCGAGTATCGTACCCTCGTGCTCGGAGCATGATACTCGAAAAGCCACCGCGGCTGGTAGCACAGCGGTGCTACGCCCATCGATGATAACGATAATCGTCCCGGATGCTCCATTCTCCTTTTATCTTCTGCGAACCATTCTCTTTCGCGCCCAGCTTCCTTCTTCCGCTCTTAGCATCCTCGGGAACCGGCTTTGTCGAAATTCTTGAAAAATGGAGGACTCTTTCCGTCGTACCATCCTTCGTCGTGCCCGTCCAACGAAGGATGATCTTCTAGCAAGGGTTTGCTGGCGATCGCCGGTAAAGCTCGACAACGAGACGTTCCGCCCAGATCAAAGGCTCTCGGATGCTGCTATCGACGGTCCTTCCCGCGTTTTAGGTAGCCGAAAGTCCAAAAAACGCGATACGGTGGGTAAACGTAATTTTAAACCCCTACGAAGTTTGGGCGAACGGGTGCCTCGCAACTAAAATCGATTTAGTTGCTGAAGAGGACGAACGTTCACATATGGCGGTCTTTTGATCCTGACATTTTCTCATTGATCGTTACATAAACTGCACACAGTCCCTCACACACACGCGCGCTCGCACTCATATTCTTAGAATTAACTCTTTTATAACATTTGTACTCTTATGTTCCTACATTTGTTATAAGAAAAATAAATGGCCGAATCGATATAATGTCCGTGAGACACTTGAAGTATACTATCGGAAAGTGCTTAAATTCCACAGAAAGTGCTTAGTTCCAGGTTAAATTTTCTGGAAAAAAGATTGGAAATTATATCGGCTACACATTGAAAATGCAATTTGAAAATTTTCAATTTTTCCATCGATTTTTACAAATCGCGTTTTGGCAATTTGTATGTGATTTCATGGTCACCGGCAATTCCAGCGCACAGTGGGCTAGATCGTGTAATTAGGAGAAAAGAAGTTCGAAATTGACGGTAAAAACTGTAAGGAGTGGTGAATATTCATGTACTATACATTCTCCTGAGACGTAAAGTGACCTCTGGTATTAGCGTTATCAACAGTGATATAAATGACGAAGGCAAATGCCGCGTCGCGTTATTGTTTTACGTTTCTCGAACGTTTGCTGCGAAGTAGATATTACGTATCAGAACGTGTGTTGTGACTATCTGGCTATTATAAAAGACTTTTATACTCATAATAATATGAATTCAGCAGTTGAAAGTGAGCACTGCAGATTTATTTAATTTTAGTGGTTCAGATCATTGTTTATATTTCGGGAAATCTTGACATTCATAGTGTTCGTTTCTTATAAGCTATTTCACGTTTTGTAGAGTCCGATGCCCAGGTTACCAAACGTTACTAGTTGAAACTATTTTTAGGTGATAGTAACATTCTTATACTTGATATAAATTAGAAAATTTTTTGCCTTTAATTGCCATTTTTTTTTCTATATTTCGATGTGATATGGTATTTCGCCTGCAAAAATTAGGACTAATACGATCCACTATGACAAAAAATTGTTGGACAATCCGTAAACTTGGGTAATAATATGATGTGACCAACGAAAATTGAGATAATCTGTTGCTTGTGAAACGCCTACGATACGAAAGTTGCGTTACGCAAACTCCAAAAAGGCCACACCGCTTTCTACAGGAAACGATTTTAAAATCTTATAAATTGTTCAACATGTAGCTTACGATGAAAATAAAATGCTGATCATACTAATTGGCAGTATCGTCTTTATTGACATACATATTTCTAAAATTTTTTTAAAAAGTGATCTTAATCATTGAACGTTCTAAATTCAAAACACAAATAAAATTCCTCTCTGATAAAATATACTCCAAACTACCATGCAACTTTCATATACATTTTTCTTTTTCGTACTACAATTCATTGGAAAATTTGAAGTTCTAAATATTTAGCGCCAAATTTTCACGAGCAATAAAGCTCGTTCCACCGACCATGGAAGATGCACTATCTTTTTATCACAAGGATCTTCGAGTTCCCAAATGTCTCGGGTACTTGGTAAATGTGATTGAACCTAGAATTGATGACGAGCCGGGACAGGCTCACGTTTTGGGTGTTTCGATGAGCAGTGCGGCGTTCAACAGACGACCGGTACAAAAGGAAACGAGCGGAGCACAAAAGAGCCAGTGGATTTATTCGTTCGGATTGATTCTCCTTCGGTCCCGCGATGAGAGTAAAAAAGGTGCGAGGCCCGGACTGAACGAAGAAGAACATTCTTTTATTCCACGTATCGTTAGGACTTACGTGGCGGTTCGAGTCCGCGAAACGAGATTTAGCTGGTTCCGCCGGTGATTTGTGACCCATTGTTCTCCGCGAGCCGGTAGCCCGAAGTACAGCGAGAGTCTGGTGTGGGAGGGCCAGCCAGAGGACTCCACTAAAAACTCGACTATCGAATTAATGGCCATTGATTTACCCGTTGTTGGCTGTAAAACGCGTCCACGGGGTCCTCGCTCGCAACAGTTCTTATGCCCCGTATATACACTCGACACCACATAAGTCTGAACCGAAGACAGCTGGGGACACTTGTTGGGACTGTCGCGTAGTGTGTCCTCTCCGATCTTTGCTACCATGTATTTTAAGGATGCACTGAATCGTTAGGCTCTCACATCAAGCATGATATACATTCATCGCAATTCAATAATAGTCGTTCAGAAAATTCTGCGGATTGCTCATAGGAAACTGTAGCCTATGTTGCGTTCATATTCCTTGGCTGCTACTTTTTGTCTTTTACGAATCAGGTATTCTGGAATAAATAAGCCTGTTTTCATTCAAAATCCAACCGGAACGGGGACATGTCCGGCCTTCAATTTGATTAACCTCGGACTCCTGCGAGTTCTAGGCCTGTGCCGGAGTCATTTCTCACCCACACCGATACTTCACTTATACAGTTTTATCGCAATATAAGACGATGGCTCGGGACCGGTTTTCGTCGTATTTCGAATGAGGGTACCTATGCGGTTTGGCTTTGTTTTCAAGTAGTGGCAAGCAATTATACGCGGTCTCCCAAAAGTGTTGTACTTCCTTGAAAGGGGTGATTCCTGAGGTAATTTCAAGTAACTTTTTCCTTTGCGAAAGTTTTCTTCGCGGCTTTTTTAAAGAGTTATTAATGAAGAATAACTACCAATCGGAGCGCGGATACAGCGGTGTAACGCCAGCTCGGCCAATCCCAACGTCACACTCAGCGGAACTTGTCGCCGAGCTGGAATCCTTCCGCCGTCTTTTCCTGAACAACTCCGTAACAAAGTCACTGAGAATATTTTCGCAAAGGAAAAAGTTACTTCTTACCTCAGGAATCACCCCTTTCAAGGAAGAACAATACTTTTTGGACTCCCTGTATAAACTAATCGGCCGAGCCCCGATAGAATCCTGCAATGATATCTTTCGTTGGCAAAGATTAGAATATGACACACCCTCCTATTATGGCACTAAGCAGTGTCGAGCAAACAACTTCAAAAGAAGAAGAAGGGATTGTGATATTCTTATTTCGAAATAAGAAGCGTCGCCTTATATCGGGATAAAATTGTCCATATTGATGGTCGCTCGAGCTTATCTCCACCGCTACCGCGACGGGTTACGAATGACTCTGGCACAGCATACGCAGGGTTAAAGCAATTTATTGAGAAAGCTTATGATGACAACATTATATCTGCAGGTATATGTCAACTAAGGTATAGATAGTTTAGAAAAGGAGACTTTGACTAACAGTGAGCGAAATTCGTTTAAAGGCACGTAAGAAAATAAGGATTTTAGGGCTAAAGGTTCAAAATTTTAACAAGAAGCATATAATAATAACCGAAGATTATAAATATATTTATATACTATAAGAGTTGTACATATATATTTACCGAAACAGTTATGCAAAAATTTTTACATACAAAACCGTATTTTTCGTGCCAAATTCCTGTAAATGCACGTATAAAGAAAACAATTTAAAATTGAAAATATATAGATATTACAAATTTAATATTTAGCATGGCCACCATTACTTCGAATTAAATAGAAAATTAGACTTGTCATTGAATTTGTAAGAGTATTTATATCAGTATTAGCAATCTATTCTCAGCAGCGTTTCCTTTCAATTTTTAAACTGTCAATATTGGCGAATTGACGGCCATTGGCATATACTTTTCTTACTAGTGTGCCCATCAGTTTTCTACGTGGTTTATATCAGGGCTATTGGTGGCAATTCCATTATAGAAATGTTCCGTGCTTAAAAGTATTTACAGGAATATATTGAAACGTGAGTCACTGCGTTGTTTTGCTGAAATATAAATTCATTTTGAGCAACTATATTTTCTAAAAATGGTGTTTTACCACCATAACACCACCATAACACCCCATCGATCATGTCTATGTATTTTTTCAAATTCATTTTGGTGGAAATGAAACAGTTTTAATTTTCCAAATGACGAAAAAGCTTCACAAATCATTCAACTTCCAACATGAACATTTTTGCTTAATCTTGAGTCGTTCTTTTGGCGGAGATCATGCCAATATCAGGAACATCCGTCTGGGCCATCTAAATTAAATTTTTTCTCATCAGAAGATAACTTTAGTCAGTTCGTCGGTCCAGTGCATATGATTTTTTGCAAATTGTAGCCGAGTAGCTTTATAATGTTCCTTTAACATCTGTTTTCTTTGATGTTTTTTAAAAAGAAAGTTTGGTGCTTTGTGCAAATTATGTATTTTACACGCTTCGCAGTTATTGGGAATTGCAATTTACTAACAATTTAACCTGCAACTAATTTGTTTTTTACCACTTCACTTATGATTGTGTTTTGTCCTCGTTTTGCTATTTTCGTATTGCCTTCTGTAGCATATTTTTTCCCATAATTGTCTCCAAGTTTCAAAAAATTTCTCACTGCGGACTCGGAACGTTTAATTTCCAGTCCAATTTTTCGACTCAATTCCCCCTTTTCATTAAAAGTTATAAGTCCTGACATTTCAACTTCATTTAAATATTTTTCTTCCGCTATTTTTTTCTTTGACATTAAATAAAAAGTCTGACTTAATTAGAAATATGGGACAATGCCTTTGTGATCACTCTTTAAATCAAACAATTATCCTTATAATTTCTCTCAATATCTGAGAAAGAAGAGCATTGCGTTTAAACGAACTTCGCACGAAAAATCTGGTTTTGTTTGTCAAAATTTTTGCATATATGTTTAGGTAAATATATATGTACAAATCTTATAGAATATAAATATATTTATGATCCTCAGTTATTATTATATACTTCTTAAAATTTTGAATCTTCAGCCTCAAAATCCTCATTTTCTTACGTGCCTTTAAACGAATTTCACTCACTGAATCTGATAAGAAACACAGTGCAAGTCGGTGACAATTAAAAACAGGCAGATTGTTACTTTTCTTGAAGAGAGACGCAGATACATCAACAAACAAGCTTGTAAAACAGTTGAAGACAGTCAAAGGTACTATTTATAACCGATTAAAAGAATTGGGCAAAATGCGCAAGTTTTTCTTAATAAAAAATTTGCACAACATTCTGAACGACCTATTGTAATATTACAATCATATGTTGGTCGTCCTAAACTAAAGAAAAAACGCCGTAACAAAATGGAAAATTTATAAGTGTATACATTTTCAGTAGTGGTTAATAAAATACAAATTTTATGCATTTGTGACAAAAATGAACAAGTGAAACACAGAACAGTGAACATATCTAAAGAATGAACAAAGACTATTATTTTAAATTGCTTCGAATTCTCTAGAGAAGAAGGTTTTGTTTACTCGATAGATTCTAATAGAAATAAATTCTTAAGTTTGGTAAAGATATTGTGTCACCCATGTATGAAGTTAAAATCTTAATAAACAACGATCAACAATAACATCTGTTCATAAGGAACAATAGCTCTCGTTTTTTGGACTTTCTCGTTCCGTTATCCCCAGAATCTCGAGATATTGCGACGGCACGAAGAACACTTTCCCACCAGCGATCCATGAATCATCTTCGAAGCAGCATTTTATCGAGTGTCAGTTGTCGTTGTCTTTTTAACTGTAATTAAGGTCCGTTCAATTCCGCCGGTGAATTGAACATTTCTCCGAGCGAAAAATTTTTTCCTGGTTCTCCTTCTCTCTTTCTCTCTCTCTCCCTCTCTCTCTCTCTCTCTCTCTCTCTTTCTCTCTCTCTCTCTCTCTCACTCATTCTTTCTCCCCCTTCTCGAATCCGCTTCAAGACGAGTGGACATAATAAAACGATTAACTCGATTCCTGCGAAGTCGGAGCAACACAATGGAGCAGTTAAGGCAACAGCTCCCCGTTCCGGTTTATTTATTCCATTAGCAGAGCGCATCGACCGGCGATCCATTTCTTTTATCTGCATATTGGCCGTGTCTAGGACTCCCTTAGCCCTTACAAACGCCAATCGAAACGTTAGATCGTTCTGCGATAACCGACTCCGAAACTCGATTCAATGACTAACAAGATTTTGCAAGACTCTCTTCCAAGCCGTGTTACCCTTTCATCGAAATGCCAGAATATCTAGCGATACCTTGCTCAAGAATAAGCCCTTGCAAGCCATATCTCTACATACCATCTTAACAGGGACGTCATAAGACCATTGAATCACCCAAAATACTGAAAGGAGCTGCACGATCTTAGTCAGTTCGCCTATCCTCTCCACTGGGGGCCATACCCCGCGAAGGGCCCAAAAGCTCGAGCTGCCTCAGCCGCCGTGGAGTGTAAAGGATACCGGGTTGGGTATATCGATGTAAACCACTACTAATCCAATTACAAAACTTCGTTATTTTTCATTATTTTTTTATGGTACTTTCACCAACTTATTTAAGGCATTTTTATGATTAAAATGACACTAAACACGATATAATATGGACTGTATTTAGTGGTACCAGGGGAAAAACTTATGTAAAGGGCCTGTTTTTCAAGAATTCTTTTTTTTTTTAATATAGTGCGTAGATTGATTAAAAATTTGAGATATAATTTATTAATGTTATAATGTAAAAACAAATAGTTTTATATTTAACAATGGTGCAATAGCGACTTGAAAATGGCATCCTTTAAATGTGCCGTGCACTGTGCAATACACAAAAATAATCTGTAACAAAAAACTCAGCATGACATTCTTCTTTTATTAAAATTTGCAAAATTGCAAAAATGGCGTAGTTTTGAAAAAAAAACGGATTTTCTGTTATGAACAATTTTTAATAACAGTATTTTTAATAAAAAATTAAAAAATCGGAGCTCGTCATGTTAAGGCCAATTATTTATAGAATATATATACCAAGTTTCATACAGATCGAATAAAATCGGTTTCTGAGCTACGTTGCACGGCACTCGAAATTTTGCGTTCCGAGAAAAATACGTTTAAAGATTGAGTAACAGAAAAATCATGAAGCAATCGTAATCCATTTTTATTTACCGCGGTTTTTACTAATCAGCGATTCCAGGGTCATAGAACGGATATTCCTCTTCCTCAAAAAGTTGTACTTCAGCCGTTTTTTCTTCTTTTCGAGAGACACGAGCCTCTTTTGCCCAATGAAGGTTGTGGCGCTCCTGCTGTTGAATATGGTGTTTGTCCTCATTTTCAGCGAACGTTCGTGCTCTACTGTCCAATTACTATATTGAGCTGATGCATTGTTTGAAGGACGAACGAATATCCTTCGTTAAACATGCCGACAGCTAAAAAAGCAACTATCTCAACCATTTTAAGGCAACAGTTGAGATGTTTAGGAGCTAAACACCAACCGATAGCATTTTGCGTATGCCCACCTAAACATCTCTCAACAAATTGGGCGAATATGTTTCTGTACATCTTCGTGTAATGGACGTGGCTGGACAAATTCTTGCCCCAAGGCTTATGCGACGCGTCATTTACAAACACAAATCGGCGCCAGGGGCATAGTTGTCGTGCAGCGATTTTTCATTTGTCGATGATAGATGATAAAACGTTGCCATTATCGCCTTTCTAATCTCAAGAATAGAATCACTGTTACACCTGATAGCGATACCATAGTATTTTGATAATTTTTTTTATTAATACCTTGGACAGCATTTCTTTTCCTTCCAATTTTATAATGTTTTTTACATTACACAACCGACTGCCCATTCTCTTCTCTACATGTCCAACGCACTCGTTCTTTTTAATTTTAAAATCATGACCATACGGTTCAATATCCAATATGGCCTTGAAGGTTTTAGCGTCCCCGTTTCCTATGTAATTACTATAACGTACTCCATGTAATTCTTCAGAGCGGAGAAATTCCTACGACAGCATCTACGTCCATCTTACTCGAATAGCCTTCGTGATTTACTGTGCACTGCCCGTCTTCTGTATGTTCTAAATATTCGGGGTTGTTTTTATCGTTTTATAAAATGTACATGTTTGGCAATTGCTACTTTTCACCAATAAATCGATAACTTTCGTCATGTTATAACCGATTAGCGTCGTAACACCGTACAGATTTCGACCGCGATTTGTTTTTATTTCTAATTGTAAGTTTTGCACACAGAAATATCTGATATTGCAGTAAAATCAGTTATGAATTTAATAATTAGCAGAAGAGCACTTTTTTTTAGGAGGATGATAATTAAGATTGTTATCTTGCACCTTTCGAATCATTTACAATTTATTTGTATTTTAAAACGCTCTGCAAACGACCGAATTCACTCAAGACACGCTGCTGAATTGACAATGAGCAAGGGCCTTCGACGAGGGGGCACCATTTTCAAAACCCTTATCCACAAAAATGTACACGTATAGACGCCGAAAACGGCAGTGTTATAGTGGGGATAACAACTGGTGCACGTTAGTATAGGTTTTAACGCAGTCAGATCAGAAAGGGACCGAAAGACCGAGCATCCGACGAAGGCCCGACTATCTGAGCTGCTCCGCCTATTACAACCGTTTACTTTATTTTGAAAAATTATATAAATAAAAAAATTTTTTAATATACCACATTTTTAAGACAGACTAAAAAGTATAAAATCATTTTTCCTGACCCCCTTTCCTGATTGTGAATTTTTAACAGCTATGAAAATACTTGCAAGATTTAAAACAAAAAACATGATGCGCAAGATGATAGTAAGGAGTGTAGCGAGTAGCTGCCGTTGAGAAAACACACAACAGTTCATATCATTTGCAGTGCAATAAAATTGTTAGTGACTTAGGTGAACTATTCATGCATCAATCATCGGTTGCATGCGCTCCACATTTTTCGTTTTAAATCTTCGTTAGTTTAGTTTGTTAACACAAGATGTACACCTGAAGTATCATGAGTGACAATTATTAAAGGTAAGCATTCTTAATGATACTTCATGTATAAGTATTTCGTATTACAAAAATAATCAATCCCAAAATGAACAGGCCACGCAAAGGGCAACATGACACACCAATCCACCTACAATTATTGAAGATGAGTATTCCTAATGATACCTTAGGTGTACATTTTGTGTTACCAAACTAAACAAATTGATGTAGCGCCGAATATGTTATGAAAGAAAGAAGATAGATGAAACTTTATTTTACTCATCTGTTCAAAAATGTTTAAGATTTCGAAAAATCCTTTGAGATACGTTCATATGTCTCTGAAGATTGTAAGATATCCACATATAACATAACATATCCTTTACTCCATGAAGTGTCTGAGTTCCAGTAGAATGACTTTATAGTGACTGCAAGACATTTTTCCTTCGTTCATTGGCGGATTAGAAAAATTCGCTTTACAACGAGGAGCAAAGAAGCTGAAGAAGCGCTTCCTACTCCCATGTCCCGGCGGTCCGTGGGGCAGCATCCTTTGACATTTTATCTGGACGGAGTCCGGGACGCGTCGTGGAGGCGGTGTTAATTAAGGCGCGGCCGTTAATTGACGGACAAATCCGGTCGGGAGCCACGGATAAATATAGACATCGGATCGGGACGCGGATCGCATTGTCGGCTGGCGTGTCGGACGTCGAAGAACCGCTTCCCGCGGAGAAAGATAATCAATTCCCTCGGTCATTCTACTCGCCCGTGCGATATCTGCTGTCGCATCGACGTGGAAATTAAATTAATCCTCCTCGGGCTGCTGACCCTTATGTAACCCGCCAGCGTTGCTCTTTCTCTCGCGACGGAGACAGAGAAACGTGTGTAAAAGTATACTCACTCTGTTCCACAGTACAGTACATATTATTCAACCATTTTTGTATTATTAACACGTGGACTGTAAAGCAAACCGCCTAGACCATTCGATTTCTTTAAACGAAATCACAGGAATTTATTTGTAAAAACTCAAACTGGAAAGTTCACGTTTATCGCTAGATTGTTGCGACCTTTATGCGAAAATGGAGTACATCAATTGTAAGATACAGAACCTAAATGGACATTTCTGTCTTTTGTTAATAGTTTTAACCCCTACGATTTATTTCACGGTCGTAGTGATTAGAATTTGTTTGTTGTTTATAATTTCTTAGAATACGATTGACATAGAATTTTATTTCGATTTAGAAGTAATTAATAACATATTAACTTGGTTCGAAATCCTCATCACGACTCTGGCTCAATGTTATAGTACAAATAGTTAATATGTTGAAAAGATGTATCCATACCTTTGAATTCTTTTAATTGTTCTACTCTTTTAAATTGCACGTAGTCTGTTTTGTTATAATTTGCAGTCTGTTTATCACAATGATTACTCTTTCAGTCTGCTCTCGCGGATGCAAATAAAATTCGATTTATTTGAGCATTTCGCGTTTCGCAAACACGAAATTATGTTATACTATTATTCTGGCACGACAGTGTTAAAGAAAACATGACGTTTTATTAGCTTTATTTAATCAACATAAATTAGTCCAACTGATTGTTTCGCGTCTTAGCTTCTTTTTTTTTAAATATTAAGAATTTTAAAGAAAGACTCTTTGAGAATTTCTTTTTAAAAAGTTAAATTACTAATAATACCAATAAAATAATTAAAGAATAAAATTTGGACGCTCTGTAAATCACCGCTCAACGTTAGGTAATTATGATATAGTTGGATAAATAGATGCCTATGCTGCAATTACTATATTACAACTGTGTGCGTGAGCACATTAATGTGTATTTAAAAAAGAATTGAAATTGAAAAAAATTCAAATATCATCTCATGTGAAATTTAAGTAGAACTTAAAATATATTATTTTGGAATAGAATAAAAATTAAAAATTAAATCTATACCATGGTGTGGGATAGAGGGAGCATAATCGATAGCTCTGCCCCGCTTTCGACGTTCTCGTTATTTCAACAATGCAACCTCTGCCTGCCCCGTAATCTTTCGATCTAAATTATTGATTTATCTGTTGATTCATTTATCATACCGAAGACAGAATAATGCTATTTTCTTTTGCCGCATTCAATACCTGCAGTCTTTTAACAAGCCTGTCGGCTAATTTTTTAATAGTAGTAATAATGTATTTAACTCTATAGTATACAGATTTCACAGACAGTATGGCTACTGGAGAACGTATAGGCATAAAATAGCTACAAATTTTTTTCTTTCTGTAGAAAATTATAAACGACATTGTAACATAAGCAGTAGACTGCGGTTTTTATGCAAAATGAACATTTTCTGCATCGATTGCAAGAAATAGGAACTGCATAGACATTTAGGAACTTCTTCTCTTAATAATTGCAATAAGTTACGTCTAATACGTACGAGAAATAAATTACTACTCTAATATAATTTTACTATTTTGTTTTTTACCTACTCATTTTTTTTTATAAATACATAAGACCCGCAGGCTAATAATCATTGCAACATAAATCGTGATAAAACGAGTTAATGAACGTTATCCACCATAGTCGAATCGACGGAAACGAATAAAAACTGGGCGGAGTCTTTCTTGTAAGGTTTCTGCCCAAAACTAATTTCGTGGGATATATGCTACCGATCACAAAGTATCACCCTTATACAAGGTGTTTCACAAATGCGTGTCACTATTTTAGGGGATAAATATACACACTAAATCAAGTAAAAAATGTCACATCGACATAGGTCCGATATTAACATTAACCATACCGAGCACAAAACGTGACCGGTATAGATTGTGTAGGAATATTTTAAGGGAACTCCTACGTTCTAGGTGGGACATATCGGGTGAAATGATTAAGCACCGGTTTCACTAAAACACTTTATTTGACAACTCGACAATTCGCTATCTCGGCAACTCATTCGCTCGCGACTCTCGCTCTACTGACTGACTGACATTCCTCGCATTCGTCCCTTTTATAATAAGGCCCTCTTTCATTCTTCCTCTCTCGCACTCTCATTCTCTCTCTATCAGTTTCACATCCATTCGGAAAACCCAAACAGTCACGTACCCCCTGCGTTTGGCGCCCCTAAACACTTCACTCTTGTCACCAAGACCCAAACACTCTCCTTTCAGGTTTGGGCAGGACATACCTGGTGCGAGTAATAAGTTCGACACAAGAGTCGGTTTAGGCAGGACATATCTGTTATATATATTACGTTCAGAATTCGAAGTTTTTTATTTTATATTAAAGTTCCTTTATTCACTAACGCTGTGCTATATGATAGAATATAACACCATTTCTATCATATCCTCGACAAGATTTCTCGAAATTTGTGTAACAATATATGATTGAATGAAGAAATTTATTTAATAATTTCTACTAGAAGCATCTTTGTAATTTCCAATCGAATATATGTCCATATGAAACTCTTCACTTATTATAGTAAGCAGATTTGCTCCTCGATGCATTGATATTTATTTATGAAACACCCTGTATACATCGGTGGTTATTGTGCCCAATCCCCCCGCGTCTGCGAGCCACGCATTCCAGGCGATACCTATCAGGATTTCCATCCATACGTATCTTGTAAAAGCGAGATCTCTCCCCTTCGCGGAAGACGCGGGATTCCGAGCCCCTAGCACCGAACCAGAAGCGAAACCACCCTAGGCGCGATATTATGATAATACACTTATATTCATATGCAATAGGGTTTTCTTAAGAGAGCCGGGAAACGCTGGGACCAACGAACGCGTCTGCCCTCTACAACCGTAATGTAATTCGATCGACACTTTAGCCTCAAGATGATGGAACGATGGATAGAAATTGACGGCGAATAGCTGAGTGACAGTGGCTAAGGGCGGGAACGAGATTCACGATGCCAGGCGAAAGCTGACGTTGTTCGCGCCGCGGGATTCTTCGATTAATTACTCAGCAATTCGGTTAATTGTCGCGAAAGTGCGCGCACCGTGTACTGTCTCGGCTAGCCACCGAAGTGTACAACGACATTATCGAACGAGTCTAGTGCAAAATTGAACTATGATCGACTTCGATAACGCAACATCATTGGTTAATAGTACCTTCATATTCGCCGATGCAAAGTAGAATCCATTCCATTCCAGACAGTCTGCGACAATGTTCAAGTGCAAGGATAAAAGGAATCGTGGTGTGTGCATACGTACAAGTAAGAAGCGAAGAAGTAAAGGTATTAAAGAAATGAACGTATAAGAACCAATCACCGTTATCAACTGCAATCTGCTGAAGTTCACATGACGTCATAGTGGAGTCAACGGTAGTCAACAGCGTCTAAGTTCACGATAACCTTGCACAAACGTCTTATTATTCACACACGGAGTAACATTCAGAAATTCATTTGACGATTCTAACACCGTAATCTCTCTCTCTCTCTCTCTCTCTCTCTCTCTCTCTCTCTCTCTCTCTCTCTCTCTCTCTCTCTCTCTAGCAATTATTTTATAGACTCGCGAAACACGAAATGAGTGAGTTTTTAACCCTTTCTCGTACAATAACAAAGTCAGACTCGTGATGAAGACTTGAAACAGAATCTGATAAGTCCACATCAAATTCAGTTCTTTTTTAACCAATATTTCAGGATTAAAGTAAGTATAAATTTTTTTTCTCCTTCTGTGAAATTATTATCAAGGACAAATCAAGGACTCGACGTAGCTGTAAAGAATATCGTATGGCAGAGAACGCAAAATTAATTTTTCGAAGACTAGTACCAAACGAAGAACCAACGGTACAAATAATATTTATATAATTATATAAATTTTTATACACGATGTGAAGTTATAAGTGGACGGAAGCAAATCATCGGCGTCGCTCGTAGATCAAATTGTTACACGTCCGTATTGTTTCGGTTTCAGCTGAGCCAACTGCATAAACCATGATAACGATTTTAGGATAAGGCCTTGCAGGAGAAGAACGCAGGGCTTCGTTCTTTTTTCGCATTGTCGAAGGGACGCTTCCCCACCTTTCCGCCGTTGTCCCTTACGAACTTTTTTGTGCTTACGTAATGCTTCATAAGCACGAGGAGGAACGGTATGATTTCTGTTCCCTTTCACGCGAAAAGTTTAGGAAGGTATCGGGTCGGGACCCTTTGTCCGACCGGATCTCGCTGCTGGAAAATGGTTTTCTCTTAGGGGCGGTCGGACCACTGGCTGAGAAGACGTTAACGCTCGCCGACAACTACTTTTCTCGACGTTTTCCCGGCCGTTACCCAGAATTCTCGTTCGCAGATCTACGGGACCGTGCGGGAACAAAAGTTTCTACGACGGGGACTCGCAACGCTCCCAGAAACGGTGTCTTCCGCGGTTGCTTCTGTCTTGTTTATGTTATTGTTGCACGCGCTGCTGGTTCTCGAGAACGCTTGGCGATCAAAGGTCGATTGCAACAAACCAGACAACAGGTTTGTGGGATTTATATGAATAATGAATCGTATTAATTATTTCAATTTATACGAATTAACACATGGTACACTTTTAAATTCAATCCTTGCAATGAAACCTCTTTGACTTTACAATTATACTCGTACTCATTTATCTTCATTTCAAACGTTCTACTTCATAACTCGAATATCAAATTGCAATCCTGTTTTTCCTCTCGATTCTATATTGTTCCATCGCGATCGCTTTCGGTCATGCGTACATCCCGCTGGTTACACTTAATTACCCTATATCTCATAACAGGATTTTGACGCTAATAGTCATGGATATGATCTATGCTACCAGAGATGTCTTCAAAAATTGTTTGATTTGTTCATATCTTCAAGTCACATAAAGCTACTGTAGGCAAGTACACGTATAGACAAACATGTAATATGTATTCGTATGAGCGCCGTAGTTAGAGTGGGGTTAGGAATACTGACACCCGGCTCGATTCCGCAGTCGCTCCGCAGTCGTTAAGAAGTAAACACAAATCTTATGTATTCACCAGTTATATATAAAGTTATATTCTTTTGTTAAATACATTGAACAAACATATAATTATTCTATACCACATGAATTACAACAGATACGCCTTTTTCTATGTTTTAAAATTAAGTATGAGAATATACGTTCCATAAACAAATTTTCTTAGGTGCGGTGGGAACTATCTCTTAAACAAGACGTCTTTAAACATCTATTATAGATCTGAAAGCGAACATCTTTTTAATCGAATTAACACTTTGTCAACCGAAAGCCTATTGACAGAAAGAATGTTAGTTATCAGAAATTAAACTCTTCATTAATCTCTAAGTACTTCCCGCAGCAGTAAAAAAACGTAAAAACATTTGTTCATTCCTTTCTCCTGCTCCCTGCAAGACTTTTTACATTGGCAATAAGCCAACGAGCAACATAATTTCAACTACTTGTATCTTCAAAGTTACGAACTGCTGGGTCTTTAGCATAAATTATCAGAGATCTGTGCATCGCCTGTAGAGGTGCATCGAGATCGAAGATGAATCGGGGTTCTCCTCTATGAAAGTCACGAACTGCACACGAAAGTGATACGCCAGAGAATGCAATTCGAAGTACGCGAATACACTGCGGATCGATAGAAGAAAATATACCAGGTTGAAGCATTAAAGGGTCGTATAAGGCGGAAGCAATTGTGTGCGTGTTTAGCCAGCGTTCTATCGGACACGGCCGTGTGTGCGTGCATTTCGCCTTCTCCTGTGCTCCGTGGATCCCATAAGTGCGTTGTCTTGTCGCCGAATAGTGTCTTAGGCACGACATTTCATTACGTCGTTCGGACGAATTCACCCTCTTAGCCGTAACCGCCTAGCATCCATAAAGCCGGTGGATGACGATTGTAAGGAGTCGACGGGGACTTTTGCGTAACCACTTGAACACGTTCCTCGACAACAGGATTCGGATATTACGACGGCGAAAACGTCCGTGGAAAATGGAAAAAGACCGCTGTAAACCGGCAGAAACTTATCAGTCGCGGAACGCGAGATTGAACTGAAACATGCATAGAGTTCATACAGTGTTTTAGGTTTTTAGTGTGCACAGTGTTTTCTCGATATATGTCCACAACACGGGTCTACCCAGGGACATATATCGATTAGAAGATAGTATTCTTTGATACACTGCTGAACGTAGAAAAGGACAGCGAGACTCGAACCCATAACAAAACTTCTTCATTTTTCATTATTTTTTTATAGGACTGTCAGCAACACATTCGTGGCATATTTCTAATGAAAATGATAGCAAATATGATATAATTCCGATGATATTTACTTGTGCAATGAACGATAAAAGTATTATGTTCACACTCTACAGCGACCGAGACCACTCGAGCTTCCTGGACCCATAGTTTTGGGGCTTTTATCAGTTAGATAATGGGGACATACATCCAGAAAAAACTGTAATTCGGACGATGCTGAACTTGTGTAAAACTGTGGATCAACGACAACTGAGATCTCCAGAATTACAGACCTCCACTCTGCTACTGATTAACCAATTATAATTCTTATAATTATGCTTCAATTGGATACCTTGATACAAAGGAAAAAGATGGACTATTTGTAACGAAAACAATTTGCAGAATGCGATATTTTTTCGAAAGCAGTGAAAAATGTATGATACAAAGGACGAGTAAAGTTAAAGGCTTTGTGCATTTGGTATTAAAATATGTCCTTTCTTTCGGCGTTAATTCCGTACGGTGTGGAATTCAACAATGGACCGTAACAGCTGCACGACCGAGACTGTACATAAGGACTGTAGATGCGAAGATCGTGATCGTGCGAATTGGGGAACGGAACAAAGGCCTCGTTCATCCATATTCATCGACTACTTACGAGATGAAATCGTCCGCGAGAGAAGACAGAGACGTTTCGTCGTTTTTCTCCACCGTCACGAGCGAATTAATTCCGTGACACGGTTCCTATCGATCACTGTTTACGTTCGCTCGCCCCGCATTCAAACATGGACCAATCGAACCCGGCGGACCGTCTTTTATCGTCGAGCAATTACGATTGTCGACCCACTCCGAAACTCATTACTGTGACTAACTGTGAGGCCATTTTTTAACGTAGTCATCTGCAGTATCGGAATGATTTACCTATTTCAATTAATCCTCAAAATCACTTATATCAAAGTTGTCTTGTTTAGGAGGATGTTAAATAGACATCAACAGTTGAGAATTTCTCAATAAACTATTCGAACACGACGCCAATTTCATTCATACTTCAACCAATCTGCATAAAACCGATGTTAGATCGATTGTAGAACGTAAACAGATAATTTTGTTCAAAAGCACGTTATCTCAAGATTGTGAATGCAAAATTATTACTAATATTAACAGACTCGATATAAGCAAACGAACTAAAACCTTCGATATCATAACAAATGTTCGATAATATCAAATTATAAATCAAATTATAAAATGTTGTTTGTTTCAACCAAACGAAATTTCGTAAATAAACGGACCCGCATAATCACGAATTTTGAAAGTGGTCAAGTCCGTTTAGGACAAATTTACCTCTATAATATAAATCCACAGAAATGGCACTCCTGGGGACACCGTAAACTGTAACGCAAATGCCTCAACACCTCGAAACAAATAAAATGGAGTAACTCCGCTTTCAAAATACACGGGCCACAGTCGAAAGCGAATCCACCGATGTGAAACATTCAAAATCCATCGGAGAATTCATCGGAGTCCCATGAATCACCACGGAACTTTTGCAAGCGTATGAAGTTTACTCGACGAGTCCGTTTGGACGATGGTAACGTAAAAAGTTTGACACCCGAACATTCGGATTACGGTTCGCGGGATATAATGAATGTTAGTCGCGAATACCGGGCGCGAGAATACGAATGCGCTTTACGAGGGAGTTTATGAAAATGTTCGCCGCAGGGGGCAAGGCAACCCGAGGCAAAAGTGGCAGCCGGTGGGGATCCCGAGGGTGCTGCTTCGTTCTTCTCCCGCAGGTGACGCTACCACGCGCTGCACCCTCGGGAAGGCAGCGCGTGTGTGTCGTGTCGTTGCCAGATATTACCGCATAATTTTAGGATATTTCACTAGAGCCCGCGCCCGGATTCCGCGCGCGAATAACTTTATGGATCATGGTTACGCAGCCGCGGAAGAGCCGAGGAAATGGCGGAACTTGAGGAGGATTCAGCCGATAAAATCCTGCAACTCGGTCTTCCTCCTGGACGCGTTTCGTCAAAGCTTATTTAAGTTTTAATAATTCAAAGGCATTGCCTTGTTAAGGTTCAATAATTCCTCAAATATTTGTAAAACAACTTTTAATTCAAGCGGTGTTCGAAGTATTGTCCAAGTGTTATACAATCAATGCACTTGCATTAATCGGATTATAAGTGAACGAAGAAATTTTTTTAGTATTCCTGCCTTTATTGCAGCACATGCAATAATAATGTGTTCTCGCATATATCTTCGACCGTCGCGTCGTTGGAGGCTCGAGATAAACTTGTTTTTTAATGTTTAAAAATGAAATAAATTTAAGAATATCTCAGTAGTTATTATTTGAAGCCCTAAGTGGTAAAATACTTATATTACGCAGAATTTGTTGCTTCAACGGAATTCAAGAAAACACGTTGAGCATTCTATTTAAAAAACTGAAGGTGACCCTCACATCTCGATAAAAAAGCAAAGTAACAAAAAAACAAATCACAGCACTGTATGTCCCCCTGGAAACCATGAAAAACATGTTGTATGTTCCCCTGGAAACATTTATTTAATAAATTTTGTTTTATAACAAATAACATACGAGTTGTTTGAAGCAGAGTCGTCAGATCAAGACTTGTCTCCCCAGTCTACCTGCCACTTCTACGACGCTATTTCCCCACGCTTGTGCAACGGTGGCGAGTGCATGTATATGTGTCTATAGTGCATGTGTCACAATGTCACGCGACTAATCTAGTACTGGCAGAAAGAGGGTAACTTTTTCCCCTCAATGCCGACTCTGATTTGAAGTCGTCATATTACGAGACTGTATGAGTGAAAGGTATTCATATCACAAGCATGTAAACCATTTGCGTTATAAAAAAACCTCTCTCTCAGTCATCATCAACCGTGACACCCTTCTTCGAACGAGCACCACGATACTAATTAGTCACTGCTTGATTATCACGAACAAGGGACACCGCTGAAGCTTCCCAATCGCGAGCCATGTCACAACGGGGGTCGAATATCGATCAAACGATGATAGATGATCCGACTAGCTATACTGGAATCTTAAGAATTTTCTTCAGAGCTGTTGCTCCTAAAGTTACTTCCGTTGTGTCTCATACAGAGAGAGAGAGAGAGAGAGAGAGAGAGAGAGAGAGAGAGAGAGAGCGAGTTGCTATGTTTGCTGTTGCATGAGCGGAAGGGAGAGCGAAAAGAATGAGCTGCTGGAAAGAAAAATCGTCGGGGTTGTTAGCAGTCTCTTTATGGTCAGGGACACCGTAAATCTTGTTTGACAGTCGCGATCGTCGCTTACAGAGGCAGTTCGAGGCGGGCGTCGCGAGGCGTCCCCGGAGGCGTTCGGGTTCATCAGTATGGATGTTACGCTCGCGAGGATCAGTCCGTGTGGAATGCCTACCGATGGACACCGCGTTTCGGTCCGATGATGGATAAGCGGCTCGTGGCACGCTGATGCTCGATTTGTCATCGCACAATGGGATACACGGGATGTCGCGCGTTTTTTTTTCTTTTTTCGTGTTGTATCTCCGGACGCCATTTGCGGGCCGAGGTGTCACGCGAAGAACACATTCCGACGCTTTGTCCTGGAATCGGGCTCCCAGGGTGCTGTGAGATCTAGGTTCCCTAGTGCGTTCCAATTTCTGCTACAATTTTCACCTTTTCCGTGTGTTATCTTATTTATAAACGAACCTTGACCTTTTCACTGCGGGTAAATACGAATTAGGGTGACCTGTCCAGCGAATGTATTTTCCACCGAGTATTTAATACCGTATTTACACCGAATGTACTGTCAATTTTGTCCCTGACAACTTTCTATCATTTGCAACGCTTTATTTAAAATGCACTTGAAAAAACAGTTCCTTAATTGGTGCTAATTTTAAACAATTTTTTTATTAATCATATGGAATAGAGCTAAATACACGTGTTGGATGATTGCAAAAGTTCGTGCCCGATTTCCAGATACCTCAAGACCTTCGACGAAAAATCACGCTGTTTTGAGGAAAAGGAATCCATCAATTTGTCAAACGTTTGAAGATAATTTTAGAAAATTGTGTTAAATTAACTTTGAAATCTGCTGACGTGAGATTTGTTCAAATCCTTATATAACAATTTTCTTTTACATACTATTTAATCTACTTCTATGAGGTCTTCGTTGATCTTTTTATTGGATCTAGTATGAACAGTTCATAATTTAACACTAGAACTATCGAACCAGTCAAAACAACTGGGTGCACGATTTTTTCTTTCATGATTATTGAAACTATGAAAACGTTCCCGCGAGAAATTTTTTAATATAAATCTTCTTTGAAGTACGTGTTACCATAAAAATCGTATGAAACCTGAACAAATTAAATCTTATTATTATTATAAAGGGATCAGTGTAAGTCACGTTTAGGGCTCGGTATTTCCAGTATTAAACTGGCTGCTAGAGAATTAGTATCTAAATCAAACCAAAGTCTCGAGAGGGTTAATAATTTTTTAACAAAATTGTAATTTTAGTCCCACAGAAAAATTTATTTTTCAAGATTGAGATGCTTTGGTATTCTTCTTTGCTTCCAGCAGCCAAACGTTCGTTTGATAAATGAATACCGCGCAGCTCGGTGAAAATAAATAATGCATGACGATGATTGAATACGACACTTGCTGGTAACAAGGTTAGACTTTAACAAATGGGTACGATATTTGTGAAATATATGTTACAAGCGATTTGTATATGCATGGTGATATTCGTTTGAAAGACCGTCGTGTTTTGTATGCCATCGCGTACGCGATGCTTGAAAATATTCAATTAGTAAAAAACTAAAACTAGTAAAAATTTAATTTGCATCTAATTTCATTAATCCGGTATCAGAGAGCATTGCTATTTTAAATGTACTTTCGATCCACATTAAATTTTTTCCAAATACATTCATCCTTAGCAGTTCAGACATTTTGCGATGCCATCAACAACCTTAATTAACAAAGCAAAACATTGAGAACCAAAAATTTTATATTGGTATATGAAAATTGGAAATTTTAATGAATTGCAGCTATTAGGTACCTGATTATGTTATAACAGCAGCACCAACGTTGCGAAAGGAATTAATTTTTGTAAAGACTGTTTTATGATTTCTGAACAATCGCAGCTGGAACAAAACTGAAAATACGATTGCAAGCGATACGTAAATATGCAAAGACTGTGGCTATTTGATTATGTTTGAACGGTCCGAGCAGTGTTGCCCTATAAGGGGAGGGAGCACGAATTGAGGGGAAAAAGTTACCCTTTCTCTGCCAGCACTGAAGCATTGGGAATAGCGCGGTAGAAGGGGAAGTTAGAATGGGGATACAAGTCTTGATCTGGCGACACTGGGTCTAAGGCAATACGCCAGATGAGGAGAGGGAGCGCGAACGAAGGGAAAAAAATTACCGTCTCTCTGCCAGTACCGGAATCTGCACGCCAAAGACGAAACGCGTCGTAAACTTGAGGGATAGCGCAGTAAAAAGGGAAATTAGAGTGGGGGAACAAGTCTTGATCTGGCGACACTGGAAGTGCCGATGGCCGTCGTAACCGTTGTCTGGCCGCATTGAACTGTCTCGTGACAGCAGACAAGGATCGTCTTCCGAGCCGCGAGTTCCATCGACGGGGAAAAGCGTGTCGTCGGAAAAATTACCGTATCCGCTTGTTCGCGCACGCCGCTCTCGGCGTGTCGCTCGCGCGGAAGGAAACACGGGTTACAGACCTGCCTTTTCTTCCCTATTCGCTATTACACGATGCGCGCCAAGTGCGCGTATGAGAACGCGGCTCCATCGCGCGCTCTCTGTCGTGTACCTATGCTTCGCTTGGCTGGTACAATGCACGCGCCTCTGTTCCGCGTTCTCCGTTCCTATCCCATTCTCTTCACGGCACTCTTCTCTGCCCACTGCTCCATGCGCGTTTTCTCACCTCTCACTGTCACTGTTTCGCCCGCCGAAGGACGTTGTTAGGGATACAGTTTAAACCGAGTTCATTTCTTTTCTATTTTTGACATTAAGGGGGCCGGCATGGTTTGAAATCCGTACACGTATGCAAGGGACAAAATCTAGACAAACTGCCGCTTCAATATTGCAATGAGCAGTTTAGAACTGGTCAAGTAATTTGGAATATTCGGCAGAAGATTCGAATTCTGAAGCAAGTATGACGTCACAAGATGGCTGCCGCTGAGAGATTCTCTTAATTTCGAGAGATTTAGTGTTCATATCGAAAAAAGGCTCTATACAGACGTAGCAAAGACATGTACAAACAGGGTGGTATGCATTTTTAATGGATTACTTACTAATTTAAGACGTAAAATATCTAGAAAAAAAGGCACAGCGTAACATAGCGTGACAGTCAAGGCCAAATGTCTGCCGGCCCCCTTAAGACGTTGGCGTCAGCTTTACTTTGAGCCATCATCTCGTTCTTGTTCATTACTTCTATCTGTTAGTTATTCGAACAGTCGATCGACTACAATTCAAAATTTGATATACTGATGGGTGCTACTCTGACCCTTTTGCATTCTTAAAATCCTAATAAAATTCAATTTATTCAAACATATCACGATAAAAATGTATTTCTACACCCGGTCAAAGGTTAGTTTCACCGATGTCTGCCAAACAAGGACCCAGAAAACTCTTACAAAATCAAAAAAATTTATTTCGTGAGGCAATTATTTATTTATTTTATTCCAAATTGCAGAGTTTTTATTTATCACATTGATTATACTCCTTTAACCGTTTTACATCCTACAAAATGTAATAAAATTTGGTTTACGAAAATATTATACGTTATAAGCAAGATTAAAATTTAAAGATGCACGATGAATTGTGGCACCCACATAACATCACTCACATAAAAGTGAACGTGTTAATGTGTAAAGAGCAAAGCAAATTTCGACGAAGACTACAATTGTTGCTAATTAAATCAGTCTCCATTTCCCTTGATCTTAGACTTTCGAGGTGTTCTTACAAACCGAAGCAACCCTTTCACAAAGAACTGTTCTATTGTATGTCTATAGGTTGAAAGACGAATCTTTCGGAGCCGGCAACGATATCGTTCGATTCGCCGGAACGGTTATTGTGACAAGGGGAAGGGTGAGAGAGGGACGAGCGTAAATTACGAATCGATTTCACGAGGCAACGATTGCGCCACGCGTTCCTGCGCGTTTACGATAATTTACGATTTATTTACGTGGCTGTAATCTTTGCCGATAAATATCCGGCGAAGCGGCGCGATCACGTTTTATTGGAGCCGATCGAGAGAGGCTTCGTCGTTCCCACATCGGCGATGGAAGGCCGAAGCAGCAGCAGCAGCGTTCTCCGAGGAAAAAGAAAAAAAGAAAGTCGGACGCGAAACAATGTGACGGTGGATCGAAGAGATTTCGAAACGGCGCGTTTGACGCCGATAAAATAATGAACAAACGCGCGTTTGTCATCGCGTCGACAGCTGTTCGCCGGTGGAAACGGAGTTTGCGGCCCGCGATAAGAATAATTTACCGTTCGAGGACGCTTAAAAGTGCGCATTATCTCGTCGAATAAACTACGCGAGAGTGTCTCACGTGCGCGCAGAATATTTCTTCGCCGCACGGAAACGGTAAAGACAATATCGAGAAAATATGGCTATTGTATATCTGGCGGGAATATCTCAGGCGACACGACGTTGCACCTGACAGATCGATACATTATCGCGGTCCACGCTCGTCGGTTCGGAAGTGCTTGCCCTGGGCTCGTTTAAACATGAAAATGCTGTTTTGCAAACTGGCATTATCGATCCGAACGAAATTTCCTCCGAAGACTGCAGTTTTTCGCTACTTCGCTCTCTTCGTCTTTCTTCTTCGTTTGCATGCGCAAACACTGGCTGTCTCTACAAAAAACCTTAATGTTCGGCGAACCGAACGAATTTTATATTGCTCTTATTTCGCGAGTGCATTAAACAATGTTAACCATTTTTAGGTGCAACGAACGGCATACAGATGAGGAAAATTTAAAATACGGTCAATTAAACTTAATCTTAAAACGTAAAAGAGCGTGAAGCTTTTGGAAACAGAAATTCCTGTAAAATGTACAATCGGTCATGGAAATCCACGTTCAGCTGTCAGACTTAAGACACTTTCGAGAAACAAGGATTCAGAACGTTTTATTTGGACAGATTCCGACAAACATTAGTAATCGAAGAACTCAAAACCAGAAAGTGTACTACACAGTCGCGAACTGTTACCGTAAGACACTTTCTTTCTGTTCTCTTCACTTTAACGTATCGATTAGCATCGTCATTTAATTCGTACGCGAAAAACTCAGCCAACTAACGCGTAAACGTCCGTCAATTGATCGAGGCTCCGATGTTTCGTATCAAATATTCGAATCTTGGCACGCGCACGTGCACTTTTGCGGCCGACTGTAGATCAGAGAATTTCTTGCTCCATTAATTTTGATGGAACTGGTCCGCGGCTATTAACGCCGATGGTAAAGGAGCCCGAGCTAATAACGGCATACAATTTACGTGGCCTTTAAACGAAAATACGATGGCGCGCGGCGATTTTGAATCCGGAGTGTCAGGCTGGTATCGTTAACCGGAGCCGCGCGTCTCTAACAATTTCATTAGCTCCGTTATCTGCGGTACCGCTCAAAACATTGGTTAAGCGTCCGCTAAAAGATGTAACGGAGCGTTGCAAACGATAACGACACTGCCCTTCTCTCTATTTCTCTCTTTCTCTTTCACTATCTCTTTCATCTATCTCTGTCTCTCTCTTACTCTCCCTCCCTCCCTCTTTATCTTTCTCTCTCTCTCTCTCTCTCTCTCTCCCTCTCCCCCACTGTGCGTCGTACGGATTGAAACCAGAAACAATAATTATTATAGCCTAAAATCTAAAAATTGTAGCATAAGATTTAATAGTATTCCTTAAATGACTAAAATTTTTCTAACCATGAATAACTATCGTCGATGAAGGAATTCATTTTTGGTTACAAGTAATTATTATTGATAACGAGAATTGTTTTCAATTACGGAGAACCATTATCGCTGATAAGAATTACTTTTTTGTCGCCATTTAACGTTGTCGAGAGACTTTCCTTTTGGTTACTTACAATCATCTTATTTTTTTTCAGCAATATTATTAATTAGTATCTGCGCACTATGTAAAATGCATTATAGAATTTATAGGATTTTAAATGAAAGCAATCAATTGTAATTATTTATTTTATTATCCAACATATATAATCAGAATTAAGTTCTGCAAATAATAATTTATGTAAATTATACGGCGATAAATTGCATCGCCGATCATCCAGCATATTTCCAGGACTGAAAAGGCCCTTTCTACAGTAACCTGTGTAGCAGGAACTGCATGGCAAACCGCAACAAGTTTTGCTAAATGTCGTAATGCATATTTTTTTCGTATACGCTTTTCTTAGTAGTTGTCAGTTCATTTAGGAACATACAAATCCTATAAATCAGCTTACATCGTGCATAGATATAAATATAATAATTGTTAATAATTGAGACTGAGATGGCCAATAAGAATAAATAGCTTAAAATTGATTAACAACCCACTCCCACTAACGCTCTCTTTGGGCAAAATTTCTCAAATAACTGTTATTTCTGGTCTCTGATTAAAACGCATCGCGACGGATAAGCTCACGCGCGTCTGTTTGCTCCCGTGGCCGCTTGTTAGGATGTCGGGTTATCCCGGTATATCGTTGATGCAGTTTTCGCGCGAAAACGCAGAAAGAGAACCGGAAGGGGCGCGATAAACACGGCGAAAGTAGATCTCGTGCGACCGTACCTGCCGATCCCGTCGATACGGCAGCGTAACGAATCCCGTCGCGCGGAATTTATTTCGATCGGCGACGGGAAAGTCAACGCTCCGCTAGATAAATCACGGAATTTTACAATACATCTTGTGCAACCAGTCGTGGAACGTGGCGAGAAGGGGCAGGAAGCTATCCCCAACAACCATCGCGCCACCCACGTCTTATCGGGCCGCGATCGATTCGAATCCGGAACGAAAAATAACAAAGAAAATAAAAGAAACCGGCACAAAAGCATCTCCCGTTCTTCCACGATCTCGATCGTACGGTTGTAGTCGCTTGTGGTCCTGGAAAACGGAAAATGCCCTTTCCGAATCGTCCACTAAGCCCTTATCATATCGAAGATTGGAAACAGAAGCTAAGTTCCTCGTGTTATTCTGGAAGCTTCTTCTTTGAGATCTACGTTGATCTTCATATTGAGCGAATTGGCACGAATTGTCACTAATTGGCACGGATAACCCATAATTGAAACTGGCTAAGACAAGCATAGAATTTAGATGAAACGATTGGGTCAAAGTGGACTCAAAGCCCGAGGGTTAAACAGAAATCAAACTCTGTTCTTCTTTTATTGTATTATGTAACAGAAGAAAGTCATGGATTCCCTGAATGCACATTATGCTCAATACACTATGATCTTAAACAACAAAGTGTATAAAATTCATTTGATTATCTTGAACACTCGAATTATCAGGCAAGTGCAGGTTATTATTATTTCTACAAAGCAATTCATATTTGTCACGGTAGTTGTAGTATTAAGAAAACGGTGAAATTATGAACGTCATCCATATACAGGGTGTTTCTTTTAAATCGAACACCTAAATTATTTTCATTACTATTAGAGGTAGAAAAAAAATGACAAACTTGAATATTAAATAGTATCAAGGCGTGTATCTCTATAAAGAGTGTCACTGGAGGCACCGTATTTGTTATTTTGTTTTTTCTACGAATGACTTTAATTAAGATATTGAAAAACATGCCGTAAAAAATTATGCAAGATTTAGCTGCTCCTATCTGATCGTTAATTCTTAACCATTTTTTATGTGAGCGACGACTTATGGTTTTCGTACCGATATATTTGCAAGACATAAAGGAGAATAGTGCCGTGCAAAGTCCAATCGAAGGACTTCGCAATGTACACTGCATAATGCTAATGTCGACACATTAACTTTGAACGCTTTTATCTCGATTATGCTCGATCAAAAGTATTCTAGTGTTTTGGAAACGTCTTGGTGTCACCTTCAAGACTGTAATGTGTACAAAGCTTTTCAAGGTTACTGCAATGTCAAACAGATACAAATCATCATAATACCTACTCTATTTTATATCCTACAGCTTTTGTCGGAAACAATTTTTCGTATCAGCTATAATTTTCGAGTAATGGAATTTTGTCCAGAAAACGGGCTTTTCAACGCGCTGTGCGTTGCGAATTTCGTTAGCATAACAGCGAGTCGGTTAAACAGTGTGCACGAGAGGTTGCGTGGTTGCGTTGACGGGACGAGGAATATCCTCGAATCGCGCGGCTGTCAGGATCGCTCGTAAAGTTCTGTGTAGCATCGACAACAGGGACATCGGTGGGTTAAGTTACCACCTGGCGGAGCCAAGTGTCCGGTGTCTCGAAATTTTTCCCAGGCTCACTTCCTCGTAAGGTCTCGCGGCCAAGGTAGACAATAAGACGGATCCCCGAAACGGACCGTCCGCCACGGACAAGATAATCCCGTGATCCACGTCCTCTACCCACCTGTACACCCACCGAGCTAAGCAAACGCGGGTGAATTCAGTGTCGATTATTCATAGGGGATCATCGCATCGCATCGCATCGCGTCGCCACGCCGCGCCGCGACCCGACGATGTACCGGACATCGTCGCAAAGGTGTGTGCGAGTCTGTATGTGACCCTTGCACCGGAGACCACTCGTTCACAGTCGAATAACGCCGAAGTGGACCCACGTCGCAGGTTACCTCAGCCACCCACGCGGTCGTGTTTCCCGTCGTTCCTCAGCGTAGTCACGGGCACGCGGCAGATAGGGATGGTAATTTACCGTCATTAAAGATAACTAAGACCAGCGGGCGCCGATAGCCACGGACTCGTGTGAATTTCGATGTATCGTTACAAAACCAAGTAACCATGCTATGTAGTCGCGGAAACTGGCGAAAGATTTTACTGCAAAATCGGTGATCTTGGTCCCATAAACGTTCTAATCGATAAATACTCGGAACCAAGTTCGATCGACACCGGCACTCGCTTATGCTAGTACTAACGTTTTGTACTTCGAGCTATTTTAACTGCAGAATCCAGTTTTGTCGATATAAAGCTAATCAAATTTACTTATGGTACACTTGAACCTTTAGCAATTTACTCGATAAAAAATGTAATGGCATTAACATTGTTTTAAATTACTCTATAGTAATTTTTAGCGGTGTCTCATCGCCATTTGAATGCAAAGAATTCACACGTTCCATGCTACGTGTACCATCGTGGACCCATGCGTTCAAAACGTATAACTTTATAGTCCATTCACTGTACACTATATTCTCCTAACCTAATCGTCATTTTCATTCTTATAACTATAATAATTCATGATGTACAGGATCATTCATTGCTTTATTTATCAATTTTTCAAAACATGTTTTTGCAGGTACTTATTCTAGATACTTTTTACTATTTCTAATACAATAGATGTTCATTTAATTAATTCGCCAGTAACTGAATGGCGATTTTGATACTGTGGGTCAAACCGGCTCAGGCTCGGCAGTCGAAGAGAAAATATAATAAAATTATATAATGAATACTTAAACTGAGAATTTAAAAATGTCGAATTACACTCGACATAGAAATGTAATGGGTTAATGTTGCCCAACGCCATTCATCAATGAATACAGAAACAGAAAAAGTAGCTGTGTCAGCTGTCAATCATAGTTTTCGTATACAATGAATTCTCGATATATGTCAACAACACGGATCATTCCAGCGTCGTGTATCGTCCAGGAGACATACCCGAGCCGTGTTATGTTTACACTCCTGGGCGTTCGAGGCCTCTAGAGTTTCGTGGCCACGAGACGTTTACCATCCAGGCTTTGGCGACATATATAGAGAAGTCAGTGTACTCTCTTTTGCCAAAACAGCATCCGTGAAACCTGCATTATGAAGAAAAAAAGAGAGATGCGTCTTCAGGGTTGCGGTAAGCAACGAAAGTGGTAGCCAGCAACAATTGTCACGGTGTCGAAGTGGAACGAAGTCGTTATCAAGATACGGGGAAGAAGGGGGCGACCGTTTTAAAGGTCGTCGGAGATTCGAGCGTAGTCCCCGAGGGGTGATTACGCGAGGACGCCGAGACCGGGCGGACGGCCGACTGCCGTGTAATTAACATCGTTAAAACATGGATATTAAATAAATTATAAATAATTATGTTCGACGGCGTTAACGACCATCCTAGCCCGGTGCCGGTGACGCCGCTCCGTGCACACATTTACGTTATCGATTGCAACATCGGACCCGCACCGCGCCGCGTCGCGCAGCCCGACTTGTCTAGACTACAAGCGGATCTTCTCCTCGGGAATATTCTTTTCCGCGGGCTTTCCGAACGGCATATAAAATCTGTTCCTTTAATTGGGGGCTAACGAGGCCTCGTTGCCACCGTGCACCGTGAAACCGGATCAATGGCGACCTGGTGTTCCCTCGAGTTAAGCCGGCAATCCCGGATCCGCCGGCGACGAAACTCATCGTAAACGTTGGCTCCGGTGCTTCGGCGGAATTAACGCCGATAAAAAGCCACCTGGTCGTTTCGAGATGTTCGATGACAGCATAAAACACGTTCCAAGTATGTATATCTCGACGAGGCAGTCGAGCGAAAGCCACTCGACTAGCTTGTTCGATCCCTCGATCGCGAATCCGTCGTCCATGTAGCCGCTGAGTCTGTTACGACCCAGGTAGCCGAGATTCGCTGCATCGACGTTTTGAGTCCTCCGAACTCGAACGTGATCGAACGACCGCAAACTGGGTTTCTTGGACTTTCGAAGTTGCTTGAAGAAACGCTCGAAAATTCGCAAGTTTTCTGTCAGAAACATACGTCTATCGATAGAAATATTGTGGATCGAGGAAGTTGAAATTTCGCAAGGAAAGTATTTTCAGGTAGCTTTTTGAAAGATTCACCCTTCGAGGAATGAATTGAATCGAACTGTTAATAACGAAATTTTCAAGCGTCTTCGAGAAATCTTACAATTTAAAACTGAACTTTAATACGACACTTTTAAAGCATAATGAATATTAAAATTTTTTCTTAAAATCAGTTTATATATATATATATATATATATATATATATATATAAATAACAGTAACTATTAAAATTAATGGTAATTGGTACTCCTACAGTAATTGGGTCCTTTATCTTATGATACCATTTACTGCGTACGTTAGTAATAACAATTTTCAATTGGGAGCTTTGTGTACTCAGTCTTTATTTAATTCATCTGAATCTTATTTATGTTATATGCTCGATGCTAACGGCAGATGATTCAGGACAAGTGTCTACACGATAGAAGTGACATTTCGATGACAAAACTGCGAATTTTATGCATTTATGATAAAATTGTGTTGGTGAAACTTACAATTTTAGATTAACAAAATCTCGATCTATCACTTTCAATCTATTAAAATGGTTAAAGAAAGGACAAACTGTCGTTTGGTTTATAGTTCTCGCAATTGATGCAGAAAATGTTTGCATCAAGATTCGCATTATAGTTATCATTACACTTCGGATTTGATGCATTTATGACAAAAATGAGTGGACCGGATTAAAAACAGTAAAAACATTTATAGGGGAAGGAGGGAATTCAATAGTCAGGATAATCTCCAACTCCTATAAACTATATTTATTTGACTAGACAAGAAAATTCAGGCGCGTGTGCGGATACCGTGTGTCTGGGTCGCCGGTTCACTGGTAACTGCCTGACACGATTCATTTCTTTATAAAACAATCTCCTGGTAACGACAAAAGACGCGCGTCTTCCTGGCAACGACAAAACACGCGCGTCTCCTCGGTGTGCTTTTGTCACCGCGGTGTTCCAATGTTTTCCGCGACGCGCGAGCACACACCTACACACATACATACATACAGTCATTCACATACGCAGTCATTCCCAACTATCTTATTACCATTAATTTCCTACACATTTAAAGAAACTGCTCGGTAACTGCTGTATAATTTTCGTTCACAGCCATTAGACGCAGACTTAAGATCCATCTTGGTCTCGATCCGACGGATCTTACTAAAGTTAAGCTAAGTCTGTAACTGAACTTGTCACACTTTTTGCTCTATTTATCGATATTGCGAATTCTGATGCCAGAAACGGGAGGAAAGTTTTTGGCTTTATTTCTCAGAGATTCAAGACAAAATATAGCTCAGTTTGTAGCTACAGATATTTTCCACTGCGCTCTACCCTCGATTTCATCCAGAAAACTCATCCAATGGCATAAAAATACGTGGATTCCACGGCATGCACATCATCAATTTTTGGTCTACTTCCAACGCTTATATTACCAAATATCTGCATAACCTCGTCTGTTCATGAACAGCGCGCACTGCATTGAAGCTTCCTCTTTCGAATGAGCCCATCTCCAGCGAAAAATATTCTCATATAAAGACGAAAACTTTCCTCCCGTGAAATCATTTCTCGCCTATTTTTGTCGGTAACGTGGTCACTCTACCTCATTGCGAAACTACGGAGTCTTGGCCCTTAAAAAAGTTAAGTTCGCATAATAACCCCGCAGTCTGGTTACCGTGTATATCGAGAAATTTATTGTACTGTGTCCCCGAGCAATCTTTTTAGCGTTCTCACGTTCGCTTATGTATGACAAGTCTGTCGGCAAAGCGATATTATCGTAATCCGGCGCGGCGCGGCGCGGCGTCATCCGTCGATTCGCGGGTAGTTAAGAAGAAGGTGGTGGTCGTTCCATTTCCGAGGATCGAAAACACGCGTATTGGCCGACCGGGTAGAGATCGTAATCGCGGGGGACTCTAAAAGCCGGTAATGGGTCTGGGTAACGGGATCGGGTCGCGCGTACCGGTTTCTAATCTCGAAAAAAGATTAGGCAGCGAGAAACAAGCCATGATCTCTCGCTCGGATGGCAACTGCCAATCGGTGACTCGATCAGCCATTATAATTCAAATGGCTCCATTAAATGTATTCACGTGCTATTAGAGCCATTGCGCTGCGCCGCGGATTTTCTCGCCTCTCCTCCCGGCCCGTTTTCTCGCGATTGGCTCGCCAAGGATGTCGGCGACGAAGTGCACCATATCGATCCTCGCCTTAACGCCACTTCCATTAGGTTAACGACCCACGCCTGATAAACTATTCACCATGCGGATAATTGCGACGCGATTCCGCGCACTTCGACGATCGTCTGAGCGTTTCGAGAATGACTACCGAACCGGAGATTGAGAGTCATAAATCCACTGTTGCTCGACGACACCTTGACGCGTCCATCAATGCCTCGACGAGCTACTCGTTAGCTACCGGATAGGCTAGACTGTCATCAGCCACGCGCTCTGCAGAGAATGCTAACAGTTTTTCGATCGGACATGTGAACCTTCGTTTCTTACTTATGAAGCTTTTGCGGCCGAAGACGCTAATCTCTGTCTTTGTGCCTTGCAAGGCCCCAACGGATGATCGTCTGGCGCGGTCGGTCTGTTATACAGTATGTCCGTTTCAAATGTCTACACACGATTATTTCTATAAGTAAAACGCATATAACGAAATGTTTAAGCTGACAATTGCATGGTATCGTTGGAGCACATATCATGATGATAATTGCTTGACCTTTAGATAACATTGGCGCGTCCTGTGAAGGTGACATTTAAATTTGTAACACTATATCTTTAATTAACATGTGTTTTGCACTAGTCGTTGTCAAGTTATTAGCTTTCAAAGTTTTCATGCAGCCGACAAACTCTGTGTCATCCTCGACATCTACCCGTGACGCGTCGAACTCTCACCTTACCCTAGTGCGTCATCCTCAAACTGCGACTTCACTATATTAACCCTTACGATTCCCCACGACACAAGTTTAGGATCTACAGGGTATTTCACCTAACTTGACCACCTTAAACATATCGCTTATTTTGTATGATAGAAAAAATGTCAGGGAGAGAAAATATTCTGTTCGATGGCGCAAATACGGTGATGGGCCGAATCTTTTTCTCAAGGTCATTCTTTTGGAGATTTCAAGGTAACCGTATTTTTTTACTGGGACTGCATATTTTCACTACAACAGTCATATAGCTTATAAAAAAACGAATCCAACAAAGGTGCAATATGTTGACCTTCACTTGACCTTTAGCGAGGCAATTATGAAATGTTTGTCAGTAACTTCAGTACGCGTTCGGGGACGGTAAATGAAGGAATTTCAATTTTATTGAAACAGTCTTAAGTTAAATCTTTATTTTAGAAGGTGTTCAAACTGTGCACCATGAACCTGGATACATTTTTGGAAGCGGTAAATAAATTCTTCCTGTATATTTTAAAGTTGTTCTACAGTAATTGATGTACATTCATGTAGAACTCTTTGTCGCATGAACTCTTTTTCTGCTGTTGTGAAAACATCATTGTAAACTTTACCTTTTAGGTGTTCCCACAGGAAGAAATCTAGTGGCGTAAGATCCAGAGGTCGATACTTCAACCGATGAGAGGAGAATACGAATGTCTGTTTAGAAGCACCACGGGACAATTACGCGGTACACTGTTTCAATGAAACTGAAATTCCTTCATTTAACGTCCCTGAACGCGTACTGACAAACATTTCATAATCTCCTCGCTAAAGGTCACGTGAAGTTGTAGTGAAAATATGCACTTCCATTAAAAAAATACGATGACCTTGAAATCTCGAAAAAAATGACTTTGAGAAAAAAATTCGGCCCATCACCGTATTGTCACCTTCGAACAGAATATTTTCTCCCCTTGACATTTTTTCTATCATATAAAATACGATATATTTAAGGTGGTCAAGTTAGGTGAAATACCCTGTATATATACACGATTGTCCCTAAACCCCAGAGAGACATTCTCCGAATTCTGTACGCATCATGGAACCATTTCTCGTCTACTGTCTATTCCGCCTACGAGCTGTACTGTTATCATCATATTATGCCCCATTGTATCTTTCAAACAAAGTACTTGTTAGCGGAATACAACCGGTCAAACAGTTTACAAACTTTCACACCGACGACCATTGAATGCTTGCAAAATTTCGTGACCGATGTGCCAATAAAATGGCGTTTCAAAAACAGCGAATACCTCTGTCATTTCTAAATATTTTGTTCTGAAAAAATTAGCAAATACAGTTAGGAGTTGTATTAATGTAGAAAGTCGGAATGTTTCATTTAATAACTAACCCTCGAAAGAACTCCCCCCAAAAGATCACATTTTTAGATAGTTAAGGTTGTAGACCCTCTTTAATATTAAAACTTGGAGTCTATTAAAAATCTCGGCACATGCATTTACGAATTCGTGAAAGCGGGCGCAACGAACGCAGGAAACAGGGACTTAAAACCGGTATGATTTTGATACCGGTATTGCACTAATAAGGAAACTAATAAGGAAATAAATATCGGTATTTTTTCAGTTTTCCTTTTGCCTCCAAAACGTGGCGCAACTGCAGTCGAAAGAAATATTGGTATTGATATCATAACGTTGCGTACATAAGATATGTCAACTATTATAAATTGTAATATCGTATCCTTTTCCTCTAGCAAACAGAATACATATGTTATTATAAACAATTTCGATATTTGCTAACACAATATTAATAATAAAATAATACTGGTCTAAATCTGTGCTTAAAAATACTTTGTAAATCACAATAAATTTTATTGTAATCATAGGTAAACGAAAGAAATGACCTATAAATACCGGTAAATACACCGGCATTTTTATATAGCGGTGTCACATCATACAGGTATTTTCGTATTTGGGTTCTTATCAGGGTTCAGAAGGTACAATCGGAAATATAAAAAAAAATATGGATAAAATCTATAATACCGGAATTATGCATTACGGTAGAAGTCCCTGACAGAAAGCGCAAGTAACTGCATCGTTCGCGGAAGGTCGACAGGTAGTTTGCCACCAAGGGGTTGCAATCGAAAGCTACCCTATGACCGTATCGTGGCGCCCGCCACCGGAGACGTCTGGAACCGTGGAGCGTCGCGACGTCGATGTTTCCCGACGTCGCCACCAGATCGAGATACTCGACTCCGTTTCGGATCGCGACACTGGGTATATATCGCGCGCCGATAAAACAGGCTCGTCGATTCGGTCGTAAATCTCCGGCCGATTCAATTATGCTAATTGCGTTCAAATCAGTTGCACAACGTCGCCGATACCTGAGATCTCAATCCGGCGCATGTCGCGAATAAATCTCTCGGGTTTTTCAGCGTGGTCGATCTTGTCCCGCGATAACGTTCGCGGGACAAGGAGCTGCTGGATCGTTTCATGGGAAATCGTACACCGACGGTGATCTAAATTGACGCCCCATGAACACTCAGGGTCGCTTTCGAAGGATCGAGAAAGGGGTGCGGGGAGCCGGAGAGGAGAATGGGGGAGCCCGGACAGGTGTAAAGTGCCATTGATATTATTTCGTCTGGGGAAAGAAGAGTCCCCAGTCGAGAAGCCACGCAACGGCAAGTGGATGGTGATCCTGTCCGGATAGGTCGGGCACGAGACAGAGAGCGGAGAGAGAGAGAGAGAGAGAGACTCCCTTTAACCAGCAGGCACTTTAACCAACTTAACCGGCGCTGACTCGTTATAGCATAACGGTTCGACAGGCGACAAAGGTGCGAGATCGCGCCAATCGAAGCGACGTCCTCGATTATCACGCGTTCACAGCTTTCTAAAGGCCCGAAATGCGCGACAGAGGGCGACGAGAGACGCGGCGGTGTGAAAAAAAGCACGCGGAGGGGTTGGTCCTGTCGATTCGCTGCGATTCGAGCCTAGTAACGATGATCATCGAGCACCAGTCGCAACTCTGTCTCGCGAGAACTCTGACTAAAGGGCAACATTCCCGTTTTTTCCTTTTATGCTTTAAAGTTTCAAAACCCGTTAAATGATGCGCGAAAATCAAGGAAGTCGTTCAGAAAGTCGATATTATAGGTGACTAACAGTGTTTCACTTTGAAAAAGTAAAAAAACGACTAAAAATCGCGTAGAAACTATATGAATGTGTATATTGCCTGTTTTTTGTATATGTCATTTATTACATTTTTTAAATAAGATTTTCGGATTTTGAACGTTTGCCTTCAGGCGTTACACGAACTCGTGGCTGTCACGGACTAACCTGCCACGAGATTAAATCGCGATGAAAATTGGGGAATCTCGAAAAGTAGAATATTTTCCATCGTAATTGATCTTCAACGATCTTGAATAACCTTGAATCGTAGGTCTCTGCACGCGTCTTAAAATGCCTGATTAGATAGTACTTCATGTCATCTACGCGTCCACCTACAAATAAGCTACTAACATTGAATTATGCCACTTTCGAAGCCACGCAAGTTTCGTTTGATAAATTTTTTCTATCGCCGGGTTAAATGAAATATAGCCACACAGTAAATATAAGTTGTCTTTCTGTGAGACTATTAAGGACAATAGGGTTTTAATAATTGTAGCGGCGAAGAAAATCGTGCGAAAGGGGTTGTATCGTTTGAGGCTGATAAAAAGTTAAAGGGAAAAACTATAACGTGGCGCTCACATGGATTTATAAAACATTGATAGCTGCAGAAACAGAGGAAGAACTCCTAGCAAATCTCCTCCTCCCGGCAAATCAAACAGCAGACTAAAAACGAAAAAAACCGCGTATCGAAAAGCCGGGCTGTAAAATATCGAAAAGTAAGAGTGGCACCGTGTGCCCGTGCTAACCTCTGGCCTAACACTGGTTTTTGCTTCGCGCTGCAGCAATTACTATTCGACGGACAGGCACGGAAATCCGTCGAACGCCGCTAAATATTACGCGTGTCGAATTAGTTGAGTGGAACGTGCTCGCGATCGAAGCGTGGCCGGCAGCTATGCACCCGCTATCAGAGTCGAGCCCTGGTGCCGTTGACAATTGAACGACAAGGTACGCAGCATACTGAATCAGAACCCGTGAGGAGGGCGCAAAAACTAAAAAAAAAAGTCGTACGAAAAAAGGCACGGGCGAAAATGGCGTGGAGTGGTTTAGCTGCAATGCTATTTTTACGACAGATACGCATGCAATCGGTGCGTAAACGCGGAGGAAAGAGGGGAGATGAACGACGCTCGGTTGCGATCATTATACAGGCTGTTTCAGCTAACTTGATTACCTCGGATACTTATTAAATCACGCACTTTATGAAAATTTTAAAGCATAGAACTGAAATGACTTTGAAGGTCACCTTATATACAGTATATGTTTATGCTGTGGATGAAGACGTTTCGGAGATTTCAAGGTCACCTTGATTATTATAAAGGGAATGACCAATCTTTTATTTCGTGAATCAATAGAGTATCAAATTGCGCGTAAAAGTGTATTGATCTTGACATGTCCTAAGACTAATAGTAAACGAGACATCAAAATAATTCCCAATACATTCTGACTACATATTTGTAAACTAGTAGGTGCTCGAACTGATGTCCCTCAACTTGAATATGGTAAGTGCAAGTCACGACAAAGGAAGAGTAGCTGATCCGTGTACTCTGTAAGACATAATTGACAATAGAGTACACCGCTATTCGTTAAGAGATAAGAGAGATAATCTGAGTGACAGTCAATCTTCACATTTGTTGCGCTACCTGAGACACGCTAACTTGTGCGTCAGGTTGCGAATCGTGAGACGAGGTCGCTAATAACCCATTTAAGTGGTTAATGCGACTATAAATAATAAATATAAAAATTAAAGTGTACAGTTTAATAATTATTCGGGATAATCAAGTTAACTGAAACACCCTGTATACGTGGCTTGCCACCCCCTTTTGCCGCTCGTGAACACAATGAGCGGCTTTGTTGAAAATTTCTGCGGGCTTTTGACCCCAGTTTTCCGCGTACGACCATGCCGCCCCGACCGAACCCGACCCTCTCATCATTTTCGTCCGTGCATTTCGTTCCCCAATACCCTTTCCGATCGACTCGCGCACCGCCGAGTTCCCATAGGAAGACTCCCGATCCCCCATTCGTGGCCGATCCCGTAAAATCCGGCTCATTAAATCGCTTGACGTATTCCGAGATGGCGAGGTTCGCACGCGTTCGCAGCCCACCGTCAAAGGCTGTCCTAACTCTCTCTCCGACGCCCACCCTCCCGATCCAGATGCATTTGCACACTTGCCAAGAAATCAAATGCCCCTGTCCCCAAGCGGCTTGCCCCGCGATAATGAATATATTAAATATAAACAGATTAGGGGACGATTTTCCGCTGGAATTCCTGGCCGCAGGTTTAGGGTTACGCTGTGTGCGGATGCTGTATCTATGCTAGTCGAGATACAGAGTATTTCCGAGGTTTGATTCTTTCCGATCGAAATTATTTTAACCACAGAAATTTCATTTGACTTAACAATAATTTGGCTAAGTGTGCCTTGTCCGTAATAAATAACTTCTAACAAACTCTTATGCATTTCAACGAACACAATAGCCAGCTCATTCCTCACTTTCTATCTGCAGCATTGTGTCCCCATATTACAAAACATTTAGAAAATGGGATACAATTAATAACATCAAAATTACTGGAAATTTATCCTACTCTTATTTTGTAATATGAGCCATTTACATCGCGTAAATTGAGCAAACTACTTTTAAAATTGCTAAAGAAAATATTTGTAATATTCTATGGTTCATTCGGTATAATAACATATCGTACAACAGTTCGATTTTTTGATTATGAAAAGATTTTTTTCTTCTCGATATTCGTTAAACTTGTGATACAAACGAAAACAAATAAAGCGTATATTTATTTCAACGATTTTCATTATTTGTAGGTGTGCAATCAGCTCGTGAAGTGGGTCCCACATGTTCTGTTACACTCTGCAGGTACATACGGTGCGTAATCGAATAGTCAGAACCAGTTGGATAAATTTACGTATTTACATTAAAATAATCAATTTAAAAAAAATCCCAGCTACACCAAATATCTTTTATTTTTTTTCATGGAATATTCACGTTTACAAATTAAAAATATAATTCGGCAAAAACGTAAGCAAAAATAATTACTTTTTCAAGTTTTTATAATAATGACTATTTCTATTAATAATCAAAAATCAAACTAAATCGAACAACTTGTATTCCACGTATATTTTTTTTTATTTTTTTGTGGGGGGGGGGGGAATGAATTTTTACCTTTTCTTTTTGAGTACACAGTATTTTTATGGTTTTCATTGATGGAAATTTATCTGATACTCTTCATATTGCCGTTATTTGCAAACCGGTCGTTATTATGAAATATCGTCGAAATATTTTACCAAAACACACAACGACCTTACGGGAATTTCAAATATTATACGCGCCGAATATATCCACTTCCATTTTCCTGGGGTGATTTAATTCATTCATTGCACATATCCCGCGTGTCAGCTAATATCTACCATAATATAATGTATACCTTTGTTTAATACGGTGATCTTAAAGACATATTTTGTTTCTTTGTCGATTGAACGCCGCGATTTCTCAGTGTGCACACTACACAAAAGTGAGAAATTATCTTGCACTCGAAACACGTGAAGCAAAGCATATTTTATATCAATCATAACCTCATCATTCTCAGACATAGACAATTGTATGATAGATATCTTCGGGAACAATCTATATAGCGACCGTTGTTAAAAATTGTTAATTACAATCTCCTTCTGTTAGTATTTATTTGAAAACGGTCACTTTCTGGCGATCGGCCACTTACTAGTACACAACCCGTATGTGCAATTTAGTCAACATTGAAATGATCGGTACAAATATTTTCTGCAGGTGTCCACGACCCCCCCCCCCCCCTCCCGTAACAATTTGTGTTTCAGAAAATATTTTGATAGTGCGACAATATCCTTTCCCTTAACTCCGACGATTCTTGTTTCTCCAGCGGCGCCAGGACGAAGGGAATACCTCATCGAGAAGAAAACGAGGCCGAGATCAAGCTAAGGGTAGAATTATTCAAATAAAATCGTTCCTGCCGGTTGGAATCATTCACAAAGAGAAAACTCGGCGACCATCCGCTTTATCGCCGATAATGAGGCCGTGAGCACTCGAGGGACCGAGTAAATCGTTGATACAATTACGGTGTCGGTCCTGTGAGGAACAAATCTCGTTAAAAGTAAGCGGAGAAAGTGAAGGTCTGCACGAGAGCAAGTATCGGCCAAGAGAACACTGCGGAAGATGAGACCGGTCGACCCGACGTCGTCGAGGGGGCAGGGGGGGAAAAGTTTTATACAACTGAAGAGGGGGAGGGAAGTTATACAGAAGCGTACAAAGATCGAACTCAAATAAAGAGACTCTTTTCCAGATTAACCTTACGTAATGAGCGGTGAGCCGCGGGAATCGTACGCGTTCCGAGCGAGATCGATACGCCAGATATACCTATCGTTTTGATTCTAGTCGCGAGGCGAGCTCATGCCTCGCTCTTCCGCGCAGCGTTTCTTTTTATCTCTTTTCGCCTCTCCGGCTTACGTCCAAGCCGCGTGCATCCGAACGAACGAGCGCACTCGAAAAAATGAATACGCCCGCACATGCTCGCCTAGCTCGCAATTCTCGGACAGAATGCGAGCGCGAGACCGCTTTGATCCTTTGACGGGAAAGAAACGTTGCGGCCGACGAACGAGCGAGTTTAGGTTCCGTTCCGTTTGTTACGGTAAATAGTATAGTATAGTCGAGAGTCCACCGACCGATCGATTCATTACCGTAGCCGACCGGCAAACTTTTACCACTCAGGTTCCGGCCGCGTTCCGTCGTTTTTTGACGGAACGATCGCTCCCGAACGCTCCCCGATCGCTCAATAGAGCTACCGAAAATACTTTGCTCCAGTTCCATCATGTTCTGTCCAGTGGAACGTTCAAGTTCGCGATATCGTTGTCCTCTAGCTTCATTGTCGGTTTCCGGGGGCTAATGCGGAATTGGCGTTATCGGGATTCGTTAATTAGCGAGCATCTGGACGATCGGTTTCACTCCGATTTCCTGAGTCGTCTTATCGAGAAGGTACGCTGACGCTTTGGAACAAATCCTTGTCTTGGTTGACACAAAAGGTCCCGTCTCGGAATATGCTCGCTGGATTCTCGTTCGACTTTTTCAATAGCTGTTAGGATATTTTTAATTGTGCGCACTTCACTCAGATGCTCTCTTATCCCTGATCTGTGATACCTAATTGTGAGATCAGATGATGACCTCCTCCAAATGCTTCAATTAATAAGTTCAATACCAACTATAAGATTTCACTCGTTTCACTGTTTCTTTAGATTTTTTATGCTAAATAAAATGCGTTCAATTATGTTCACGTTTCTAATCGACGTCGTGTCATTATTTTTAGACGCCATAATTTATTCCTTTAGAATAATAATAAATTGATTTTTCAAGCCGAACTTTGAGAGAGTTATTTCCGTTTCTTCAACATGGATATTTGAAAACGTACATATATATAAAGATCATGTCACAGATTTTATATGATGCTAAAAATAAATCTAAACTGGGGAGTATCAATATTTCTGGTAAATCATTTTTCTCAGAGTAGACACTGCATCTTTGAAACAAAACTGAATAAAGTTCAAGTTCAAATAGTCTTCATATCTTCTTCAATCGAATCATTCTCTTGAACACAATTGAAGTCAACGTTAATGTAACTGCATAAGTAAAATATTATTGTTGAACTTTCAGTGTAAGATGTCGGGTTTCGAAATTAAACCTCGCGAAACGGACGCATTCGACGATTATACAGATATTTGTTCATTAAATTTTATAACGATACTTTATAATCAGTTTATTTTGGTGTGATGGCTTCCCTGATGTATCCAATTAAACAGCCTTCAACTTAAAGCAACCACCAGGAGCTCAAAAGTTAGATGGCGGCTTTGCTGTGCTGGCTCGAAATAAATTGAATAATTCATGATTGAAGGTATAATAGATCCACGCGGACCTAGCGTAGTCCTTTACAATACCGTCTGTGTTGTGAGATTTAAGGTAATTAGAGGGAAGATGGCAAATTGGGGAGGATGACAAACAACTATAATTCAGCATTTATCTAGTAAATGTTAGATAAAGGAAATGCCGGTAATTTATAGGTAAAGGATAATAGATACTTAAAAACAAATAGAATACCAGGTAAACGAATTGAAATTTTAAACAATTTCTTGATTCAATGCATTCATTCAACTTTGCAACTTTGCACATTTATAGAGTGCGTTCTTCTGTTTACGAACATATATCGCAAATAAATTTTGAAACAGTTCTTTATGTATTTCATAGTTTTCAAGATTGAGATAAACCGGACACACTGTATCTATATTCTTCGTAGTAAATGTTTTTTAGCATTCTATTGTGCCCTTGTATTTGTCCTTTTCAATTTATATATAATATACAGGGTATCCCACATAAATGGGAACACCTAAATATCTTTCGCATTTACGGTTCTATCAGAAAACTGCAGAGGACAAAGTGACACTATTGCAAGGCGCAATATAATTGTGAAGAAAGAATTTGTTATGTCATGTTTTTTAATGAAATTTTAAGGCCCCGATGTTTTTTAAATGGAATAGTATATTTTTTTACGATAGCATGATGGACAATAAAAAACTGAATTTAAAGGACACCACCTTTTTGAGCTCGAAATGATCTTGAGCAAGAATAATTGAATAGTTGAAGCGGATGGAATGTGGATGTTTAAAACTTACATATATATATATATATATATATATAAAAATTTATATAGATTATTGTATTGTATTGTCTTGCATTTTTTCATTACATTTACTGTACTGTTTTTTATAAACACCATAATTTAGACCATAACGTTTGGCACAATTCATCGTCAATATCCTGCAAAATATTGAGCATCTTAACCTATAATAGTACATTTTCGTAAACAGGAGATCGAACTCTATAAGTGTGCAAAGTGTCAACTAAATAAAGTGTCACTATAGTGAGTACATACTTGCGAACTTGGCAAAGCCTTTGCAAGCCTGGAAGAGTTGCAAGGTTCAAACAAGTTGAGGATGAAGACGGGCATGTTTAGAAGCAGGAAAAAAGTGCAGGACAAAAGCATCCGAAATTTGTCGGTCGCTTTGAAACGTGCCGTGCAGAGCAGTAGTTACGTTAACTTTATAATGAACCCGGGCCGGAATAATTAAATGCCTTTTTAGTCGCGGGAGGCCACGATTCCGTCGCGGAAGCACCTCTGTCGTGTCCCGATCCCGCTACGTGATTCCGATCCGCATCAACAATTCTTCTCGCGCACGATAGCGCACGAGAATGAGAGGTGTGGAAGGGTGCACGGTAAGCGCACACCGCGACACGCGCGCGTACCTACGTACCTCCCGCCGGCGGCATTGCTCATTTGAACTATGCTAAATACCGCCTAATGAATACATACGGGCAGCTCTTTGATACAAAGGCTCTTTGCTTTACATAAAGCGCGGACCAACTATTTGCCCTGTGGTCGACAGAATTTCAGTCTGTGCAAGGATCTAATGAACCTATGGCTCAACCGTGCGCGCGTCGTTCGGCCAAAGGATCGAGAGCTCGGCAAGTCCACGCTCCGTCGCTAATTAATTAAAATCCGACGGTCAAAAAATTCGCACGGTCGTGCGCTGTCTATATCCGATATTTGGTCGGATCCCGCGGACATTACGGCTCTCAAACATTTTTATGCCCGCCTGCCTCGCGAGATCCTATAGAACACGGGGTTTTTCGCCGATGAAACATTCACCGACGTGCAAGCCAGTCGGCGAAGAAATTCGGCGGCCGATTATACGATTTTCAATTAATTAATTTGCCTAATGGGATGTTCGCCACTCGAGAGTACGCGGTCCTAAGAGGTTTTATTTACGAGTTATATTACTGTACAGTAAGCTGACAAGTTGATGGCGTCAGTTGGGGTAGAAGGCAATATTTTTAGAGCGAACCAGGCTTGTGTGAAAAATAAAATATGCTGAACATTGATCATAAAGATCTATTGAAGTTGTAGGAGCTTAAAGGAATTTGTACAGGTTCAATTTCAAACCAAGTCGATAATTTTCTGAGATCGAAATAAGGGAATTTGTTCAAAATGATGAACGATGTAATTAGAGAGCTTTTGAATGATCATTTTAACGGTTTTAATGTAACGTCTGAATTTTACGATGTTTGTCCAGTGTCGGAAGACCGTGCTATTATAAATTTCTACCTTAGAAACGAATTTGTTATGTAGGGTTGAAATCTTTTTACTTTTATCTGAAGGGTTTGATTCTTGTACGACGAAGAATCAAAATGTTTAACACTGGAACTACTAGAACTAGAATAAATACGACACATGTACATTGCTTTGTAATATTGACAAGATTACATCTATTCAAACCTCATACCATTTTCATTCTAACGTGTGCTCCAATAAAGAAGTTTATTCAAAAATTTCTGATATGAACATTTTTATGATTTCAGGAATTGTGGAAGAAAAAATTAGAAACCAGTCATTTTTACTGATTCGGTAGTTCTAGTGTTAAAACGTATGACCGTATTCGATGATCAAGAATTGTTGCCGCGGGTATAACAATACTGGTCGCCGTCAGCGTCCGCTTCCGCCGCAAACGACATAGGGCTTACATTATAGGCAATTCATTGCGTATGAAATTTAGGTTGCCAAACTAGAGTAGTTTGAAATAGGTATTTAACATTCTCACAAATTCTTCATCATTCGTATGCAGGTACAGCTTTCTTTCGATATAAAACGATGACTCGGGACCGAGAGTTTCTGGGTCCCATACTCTGGGTCTTGTTGCGAAAAAAACATCGTCGTCTTATATGGAAGGAGAATTATATGTATAAGAACACGCTCCTTTCGTAATCGAAGACGTAAATATTTAAAATGATGCTGATCCAATGATAGGGGAAAAGTGGGGATGGGTCGGACAACTTTAATTGTAACAGACTTTGCAAATTCAAGTGAGCTCTATTCTGTATAGCGTCGTTCTCAGGCTATATTTCTTTCCCTGGAGGATGGTTTTTTCCTGTTCGAAGACGGTTCGTCGAGCGGACGAAGCCTCGGACCGACTCCCTAATTAATAGAATGCAGATTTATCGGCGAGCTGTTAAAGCCGCGCGGGACACCCACCGAAATCACGTGAACGGACACCACGTTAAGCTGCTTAAGACCACTTGTACAACGACGAAAACCACTTTTCGAGATAAGTTGTGGATCTCTAATCTCCTACCTTTGGCCGCTTCTCTACCCTTCGCCTGTTCGCTCTCTCCAAGCCTTTCTCTCGTTAGATCACAAGCCGCGGATTAACGAACGTTCATCGAATATTTGTACGGGATTCGCGCGACGAGCTCTCCCTCGTTGAATCGACTTTTGCCGAGCGATCGATACCGCGCTCCAAAGCAGTCCGTTGAAAAAATGCAAACTTTTTCGTTGACTGGTCGACTACCGTGTAAGTTGGCTGCTTAACTCTTCAGTGCATGGATTGGGTCTGTGGGATCCACAAATTGAATTTCTACTGTTCCAATTACCTTTGATTAATCTTGCAATTCCTCGATGAATTCTTGTTCTACTGGTAGTATTATGCAATATAGCACCGGTAGGATCATGTAGCAAAAGCTCTGAGTTTTTAGAAGAAATCTCAACGAAAAAATGGATGCTTTTCACCATTGCATTGGAGGGTTAAGATATTACTTAGCAGGGACCATTTAACACGTTGACTGTCATGTAACCAGGTTTTAAAATGAATTTTTACATTAATATATTCATTATACCAAATTTGATTAAGATCTGTAAAATGCAAGAAAGTTGGAGGACTACTCAATATCATACATTTAATTACTTTCAATTTTTATTTCATTAAATAACTTACTTTGATTTTATGGAATTTTTAAGGTTTCTAGTTTGGCAGTCAAAGTGTTAATAGATTTTAAACTTTATGATTCACAGCTGAGAACACCTCAGAAAATTGTTTAAACGCAATGATAACTTTCCTCGTGAACTAACAAGCTGATGGAGATTTTTCAGTTTCTTTTTAATGTAATGCAGTCGTTGAGAAACGTACTAAGAGGGTTCTGGAAAGTAACGTGTTAACACGTTGACCGCCGAACTGTCACCTCCAAAAAATCTCACAAAATCGAAGTATGATCAGTGGATCTGAAGTGCTGAGACAAAGAGCGCTGACAGTGGATCTGAAGTGCTGAGACAAAGATGCAAGAAAAGTGAAAACCATAAAAAATAATTAATGTATACAAATGCAGCAATTTTTTGTTTAAAGAATACCCGACTAACTACGAAATCTCGTCGCGTTCAAGTATTAACTCTTTGCATTTCAAGCTATTTTAACTCCAAAACGAAACATTTCTTCCGATCTAGGATATTTCTCTTCTATATATTTTTTTCACGTTATATATACAAAAATGGTGGAATTTAATCGTACAATACTGAAATGTTTAGTAATTTATTAAATACAAATTCAATAATGTAAAATATAGCAATTTTTAGTGACACGTTAAAGTCGCCACATGAGTGCTAAGTGTTAATAGCGTGTCTCGCGGCTCAAAAGTCGATTTTAATTTTCCTGTGTCCACGCCTTTCCGCCGACTCAAGGACTTGCACATCGTAATTTACTTTGTGCTACATTCCATTGTAGTTCAACCTTTGTTCGCAGAAACTTTCCTGCGGTTCAATGTAAAAAACGGAATTCCCGGTGCCGGAAAAAATCCACGTCGCGTCGACTTCCGCGGAACCAGTCGGTCCATTAGAATATGAATAATCTGTTTAGCGGGGCGGGCGGCACGTAACGATGATTATCATTCAGTGACCCCGCGCGACATTACGATTCACCGCCACGAGCCTCCCGGCGCGGCGACAGGGGAGCAAAAAGAAAATCATTTAGCCGAGGGCATCGGACAAGTAGCGACACTTATCATGTTTTAATGACGTGTATCCGGTAGATACAAAGAACGGCGTCGATGCATATGTTGCGTCGCGAAATAGAGGAGAACGAGAGCCGCGGCGGAAATGGAGAGCGCGGTTTCATTTCCAACGGCGGCGAAAAAAAAAAGAACTTCAACCGTTAAGTAATTAATTTCGCGGTTCCGCGAGACTCGTTAAAAATTTGAACAACCAGCCACCGACCATCGATCGCCAGCGCCGCGATACCGGGCTGAATTACTGAATTTTATTTTCAACCCCCGGCTACACTCGCTCCGCTTGCATAATTCTAGCCTCGGTGAAAGTGTTCGAGTGCTGTGGTGCGAGGCCCACAATGAGAAAGTCCGTTCTCTACCCCGTGATAAAACGTAAAACTTACGCGGGTCTGTACACGGGCGTACGCATAGGAAACGTGTAGAAAAATGATCACGACATTTCGTTTTAAAACCTCCGTCTGAGCTGAACGCGTTCGCGTCCGCGCCGTTTCAACCTGCAAACACTGTGCAATCGTTGCACACGCACGTCTAACCGCTCTCGAAGCCAGACTCTACCGGGCCGATAATAATCGAGCCAATTTGCGCAACATCGCGTTATCGAGATCGTTAAACGAGCCGAGAGCACCCGCAACGACCTCGCGCGAGAGTTTCGCGGGGACACAGTTCCGAAGTCGGAGAGCGCAGACCGACGCGCGACGCGGCGCGACGAGGAATGCATCTCGTCACGGAATATGGGACGTCTGGGAAATGAATTCGCTGCTTGCCCGGTGGGTATGGTATTTCCGTTAAGTTCCTACGACTCTACGTGGCCCGAATGCGCCGGCGAAACAGTAGTTGCAGAGTAAGTGCTTCGGCGAGGCGCGCACCCTACACATTTTATGACTCTATCATGTCCGCGGCGCGGCGTCAGCCGAGTCTTGGAGTAACGAGCGTGACCGGACTCGGGTTCTTCTTCCTTGATGAAAAGCCAACGGGAAGGGGTTTAATATTCAGTACTATGACGTTCGACAATAAAGTTCGCGACTCTTCGAGATCGAATTGGTCCGCCGTTTATCGTTGCGTCTTGCTCGGTATTCTCTACAACCACGCCAAGATATGTTTTTAGACGATAGACAAGTTCCTGAAGAGTGCACCAATGCCTTGCGAGTCTCGTAACATGATGACTTCAAATAACTCGTAAGTGACTTGTTGTACGACAATATTGCACAAACAAATGTTGTATGGTTTGTAGGGGGACATACAGTGCTGCAATCTATTGTTTATTGTTTAGCTTTTTCATCGAGATATGTGAGTGACTTTGAAAATTGAATTGCAAACATGACTTGTCGTCGTAAAAGAAGTCGCGTTGATAATGACCGTTGACTGAGCATATGAAATATTTCCTCATACAAGATTATTAATTTGAGAATATCTCAGTGTTTCGATAAAGCTACTTAGGTACCAATTTATATGTAAATTAAACAAGTAAATACTATCCACGTTGTATTATGTTTGGTCTCTTGTTAATCAGAAAAAGGCCCCAAATATATAGACAAAAGTTCCGATAAAACATAAGTGAACACAATGTCAATATTTTCTTATTTTCTATTATTATACAGTTCTGCAGGGTGTCATGCGTTCCTTAATTTTTAAACAACAGATCAGTGAACGCCATCATTTAGTTTTTTCGTGATCAATTTCTAAAGATAACTCATTTTCGAGGGATTTGATGGCATTGATACTGATCACCGAAACAATTTTTTAAATGGTCGTATCACTTTTCGGTCACGTTATCGATGTCGTAAAAACACATTTTCAAACCTCATGCGTCATTCGAGTCAATTTAACCCAACAGTAATTCTATACTTGCAATTACATATATAACTTTAAAAATACACGAGTAATTAATTGTTCGCTACATTTGCATTTCGCGAGCCTCGAAAATTGGTACAATGACCAATTGAATTGAACGAACGTATTGTATTTCATCGTGTTGCATTTTAAACCACATATTACATTACATTATATTATTATTTTACTTGTATTCAAACATATACATAAACACGTCCCAACGTGTTATTTCATGGATTCTACAATAGAATTTAATCTCTCTTACTTCATATAACCTGAATGTAACAAAATCCCTAACAATATACGCGAGCCAAATTATTTTGCTTATATCTAGACTGCATATTTTTATGCAAAACAAGAATTATCTGAACTAACTTTAAGCTACAGAAGTTATATAGACAGTTATTTCTTTTCTTAATAATTGTAACAAGTTAGAAGTAGTGCAGTAGTACAGTCAAATTCTTTAAATGTCTAATTCTTTCAATTCTTTCATTATCTATACTGTTTTGCTTTTGATCTACTCATTCTTATTATAACTGCATAAAATTTACAGTTTACTTATATTCATTTATTTACAAAGAAGCAAATCCTCTGGAGCACACATGGGTTAAAAAAAAGGCATCTTGATATTAACAACATCAAGACGACAAATCCATTCCGGAAATTGTTCTCATATGTGAATGCATCCGAGGCATCCGTTTTGACTACATAATAATTGTACGGTAACGAGTTCCCGAACTTTATCGTCAAAGGTCGTAAACGAGTAACGTCGTCCGAAAGGATAAAATCGAACTACGAAATCAATCGTCGCTCGAGTTTTACAGCCAGTAATACCTAATGATCGGAAGTGGCGGTTCGACCAACATTTACGTAGCTCAGGCTGAACATAACACACGGCGGTGGCAGTAGAGAGCTTCCGGAAATTTGTATACTTACAAGGTCCAATGTGTGGTCGATGCAGATTGGCCGGAGAGATCAGCAAAGTGGCTGGCGGTCGGTCTCGTGTTTCGCGAACTTTAATCAGAGGTAACTCTCCTACTCTGTTCCGTCGGCGAGTGCTTAATGAAGCCGATCCTCGTTGCCCAATAGAACCGGAAATCCGTGCGAAACCCTTGAACCGCACGGTAAAGTTGCGCGTACATCGTCAAAGGATCAACAACCTTGTTGCGTTACGTAGCGAAAAGTGTCCTCTGATAATTGCATCCACTCTTTCACGTAAAAAGTACTCGTGACGCCTTCTTAGTATCACACACATGTTTAGTGGAGGCACAACAGGATGCGCCATCTAATCATTGAAAGTTGCACGTGCTTACACATCCCTGTTACTTTCGACGCAATTAATTAAAATTTTATCAGATAATTGTAATGTTAAGACGGAAAACTTAAAATAGTCTGGGTGGGTATTATTTTTGAGTAAAATTTAACAAGTATACCCTAAAGGTAGCCACCCAAATATAGGGTGTTCCACTTTCTCGTGATAGAAAAAAATGTCAGAGGACCTTGAGTAAAAAAAATTCACAAAAACTGGACAATCGATAAGAAATAGTGAAGTAATTTCTGTTATAATTTTTGTATCAAGGACACGTGGAGGTCATAGTATTAGAAATCGTTGAATTCGTCTTGACCTCGGCTATTATAACGTCATGACGAAAAGAAACAGTCTCATTAAAAAAAATTTCGATGACCTTGATATGAGAACATTTTTTTTGTACTACAATATTTGCCCCTCTGCAAACACTTTTGTCCAGTGACATTTTTTTCTATCGCTAAAAATAAGCGAGATATTTAAAATGCTCAACTTGGGTGGGACATCATCTACAGTGTATCCCAAAAATGTTGTATTTCCTTCGAAAAGATGATTCCTGGCGCCATTTGAAGTAACTTTTTCCTTTGCGAAAACGTTCTCCGCGGCTTTGTTAAGGAGTTACTAGCGAAAACAGACCAATTAGATTCTGACTTAGCCTATGCCAATGCCACGCTCAGCTGGAGCTGTCGCCGAATCTAGATCTCTTTGCTATAACCGCGCTATGAGTGGTTCGTGTTTTTCGTTAATAACTCCTTAATAAAGCCATCGAGAACATTTTTTCAAAGTAAAAAGTTACTTCAAATGCTCTCAGGATCCCTTTTAAGAAGGGTATCCCTGTATATTTTTCATTTGTAATGGTATAAAAAAAATATTTTATATACAGTGAGCAGACAAATTGTTAGAAACGCTTACATAAATATTATCTGTCACATAGACAGTAAATATATTTTTCATAGTCCATGTAGCTAGATTGAAAGTATAGTGAGACAAAGTACATACATCAATTTCAAGAAAATGTGATCGTCATACTTCCCTGTTTTGTAGAAAAATAGGTAACTGATAACTGGGCAATTTTTCGATAAATTTTATAAAATCCGCAGGGTACTAATAACAATTGAAAGAATTGCCAACAGTTAGTTCGTTCGTATAAGAATCTATGATTTCATGAATTTTCAACGAGATTGAAAATATTAATTTTTACGGGTCCGAAGTACTGTGCCACGCTGCGTCACAGTTACGGCTAAGAGCGTCGTAAAATCTTTAGAAAAGTTCCGCAAGATTTTTATCTTCTTCGGAAGAAATGAAAGAACCCTTAAACAGAGGACCAGAAATGTTCTCGTTTCCGATTCATGTAAATCAGTCCACAAGATCCAATATTCGCACAAAGATCCGCAGACATACAACCTTATTCGTCGAGGCCAGGCGAAGACAAAGGTGGACTTTTGATAAGAGAATTGTGGTAGACCGACGCTTACCCCAGACCCTGCAAGAAGGAGCAGTCGCGCGGCATTCTCGCGAAATAATGTCCAACGAACCGCCGCAGCGTTTCTACGTGGAACTTCAAAATTTCGGTTTTCGCGCGAACAATTCGGCATGACCCGACATTTCCGCGATCGTAGATCTAATGTAATTGAACCGGACGCGGAATTACCGGCTATTCCCATGGAGCAACTACGTGATACACTCTCTATACAGGCTTGGGAACATCTTGGAATTGGTCGAGCGAGCGCGGAGTGACCGGTAGCTCGGTAAACTTTGATCAGTCGAGACCAAACTCCGCGCACGCCTAATCCCACTTACTTAATGGCGTCTGTCCCCTTACATTCGACGCAGGATGGAACTTGTATTCGGGTGCTACATCATCGGGCAAAACGTTGCGATGGAAACCGATACGAGGTCTGGTCCTGCGTCTGCCCTCCGGCTATCAAAACTTGGGCGTATTACGAGAGGAGAGGAGCGGAGAGCCACTGGTCTGCGCGCCGGACCGCGTGTTTTTACCAGCCCTTTTTCGTCTGCGTGTCGGCCCTGGTATCGAGCCCTCTCCTTCTCTCTCTCTCTCTCTCTCTCTCTCTCTCTCTCTCTCCCTCCCTTTCTCTCCCTACCCGGTTCGCGACAATAATTTCGCATCGAACAAGAGAAAGGGCCGCGAAGGGGGATCTATCGGTGACATAATTTACTTACTTCTGTTGATTATTGTTGGCGGTGGGCATAGGGGTTGGCACCCGGGGCGGCGGGACCGGTATCGCTTTCCTTCTTCCTCCGGCCGTTTGATGTATGGTCGGAGTAACGCGTCCGGTCGGCGCTATCCGGCCAGCGGTTCGAGATCTTTCTGTCCGTACGTCCATGTCGTTTCTGCAAATAATACAAAATGTCCTGTTGTCAGGTAACTATACTGGCCAGATAAAACTCGCCGGCTCCCTTTCTCCCTACCTTTCCCGCTTTTGCGGCCGATTCTTCTCTGGCGCACCAGAGCGGAGGGGGCCGCGTGCCGGTCCCCGCGCAAAAGAAGGATGCGACCGGTCTAGAAATTGCGGCGAGTAGACGCCGACGACGACGCGTAAAAGGTAGTCGACAAAAAAAACGAAATTATTGCGGGACGCATTAGTAACCGGGACACAAAAGTGCCATTTTCTCTTGCGCCCAGGAACGCCGGGCAGACATCACAGGGATATCGCGGTGAACTTCGAAAGAGCGATTCCGAAAGTCGCGTGCGGGAACGCGTGCACAGACGAACCGCGCACAGAAAGAGCCGGGAAAAAATCACGAGAGATGAAACTGAAATACAACGTGCAGCGAAACTGAACCAATGATATAATTTGCTTTTTTCAGAAAATCATTGTTCGCACAGTCGCTCGCAAAAATATTGAAACATCAATATAATTTTCACTGATACACGATGTATTTGAACAAAAACAGTAGACTTCTGTATAAAACGATCAAAAAATTGTTTAGAAAGACTGTGTGCGGCGGTGAACGTATAAATAAGGAAATGTGAAGTCATCTTTTTACTTTGGTGTAATAATACAAATTTTAATTCTAACCTTAAACTACATTTATTCAGCTTGCTAAATCGTATAATGTTTATTCGTTTCATATAGTTTCATGTGTAAATCCAAATATGCAAGAATGATGAGCGGTGATACTGATCCCTATATAAATAGGGTAACAGTATCTGCAACAATCTGAACCAATTTGATTTATTTCTGGCATCAGAAAGAGATCTTAATAGTTTGTGTATATAAACCGAGAAATTAAAAATATTACACAACAATGTGGATCGTAGAAAGTAAATTACAAACGTACAAGTTTTTCTGAACAATCGATACAAATTCTTTCTTCAAATAAATTGACGACTTCATATTGACTGCACATTTAGTACCACCTGAAATACATACGTACAGGCTTTTTGTAGTGTTTTAAGTAGTAATTGAAGACATTAATTTATTTTCTTAAAAATCCTATTGAGTTGAAAATGGAACATTCGAATTTTGAAATTCTGTAAATATCTTCGCCATTGAATTATTCGAAGAATTTGTTCATATTTTCATATTATTTGCAACCTGTCAGACCTATCTAGAAGAGAAATATATTTTTTAGTCCAGTTTGTTGTAATTGAGGTTGAAAATGTTTATTTTGTACATTACGTTAGTTACGTTATGGTTACACTATGTCTGGGTTAGTGTGTTTGCGCTCGGTTAGACCACGGCTAAGTAATTCGTATTAGATTTAGCTGCTCCGCATCAGTTATGTCTGAGTTGGAACACAGTTTCACTTGTCACAATCTCCGACGACATTAAAAATTGTTTGATAAACGAGAATGTACAAAACCGAGATTTTATATTCTGCTCTGTTCCCCACAAAGTTTCATTTCGATCGAGCAGCAGAGCTTCAACGAGAAATCTCATTGTTTACGAGGTCGGCTTCGCGAAACAAAGTTTGCCGAATGTTTTAATTATTTCAATCGAGCAACTGTCACCGATAATTGCTCGGCGTAAAAATAAAAGCGTCGCGGGCTGTATTCAACGGGGCCGTTCAACCGGCACTTTCGCAATCGTCGCTTTGTTTTAAATATGTCGTTAATTCGCCGGTATTTCGTTGGCACGCAACAATGCGGCTCGGTTTCGCCCAATTATTTTCATCGCGGCCGAACGCGGAAACAGTCGCGGCGTTAAGCGGAACACGATGGTCGCGGACCTGCGTTTCTAATTAAACCCCACGACCCCCGCTCATTTACCACGATAAAAACGATAGAATCTAGTCTACGGTGCTCGAGCGTACCTCGAGACACGCCAGGAACCTATACGTGTGCGTGAGACGACCGTGCACGTTGAGTATACTCGCCGTATACCTAGCATTTGCGTAACGGAATTTCAATTAATGATTCGCGTACGTCAGAGCGCGAGTCATTTCAATGGACGCTTTCAGAGCTCGTTGCCACCAGTGTGACGCCTACTCTCCCCTCCCTGCCGATCTCTTCAGCGGTCATTCTCTTTCCCGGTTTTCTACGACTTTCTTCGTCTGCGTGTCGTTCCTCCGCGTTTAAAACACTTTTACATATCGTGCCGTTTATCCAGTAGGCTACTCTTTATTTTTCAACATTTGATTTTTCTTGAGACTCCCTACCCCCTCTCTCCACCCGGAAGTTGTGACAATTGAGAAAATTATTAACAGTCTCCAAATTTTAAAGATTTCATCTCACTTTCGAAAATAATCATGTTTCCACATCTCGGGAGTGTTGTTAAACGCTTTTGAATAAAAGTGCCTAGAATATCTTAAATGAATAATAATAATATTTCTGTGTTAATTCCAAGAATACGCACAAAATCTTTCAATTTTCTTTATCACTAAATATAGTATTTGTCGTTGTGTTTGAAATTTCCATTTCTTCTTATAAGTTTACATTCTTATTTTGATTGCAGGTAGGTTTAAACATTTGACTAGAATATCACTTGCATGTTAGATTAGAGGATACAATAAGTGTCTTGGAATTTTTGCAGATTTTCAAAAGTCAGTAACCACTATAGCTGTGGACCACAGATTATTCGGATTATTCGGATAATAGAGGTTCTACTATATCGTGAATTAAGCAAGTAAATCGAATAGAAAGTGTGTCGTGTTTGGTGTCGTTAGAATCAGAAAAATAACACGAATAAGTTAGTGCAAGTTTCATTACAAAATCATCGAAAACAAAAGGATTTTGTCATTGAACTAGCATTATCGCGTTGATACTCTGGTGTCCGTGGTTTGTGTTTACACAGTTTTTACTTTAGTTGTAATAAATTGATATTATAGTAGTTTTCATGCTTATAGATCTTCTCAGGGATAACTTGGTAACAAGAACGATGTTCAAGCATGCGGAAATTCGATAAAATATGTCAAGCTAATAATATAATACTTATATTCCCGGTAAAATATATGCAGATTATATCGGACACGCAAAGAATGCAAAATAAATAGTACACGGGTTGTAACTTTCTAAAGATAACACTAATTTCTAACTGTATCAACACCCGTAGCATATTAATGGCACTCCATAGCTATACCACTTCATAGGTTCTAAATTCAATAAAGTATCTAATCTGATTTCGAAAGTACTAGTGCAATTAAACTGCTACGCAGGATGTTTATTACCACATCTCGAATGAGCCAGCATTATCCAGTTGCCCACGCATTGAAAGCGCTAAATTATGTCAAAAGGATTCTTAAGGTTTGCTGCGTACAATTTTTCACGTCTTGACCGTGATTAATCCTCTATATTGTAGCACTGAATATATTAACACGCTCTAAATCCAGAACTATAACTTCAACCGAGATGTACAAATAGTTAAAACTTTAATATTGAAAACTTGTGACAATATCGAAACCCCTAGAAATGGGAATGTCGAACAATTTTGCGATATCTTTGTAGAAATATAAAAGTGGCTAGAGAAAGTAGTATCTAATCCAATTATGCACAAAAGGCTGAATAATGATAATACTTCCTGCAACGCATCGATTTTCCCATGAGAAATAGAATATCGAATATGTTAAAAATGCTACAGGAATCCAGTGGTTTTATCATTCTGTGTGGAGAAGTAATTATCGTATTCGCGGTGCAACAAGCCGTATTGCTTCCCTTGCTAATCGATACTCCAATAATCTTGGTTCTTTCACCGGTCCGCTAGTTTCCCTCAAAAATCGATATAACAAGGGACACTCGAGCAACAATTCAAGGATAACTCGTAACAAGTGCTCTTCCTACCGTCGTTCTATTGTGCTCCTAATAATTTTCATTCGTCGCTCTTGCTAGTAGTACATCGGACTCCGTAAGCTTGTCAAGTCAGGCGAATACATAAGCCGTACAAATCGCGTGTCTCGTGCATACAAATCCATCCCTGTTGCGATTTAAGCACACTCATTACTTAAACCCTTCTTCTGGCAGCATCTGTTTAACCCGGGGCCAGGTCGTTTTCAGCAGTACTCGCGGAGCTTCTGGCTCGTGAACCAAAATCGCGAGGGTTCAAAAAGGTCCTCGGGAGGAGAAGACGAGCAAAAACGGGGTTAACCTTGCGCGTTGCGCGCTTTCGCAGCCCCTCCACTTCGGTGCAAAAACAGTCGTGCATGTGTTCGGCGAAACATTGCGTATCGCGGTCGAGTTTGAAGGGCCGGGTAAAGACGAGTCGGAAAGGGCCAACTCCTTCAGGAAGCAAGCGGCGTGACGGATGCTTGTAGCCTCTCTCGTGGGATCCATTCTTCGGAATTCGTCGGTTTCGCGATCCGATCGCTCTACCGGAAGAGTCTCGAGCCCCGCCAAACTTTCGCGAAGGGTTCCCCGAGCGATGTGCAAAGTTCAAAAGGCTGAGGACAACAGCACTCGCCCGAGCCTCTTCAATATCTAAATAAACCACGACATCGGGTTCAGGGTTCTAACGTGTCGAAAGCGTTAATGCCATTGCTGTGAAAAAATGGAACAAACACACCGTGTTTAAATAGACTCAGAACAAGTTTCACTATTGTGGCGCCACCTATAATTTTACTTAAATTTTGCTTTCACAATTCCCTTTAAAAATCTAACTGATCGAGCTTGAAAGGTTTTCACCCAATAAACCTGTTTTTCCTCTGATGAAAAAATAGACGAGTCAAATATTCTTGACGAAAATATAAATGTACATGCTTCATAAAAATCGGTAACTGACAGTTGGGTGATGTTCCTTGTAAATAAAGTGATGTTGACAATCAAATTAAATTTCTGAAAGCAAAAAGTACTTGAGTGGTTACAATCTGTACACTGTCTAAAAACAAATAATGAGAATCTGAGATCTTACGCAATTTTTCTGATTAAATAGAATGTTTGTAACATTTACAATGAAGTATAATAAAATTCCGGTGACATTTAAAAATTTTTCTGTTCATTCTGCAATTATTGGAACTGAAACATTGTGTATTGTACACATTCTTTAGGTAAAGTCAAAAACGTAAAAATGTGCAAATCTGCAAAATGTAAAAACACTGTGGAACATAATAGAGAAAAGATCACAGTTTCATGAAAATACATTCAAATTCTCAAATTTGAACTTCGAAATTTCGTTGCAATGTTCAACGTTACTTACAATTAGTGAACGTCCCAGTAGACGTTGTGGTGCGAATTAGTGTCACGGAGACTGTAGTTCGCGAAAGGAAGTTCCTGATTGCTCCACGGGGGCGGGAGCAACAGGATACCCAATTGATCAGCGGCAATTTACGTACGCCGTAAAGACGATAGATTCTAGCGTCCCGAGTTTCATTTATCACCCTCTGGAACGCGAGAGAAATTGCATTCGCGAGTAAATCACTACCAAAAAAAGGGACCTGCGGTAAAGTGTGAGTACGGAGCGAGAACCTATGGTTCTCTTCGACAACGACACTGGAACAATTCGAATATCGCCTCCTGATAGCAGCAATTCAACTGTCTCGTAGTCGATACAGCGAGAATGCTCGGACGCTGCCGATGCCTCCGTCACGCTTCGATGAACTGTGCCCGCTCACGTACAATGAGCTCATTACGCACGAATCTGATTCAATTACGTAGGCCAATCGATGTCAATTCTCTTCTGGACATCTTCGAAGGGGGCGATCGGTTTTTGGCAGAGTCCACTTCAAGGGGTTGGATCGCCTCAAACGATTAACAAATTTTAGTTAGATGTTCTCTTTCTTGTAAATAAAGAATTAATTGTTTTAGAAGTTAGATTTAAGTTATTCGAAACAGACATTGAATCTACAAATTGTTTTAACCCCTCGGGTAGTGGACATTTATTGCAATTGACGATGCTTGGGACCGTTTAAAACTTCTTCTGTGAGTTTTTAAAAATATATTTTTGCTAGACAAGTCGGACTTCTTATTACTCCCAGTGGAGTAATTCAGACTATGTATTACAATCTACGTATTATAGTTAAATGATTTTGATACGCTAGACTAAAATAGAGCAGGGCACTGCAAGATTAATTTATTAAATAAGTAAAATGTTGGGTTCAGCAAATACCATGAAAAGAAGCATTCTGAAATCTTCAAACGCAATTTTCTTGAAATATTGTTCTCCGAAACAAATGTACAGGTATTCTTTAATTTATTATGTATGTTTTGAAATTTTTCCTACATAATTCTTGTGTAATCTATGTACAAATAAAGGGTTGTTTTCTCGTAAAATGAGCACTGTACACTGTACAGCATCCAATGGTGGGATGGGGCATTGTTTACTCTCGTCGGTTATATTTATCTACAAAACAAATTAGCGTACGTTCTTGACAGATGTTTTTGTTCTCACTGAAAAATATTTACCTAAACATTGCTTTTGTTACGTACGAAAAAAATTTCCAAAAACATTTTATAAATGATCGCGATGGACCTGCGTCGGACGCGCTAATTTGTTTTGCTACATTCACTTTGATGCTTACATATTAGTTACAAAAGTATAGAATTTTATTTCGACCTAAAAGGAATAAATAATAATATTCATATTTAGTAGATTATATTTGAAATCTTTCAATTTTCATTTTTTACAGTATCCATTATTTGTTAATTAATTAGCTGTTGTTTGTAATCAGTTGTTGTTGTTCATTAATCGTTGTTCTTGCTATGAACCCCTTAACTCGGGAAAAAGTAACCAGAAAAAATAAAGAAAAAACTTATAAAAAGATTGATACGAGGTGAAGAAATAGATTAAAGTAAAGAGATTTTAGTATACTTATGCAAGAAGTAAAGTCGGCAGATCATGATCAGTGGCATAAGCTGATTCGCAGTGGTATTCGCTGAATTTTCAAATTCGATTTACACGAAAAAATGTTACCCTTTCTTTTCGATTTACTTTTGCGTATAAAAAAATATTTCTATGAACATTTTTTTTTTATTGTACGAATATATGAATAACTTACGTTTATGAAACGTACCCTTAAATAAATATTTCACTCCATAATTTAATTGTATTATGATTGCTTAAGTGACCATCATTACCCCATTCTCCCCTGCGAATTCGCGGGGATGACACTCGCCGGAAAGAAACGAGCCTAACACCCCGATGCTCAATGACGGGCACACGTTTCGGTTCCGTAGAGGAACGGGACACCCCGGGGAAGAAGCCTCGCAGCGATGAGTGAAGTCTCACCCTTCGGTGGTTCTGGGAGGGGCGGGAGAGATAGGGTTGACAATCGAAGCGAAGAAAAGGGCATGGGTCCGTTGCAATCTCTCGAGCGAGCGGCGCAACATTGTTGTCACGGGTGCTTTGCTCTCCCGCGAAGAATAGACGGAGGAGCAGGATGATGCTGTTGGGGGTACGATCATTATTTCTCTCTGGCGTGCGGGCACGCAGCCGAGACACGGGGACGCTTGGAAGACAATGCACGTAGGCAAGTTGGTTAAAATATGCAGCCCCCGGCGCAGCGTGCGTGGATTCGCGCGTTTTGTGTGTCGTCTGCGTGTATCAACGAACGCGCTTTCTGGTGGGCCGAGCCGAACGGAGGGTTGGAAAAGAGATCGCGGGGGCTGTGTACTCGCAAATAAACGCGACGTGTACACACAGGTGGATAGAAGAAGAGAAAAACGAGAATCCTGTCGCTGGTCGCGACTCAACTCGACGCGGCGCGGGAACTCGACGAGAGAGGTCAGAGGAAAAGGAAGAAGGGGAGCGAGCGAGAAAGGGGTGGCGAAAACAAACTCCCGCCACGACAGCAGAGCTCCGCACAATGGGGGCATCTGCTTAGCAAATTGTGAAAAATAATCACGTTTGCCCGGGATACGTGTGCGCTCCGGCGCACGGCGCGGCGCGGTGCGGCGCAGGCATCTTGAAACTCGTCGGATCCCGTGTAACACAATAACACCTACTCGAGGGCCGACAAACGCGTTCCGGGAGAGGGCCAGAGCCTGTCTCTTCGAAAGGGATAAGGGAAAATACACTTGTGCAGACACCGGAGGAGGGAGAGAAAAATGAAGCGACGTATTCCTGCTGCTACCATGGCGAAACAATGTAGAATCCGCGCCGCGCCAGCCTACGAAAGTTCGTGCTCGTGCATCCGTCGTGACACGTCACGTAATCGACGTCCTTGTACAGGGTATCTCACTAGCTATTGCCACCATGATTTATTATTATTCGCAGCGAGAAATGTTTTGATGGGGATCAAACGGTTTCAAGAGATGCACGTATTGGTGTTTTGTGTGGGTGGTCGTGTCAAGGATTTACGAAGGTCAGATTCGATTTTTTAAATGGAACCGTATAAAAAGGTATTAACCCATATATTTAAATAAAAATATCTCTTAAAATAATCATTTTTCGTCATATATGGGTTAATACATTTTTATAGAGAATAGAAAGCTAAAAATATACGGTCCCATTTAAAAAATCAAAGTTAAGCTTCATAAGTTGATGATGCATTCACTTACAAAAAACTAACAACACTAGTATGTGCATCATAAAACGTGTGTGGCTGCCAATAATAATAATGACGTAAATCAAGGAGGTAATATCTGGTGAGACACACTGTACGTGCATCCTTGACGCTGACTGGATGCACGTCACCGTCAATGTTTATTACGATATGTACTGATTTTGGGAAAGAGATCGGATTTTAATTATATGTTTGGATTGTATCTGCACTCTAATTTTTTCGTGAATGTCACTCGATTAAAAATGTTGTAAATAACGTAAAAACGTAGTAAAGTAAGACTCGACCACTTTGCCAGACTCGTAATGAAGATCTTCAATGTAAACTACAAAATATAAATGTTATTCGTCTGTTCGAAATCGAAATTAAATTTGACGGGTCCGTCATCAATAGACCACGGATGTTTATGCAAAATAATAATTGTCTGAATCAATTGTGAGTAGCTGGAAATAAATAGAAATTCATTTCTGTCTTTAACAAACGCGTTACATAGGAAACAATACATGAATCAGCTATAATCTTTCACATGTATGCATTGTTTTCTAAAAAATGCATAAAATCCGTAGTCTAGTTACTAATATTTAAGCATTGAGGTAAAAACATTTTTAAAAACTCAAATCATTTGGTCCACTATAAAAAAGGTTATTCTCTTTTAAATAGTGTTTGAATATTATTTTGAATCACTGTGGATTGCAGTATTGCATATGCTTTGACAAAATTGTCGAGAGCTTACTGATTTTGTAAAAATTGTGCAAGAATGTGTATGCCTTCCTTATCCTATCCGTCATCTCTGTCGATGAGTGCGACGTACCGTCATCATTACCCAAGACTTGGAACTCCGCGACTGGTGTTGCCATCATTCTCGGATCCATTTCCGAGGGAGTAATTATTTTTACGGCATATTAAGCCGACGATAAAGTTGCGCGTTATTGAAATTATGGAAATATCGTACGCGCCGCGTGAATTCATCGCTTGATGCTTCCGTTCGCGCAGCACCCTCCGGCCCGGGAGAAAATTGATTCGATACAGATTTATGGCCGCGAGAGATATAGCGTTCCTACTACCTGGCTAAATATTTTCCTCCGAAGCAAACATTTCCCCAATCCTCGCAGTTGTCGAGCATTGCGTTCCGAAGCGCGAAATTCCTCCAAAATGATCCCTAATCAATTTGTAATATTTAGAAAGTATGCTCAGCAGCCAAACTCATTTTTTATTTTGCACTGAAATTATATACATTTTATGTATATTTCTGAACCCTGCTTTAAATGGAACTTTATTTGTACAATATATTTAATATCGGGAAATGCAAAATTCTTTTTATTTCGTGTTAATATCGTTACTACGATAAAAACTACGTCAGAAATACAGGCTTTCCTACAGTTTCTCATGAATACAAATTATCATATGTAAATTTAATAATTAATCTCGTTACTTCGATAAAAACATCAATTTCATTTGATGAGTGTGATTGAAAAAAATACGCAAGTGAAGATTAACTTTTTGCGTTATTGATATAATAAAAATAACAAAGTGTTTCGAATGATTACTTTTTATTGAACGTCAAATGTGCCCAGGTATGTTTTACTTTTAAAAGAGAAAAAAAATGGTAACTCGTAGAAGGTACCAAGGTAATTTAATTGAAAAATTTATAATTGAAAATAGAATACGAGACTTTATTCCCGTTGGTTGATCAAAGCAACAAAGGGAAATCGAAGAAATGGAGAGAAAAAATATATTGAAAATAAAGAATAGTGTTACAGGAAATAAAAAGGGAGAGAGAAAGACGCGGGAACAAGGAGGATGACGATGAAAAGGGAAGCGGCGAGATATGAAAAAAATAATAAATAGGATATTAGAGTGAAACGCGAGAGTGACGGAGGTTAGTGAAGTCGCGGCGTGAGGGGAGACGTACAAAATGGCAGTTATAAAACAAAATAGAACGAGACCGTGGAAGCGAGCACAAAAAGTCGATCCTGGGAAGGGTAAAAAGTATAAAAAAAAAGGTTTGACATGAAAGCAAAGTAAAATGCAGTTCAAATTGATGAAGATAGCGGAAGAAGGAGGAGGACAGGGGGAGGAGACCATCCAGGTAAAGGTGAAGTATGAACAAAGAGTGGCGGATATGGGATGAGAGGAAGAAGTACTAATAAGGTAAGATAACGGAAAATGAGGCAGGAAAAGGAAATGAATGCAGATGAGAGCGGCTTCAGCTCAGTTAAGAAAAGATATCATATTTGTACCATATACTTGTACCATTTTTGTTACAGTGAGAAGACCAGTGCGTGTTTAAAAGAATTTTCTACTTCAAATATTAATTGTAGAAGAGAATATTAAAAAGCGATTAATTTTCAGAACGCTCACCTATCGTATATACTATGTATGAAACGAATAGATTTTTCAAAATTATATTATTTTTTCAATTATTGCATATTTGTAACATTTATTTTATGAAACAAAAGATATTGTATAAAGTAATGTACCTGCACATGTAACTAACGTAATAAAGATGACATAATACTGACACTTATCGTAGCATTTGCAACTATGAATCTCTTAGGTTTATATTACGATTATCTCCAAATATATACGATCGTCAAATCCTATTTGCCCCATTATTAATTCAGATGATGAACGTTCTGAACGTACCCTTCGCCTTTGACTGTATCCGTCTGCGGTATTCGTGGTATAATGGTGTATTTTCTGTTGTAAGGTTCCGTTTCTGTTCTATTTCTAAGCATATTATTTCAGCTGCCGCGACGAGACTGTCTAAACACATATAATTTGTCTGGATCACCTAATCCTCCTATGCAACACTTTGCATTGCTGTACAGTCTTACATTTAGCCATTGTTACCTTCACAAAATTGGTTTAAAAAAAGATTCAAATTTCTTCGATGAAATAAAGGGAATGATAAAGCTTTGTTACGGAAGAAGAATCGCTATTTAGTACAAATTTTTTTAGTTCAAAGTCAACGGAAGGTCATAGTGTAGTAGAGCATTACATTTTTCTCGAGATCGCCCATAGAAGTATGCAGTCTAACATACACAGTACCATTTAGAAAATTCAAAGTGACCACGACTTTTCATTGAAATAGATCTGTTGTTCGAAACATTTTTTCGTTAGACTATCCGAAGCGCCTCTGATAACCGTGGGGACTAAATTGTAGAATTTCATTTCCATTACGGTTCTTCCAAAAAATTCAAGAAGCCTCTAACATCTCGGTAACTATCCAGCCGACCAATCGCAGTTCGTTCCTTCTCCAACTCTCCGTTCGCGAACTTCTTAAGCTGAAGTTCTCGCCGGCTGCCAGGAACGTGGTGAATTCATCCAGGAACAAATTACAGAGTGCAACGGATCAATCGATTAATGGCCCTTCAATGGAACGGTAACGAAGCAATCCGTGTCATGCTCGTATCAAGCTGCTCGCGCCATTTGTTACAGGCTGCGGGCACCGACGACTTTCGCCCAGGGTGAAAAGATATCAGCCCGAAACAAAAAATATCTCCTTGTCCGCGATACCGTTACGGGGCTCGTCGACAATTTATCGACGATATTTCGTGCTGTTGCAGCTTCAGCAGCGTCGATCTGTCGATTCGTATTAATCACCAGCGAAAGCCCTGTGTACCGTCCGGTTCGCCCGAAATCCGTGCAGGAGTTTCTCATCTAGCGACGTGACCAGCACATGCAACCGGTTCCGCACTCATGCCAATGCCGCACCGTATCCCTCAGTTATCCTCTGTATTTTACTCCGTGGAATATGGCGATCGAAATTTTACAGAATTCCTGGAAAAGCTAAAGTGAGTTACAAAATGAAAGATGACACAATTCGGAGTTCAATTTTTTTGGAAAATTCCACCATTATTATTGGGCTGTGTGTTAAGTATTACCAATATTATTTCTTCTATTGTTCATCAATTTTATATTTCTATTCAAACGAATTTAAATAAGTCTAAAAATGTAAGATCCAAAGTCTGTGTGATTGTGTGTATCTTATATGTATGTACCTACTATTCTTAACCAATGTTAATTGACGACATTTTGTGCATTTGTACATTTTTCTATACAATTAGTCAATTCTGTTTATACAACAGGTTCTTTTTTGGACTTATTGTCACAAGATGATAAAAGTCTCCAAGATAAAAGTCTCCAAGTTATACTCGGAAATACATATAATCACCAATTTGAAGACCCGTTAATGACCAAGAAGTCGACGCGATATTAACAGCTGGGAAAAACAGGCTAGAATATAAAAATGTTTTTATAAAACTCAGCGGTTCGTAGTGCTTGATTGGGTAATATACTAGTTCAAATAAAGATTCTGAGATTTGTTTGGTTGGTGCATGATATAATTGAAATAGAATGTTTTCTTCCTATCACCATATTCACATTGCATTGGAAGCTTTTGAAAATATGATGTCTTTTAGGAAATATATTTGAGGAAGCTTGCCAAAGTTTTTTTTATTTTTCTATTATTTTATTAGACCGATATCAACTTTTTCGAATTAGAATACATATTTTATAGGATACGTACATATGTATCTGTCTTAAATATGGTCTCTACCTTCAGAACTGATTGTGACAAATACGTATGTTTTTAATAGATGCAATTGCAACCATTTTAGCCATTTATAGTGTCGCCTATAGTGTCATGCGAAGGGATCCATGGTATTCTAACTTGTTTAGTTTGTTGAAAATCCATTCTGGTTGCTATCGATACATCTAACGTGTCAGACCTTCAAAAATGTATTTTGCCGATTTTGCAGAATCATTGGAAACAATTTATCTTTATTTTGCGATGCTACAAATATAAATCGTGTCTATCGAAGTCACAGAGCTATCGGTTACAGCGGCAATGTAAACGATATTTGTTTAAACGGAGAGACGAACCGTGTATCATTTCGAAGACGCGGGAAGGGTGGTCGGACTTTATAAATTTGGGACAAATTAGTTTATCTTTGGTCGGTGTTTAGTAGACAGTAAAAAGCGTCCGAGGCCACCCAGACGAGAAAGGTTGCGCTAAAAATACAACTCGTCCCTCATCGCGACACCGTCTCGTTTACCCCCTTGCTCCTCTATTCCCCTCTCCATGCCCCCTTATCACCCTTTCAAAATGATCGCAGTCGGTGGAATCGCAGGTACCAAATTTCTGTCATCATATACTGCCATCTCTCCGATTGAAATATCACTGGATTGCGGATTTTCTGCATTTATGACACAAACGCGACAAAACAGGAAGCGACGATGGTGTCGAAAGGAATTTCATCTGAAGAGTTGCAGCACTATTTTGCCCAATGGAAACGATGCTGTATCAGGGTCGGTTTATTCTAGTCGGTCCAGACCGTGAGGGTGTTATCCTGTTTTTTTATCTAGCTTTTATACAGACCCTTAAGCGTGTAGCTACTGAAACAGTGTACATTGAAAGTGATAACGTAAATTTTGCCAAAGATAAACAAATTTAATTTATAATTTTTATGAATAATTTGCGCGAGCTGTTTCAATAGACGGCCTATACAAACCTGTGTTTTTTTCACAAGAGACGTCTGTACCGGCCGAACGCGCCCCCTTCGCAACGAGTACGATATTTTTCCGGATCAGACAATACCGTTCTCGATTAATTTAAAATGAAGTTACATGTGCCGCTGCCAAAGCGATGAATGTTGAAATCCGGTTCGATGAAATTTTTTACACAAATACACACGATCCGAGCCGCGCAACAAGCCCGGACCGTGCACGCGAGCTTGTTTGCACTGCGCCGCGAGTCCGGTTATAGCGGCGAAAAACTACGCACTAACGATGCGAAAACCAAAGCAAAAGTAGTAATTTACCAGTGGTGGGGGACCTTACTGGTGCCGCGCCGCCGTTCGCGTGTTTTTTTTTTTGTTTTTCATTCACCCGGGGATATTTTTTTTCGAACGCTTTGCTCCGCTCCAGGCGATCTATGCGCGCGCGGTACTATGGCGAAATTCGAAATGCGTGGGAAATGCGCCGGTAGAGAGTCCGGCGGAGGACTGAAAAATAGACGAGGGTAGATTTCAGCGTCGTCGAATAAACATTTTAATAAACTCTCGACCGGCTGTTGGCTATCAAAAAAAAAAAAAAAAAAAACGAGAAGGGGCTATACATCGCTCTGGAATTGCACCGACCATAATATCTCGATATTGCGCGCGACCCGTCCGCGGAGCACAGTGGGTCAGATCCAAGAATTAGCTATTCAAAGCTACATTAGCGTTACTCCGAGATTTAATATCATAGTATGATATATCGTTAAATTCGTCTGCTATTATATTATGCAATCAAAAATATGTAACAACACTTAAAAGGTCAAGGTGATCTTGATTTTTAATATTGCCGAAAGCATTTTCTTTTAATTCTTTTGTATTGTAATTCGTAGCGTGCTGAATGCAGATTTATTTGTCTTTGAAATATTTTTCTGCCAAATAATTGGAAATGTCTAAAAAGTGTGGTCTAGAACACAAGTATAGCTTTTCAGGCTTTGAAATAAGCAGAATATTCCATATTTTATTTAATTATTTTTGAAGTATGATTTTTCATTACCTTATATTTTATAAAACTGCAAAAATAATTCGCATTTTTGCGATATTGTTGAAATAAGTAGTGATATTTAATTTCCAAAGCTTTATTCTGTTTCCAAAATAGTCAATAAAATATTTTTGACTCCCAACTTTTAGGGCTGTTTTCACCCCTTTAATGTGGACGATGGCCGCTAAAAAAACATGTGTCGAATATTTTTCTAAAAACTACCACTCACGAAAGTTCCATTAAAATCGGTTTTTTATAACTAGTATATGACTTTTTGTAAGTTTTAGTGCGCATATCAAAAATGCCCAGAATCTCTTTCTATGCAGTTTGAAATCAAACTGTTTCAATCGAACAAAACTAAATACTCAAACAAACGCTGGGACAAAATAAAAACATCTTTCTTTTTGAGGATGTCATATGACAGCCTTAAGAACCCATTATGTATCGCTTTACATAGTTTCGGTCCCAAAGACGTTTTAAACATTAATCATTTTCGACCAGGCCCAAACTGGGAAGTGATTTTTGCATGATTATGTAAGTAAAAGTAAGAAGAGAATATTTTAGTTTAAAGGAAAGCAATAATATTTGGAAATCAAAAGATATTCTTTGTCAAGTGCAGAAAAGTCGATAATTCTTTTTAGTGAATTACATACCAATTGCATGGTATGTAACAGCAATTACAGTATTTCTCAGCTACTATACATAGGCTGTCATACATACATACAATGTTTTAACAAGCTCTGAATTAAAGAGAGAAAACACGTCGGACCGCAAAGGGATAATAGCATTGGTCAGATTTCACAAACAAAAACCTTTTTTCAATTTCGTCCACGGTTCCGGACAAATTGCGCGCAGATGTTCACGCGGCGATACAGTATCCACAGAATCGTCGCGCGATCCTCGATCGAGCAACCGTTCTTATCCATTAGCCAAGATGTCGCACGGTATCTAGTACCGATCGTGATTGATGTTGTTTGCCGTGAAAATAGGGGTGCAGCCGGCCTGGCCGGTTTAATCCTCGCCATCGTGGATTCTATCCGGATCCTATTCTATCGAGGATCCATAGACAAAGAACAGAATCGATCAGCGCGACGGCGCGTCCGTGGCAGGCTGTTCTGTTCACGGAGCCACGATAAGTGGGACATATGGCAGGCAAATACGAGCTATGCAAAAACAAATAGGTGTCTCATCCCCGAACGATCTCTTTTGCTCCCCTCTCTGACGACACGGTCTCGCAGACACGCGACAATGCCGGGGTTAATGAAAGACGTAGGTGCTAGTTATGGATGCCATAACTCAGCCGATGGGGCGCAGGCTACACCGCCGAAAAATCAGGCCCGCGCGCAGCTACCCCTCGAAAAGGAGGGGAGTGTGTACACACGCGTATGACTCCTGATTCACAGCCGGTTCGAGGCCACGGGGGTGCGAAAAATAGAAGACGGGGGTGGCGTAGCACAAAAGCGAGGAGAGGCATCTCTGGTTCGAGTGCAGGAAGAATTGCTAATCGCATACATTGCGCCCGTGGGCATCGGCTCAAATAATGAGAAATGGCGCACCAGGCCAACCCGATAGAATCGTCGCGTCGTTTGCGCCCTTTTGACGTTCGATGGTAGTTGTACCCCGCCGCTATTCGTCTATTTCTTGATCGCGCTTGCTTTTCAATCATGCGAAAACTATTGTGCTTACGCGCCGCACCGATGCTCATGCTGAAACTTCGATATCACGAGTTGAGAGGGTGGATATGAATATCAATTATTGTCCTCGGGAATTTATGCGTACATAAGTTACAAAATGGAAAGGCGATCTGTTTTCTCAAGTTAAGAATAAGTTCCGAAAACATTTTCTAGAATACTTCTCTAAATACCCCAAGTTGCGTCCTCCCGTCTAACGTCGTTTCTATTACTAACGCGATAGTTAATTGCCAGCAGCCTATATGCACCACATGCCTAATCGAAAGATCACCAACGGTAACGAATCGAATTAACACGTTGATTGTCGTGGTGGTAACCGGTGACCGGCATTATAGTATAGTAATACCATTTTACTAGTATATAGTATTATCGTACGACTTCGCTATCAAATAACTAATAATAATTATTAATAGTTCTGATAGGAATGAATTAGGCAAGACTCGTGTGAAACAAAGTTTACGCGGCAGTCAACCTGTTGAAAGGGCGATCGAATGCTATCAATAAATTCAGCGAGAAAAGAAAGTTTAAAAGGTTAATTCCAACTTAAGAAACTTCTCCTTAAGTAGAAATAAGTTTAGGATAAGTTAGTTCCTGATCAGAGTACAGTAACTGGACTCGGGTTTGGTTTAAATGACAATAATTGCATAAAGCTAGGCTTAGTAAAGCTACGTAAATTTAGATTAGCAAGTAAACCTAGTTAGCTTACATCGATTAAATAAAGTTAAGACTGGTTTAGTGAGTTTGCGTTAGCCTTACGGATTAAGATGAATGTTCTCCAAAAGCAGCGCTCAATATCATTGAAAAACGCCAGCCTCCAATCAATCACCATTAGTAAGAATATCCAGTAAAGCATCGTGCCATATCGGTTACAACACCTTGAAATTCCTCTGCCATGCTCGCTCTCCGATTCAACGTGTCTTAGGATCGTGCAATTAATTTGCATTCGTGGGAAACGCCGGCAAGCCCCTGCCATTTCGAAGTCGCGTAGAGCATCAGGGCAGCGGAGCGGTACAGGCGGTATCTTAATTTAATTAATTAACGAGATGCCGGAAGTGGGCAGGTTTCTTCTTCAACTTCTTTGTTATATTCGTCGCAGCTTCGCTCTCCGCGGAAAGAGAGAGAGAGAAAGAGAGAGAGAGAAAGAGAGAGAGAGAAAGAGAGAGAGAGAGAGAGAGAGAGAGAGAGAGAGAGAGACCCGCTGCAATTCTTGCTAATGAAGACCCACGCGTTCTAAAGCTCAAACAATAAACACTACCACTTAACTCAAAGCACGCAACAGACACCATCCCCACCCCACTTTCCTTCAACTCCTCCCCAGCAAAACTCCCACCCTTTCCTCCTTTGGTTATGCATCTCCTTCTGTCCGTTCAGCATAGCGTTTTCGCTTAGGTCGTCTTGCAAGAACTGCGCCACCCCGCATCTTGCGTCAGACACCGCCCGCCACTCGGCTAGTCCGGTGAATCTAGCTTGGAAGAGAGACACACGCGTCGTTTTTCCATTTCGACTGTCTCTTTATAATATTTCGCTTCCACACGCCCATGAAACGCGCGACACGCTCGCCGTTTTGCAAGCCCCGGCCGTCTTCGCAGCCCGGCTAAGAATCAACGATGCTCGCTTCAGCGTCTCGCTTTTTTCTCCCGGCACGCCTAGCAAATTTCATTTCAAAAACTCCGACTTAATTGGAACATGTACGCGTACGAGCGTGCGACAACATTCTCCTGCCGAGTATCTTCCGTCGCGACATTAAATGCACCGCGATCTCTGCTTCTCTGCATTGATTCGTCCCTCGCTTCGCTAACTTAATTTGTCGCTTGGAGACAGACCGACACAGTAATGTTAGAAATCGTTGGGTCGCGAGCAATTAAATTTGCAAATTCCTTCTTCGCGAAATTGGGGCGAAACACTGAGCTTTGGAGCGGTGTGGTAAAATTAGGCCCTGTTATTTTTAATAATAATACTGAAAAGAACAGTATGTATATATGCTTAAAAACGTAAAGATTTAAGGTGGTTAGTTAGTTCTTAATCATAGAACCAAAGCATCTTTGAACTGATAGGTCCAGACTACCATGAAAAATCTCATTTAGAACTACAGTAAAGTCTTGATCTGTTGAAATAATGTAGTCACTTTGTAAGTAAAACTCACATTCGGGAATGTCGGGGCGTAGGCGCGGCGTCGCTTTGGCTGTTACAATGTAACAACTTCTAAGAAGCCTGATGGAGTGTGCGTCATACGTCGAAATGACGATCGAAAGAAAAATGACGATCGACACGAGACGAGAGTGGGGAAGACGTTAGTTGCACGTCCACCCAAGAGTCAGTTCGATAAAAGAATCGGTTTGGGCAGGACATTCCTGGTGCGAGTAACAAGTTCGACACAAGAGTCGGTCGATTTATTTATATATATTAAGTTCAGAGTTCCAAGTTTTTATTTTATATTAAAGTTCCTTTATTCACTAACGCTGTGCTTCATGATAGAATATAACACCATTCCTATCATATCCTCGACATGATCTAAGCCGAACGGAGCTACACGATCTTAGTTCACCTATCCCCTCCACAGGGTGTATACCCCGCGAGGGGCCAAGAAGCTCGAGCTGCCTCGGTCGCCAAGTAGTTTATACATGCCGCGTAATCCGATACCGGGTCGGCTATCTCGGTGTGTATCACACTAATCAAATTACAAAAAACTTCTTTATTTTTCATTATTTTTTTATGGAACTTTCACCAACTTATTCGTGGCATTTTTCTGATTAACCAATTAGCTGTTGCGACCTCTTTGGAAAATGTATACCTAAATTACGAAGGTAGGCTGTTGAGTTCGTCAGGAATTTTAGTTCATCGTTGAATTGGGAAACGTCGCGGTGCAGAATGATTCGCGACTCACGAAAACTGAAGCTCGTGACATGATCAGGGCGATTTAGCGAAGAATAGCGTGTCGACCACAACGGGGTACCAATCTTGAGGGTCTCTCGCGTGTCAGCGTCGCGAAGAAAGCCGGTCTGGATGAAAAGGAGAGGCGCGATAGAGGAATAAAAGGCGCGAATCTCTGAATCCTCTCAACAGGTTCCAGCCAGATCATGCACTTCTCCGCGTCAAGAACATCTAATCGCATTTCTATCAGCCCCCGACCATTAAAACGGAACAGTTCTTCTTGCCTGGTATCGTCTCCTCCGCCATTCGGGGGGCATGCACCGAGTTAACTCGTTTGCTCCTTGCTCGGTTACCGTCTTTATCTACGGTCGTGAATCAGCCGCGAAATCCGATGGCTGCCCCTCGTCTTCGTCGGTATCGAGTGTCTCGTAATTGCTATATCAAAACCAACTAACTTGCGTGTTTACTTTACCAGTCGTTTGATGTCTTTCGAAATGCTCGTAAAGTAGATACGACCGGCGAATGTCTTGGCAACTGCCTTCCATCTTGAATAAACTGTCAGCGGAAGGAGCAACTTTATCTTTAAGATTAGAACTCTGACTCGTTCCTTGCGCAGACTGCTCAATGTAATAAATTATTTCATTTACAATCCGTTTGCCTTCGTACTTACTTCTCGATATGCTGATCGAGATGGAATCACGTATTTGTTGTTTGTAATTACTTTTTATGAAACTTATCAATATATTCAATATATCAATCTATCAATATATTGTTATCAAGATATTCGAGATTTCGATATTCGATATTTTTCCAATTTAAATAACACCGAACACGAAAGAGTTCAGATTATATTTACTTGTTTAATTCGCGGTACAGCAGAGCCTCGACTATTCAGAGCACACATGAGTATTCGGATAATAGAACACTTATCCACCTCAGCGTTGAATTAAATCTTTACACTCTAAACACTCGTATTTAAACAATGTTGTGTTTGGACTCGTTTTAATAATAAAAAAATGTGATCTATATGATGGTAAAAGATGCACAAAAAAGTAAGTACAAACAAAACAGTTTTGTCATTGAAGTAGTATTCCTTTCACGTGTATCAAGTCATTAATGTTATTACCCCAGTTTGCCGTCACGTTTGGTGTTTGCTAATCAAGAAGGAGCCACATTGGTGCATCAATTATCGATCGTTGACTGGTATTCGCTTCTCATCACTATAACGAGCAACTTTACTCTAAAAATTAGAAATCTGTTCCTTCTCTTTTTCAGACAATAGAATCTAATCTATTATTTCGTTCATAATCCGTTTGCTTTCATGACTTGAAATAATGGTGTATAGTAGATGGAGAAGGAATCACATTAGTGTGACTATCGACGTTGCACTGATATTGACTCTGACCAGTCCTGTCTATGGAGATCAGGATGCCACGGGAGGCCGCGTTGCATTTAATCACGATGTCGCCCCATTACCTCATCGTATTATGACTCCATCGTCGGGTACGCGAACTGCGTGCAAGGGCTCTCTCTCTCTCTCTTTCTCTCTCTCTCTCTCTCTCTCTCTCTCTTTCTCTCTCTCCCATGACCCATGGCCCTTCCATGAAGGTAGCATAAATTTAAAGGGACATGTTTCGGTGGAGCATCTGCGATCGTCGGTGAAGCGTATCTCCAGACATTGCAGCTACTCGTCTCTCCGGCGTCAAAGAAAGCGTTTTCATGCGCCCCGGTGTTTATTAAAGAGAAATTGAAGATAATTTAATTGCGACCATTCCACGTCGAGTCTGCAATTCATTTGCACATTACTCGGATATATTTCTTCCGTTGGAAATGGACGGTGCTTTGCGTCTCGCGTTAAGGGGGCGCTCTCTTCTAACAGATCTAAAAACAAGCGATTTTTATGAATTTTTCATGAGGGTGCTAATGATGATGTCGGAGCAGACTTCCTTGGATCTCGTCCTTGGGGCAACATTCTTTCTGTTTATGTATTGGTCGTTCTAAATCTGTGTCGCTTTTGGCAACAATGTAGCCATATACTTTGCTTACTTGTCTCTAAAGCTTCGTACAGACCTGAACATTTCAACGAACATTTTCCGAACAGCGACCGAAACGCAGAATCGCGCCTTGCGTTTCGGTCACTGTTCGGCGCAATGTTCGTCGAAATGTTCAAGTCTGTACGAAGCTTTACAGAAGATGAGTGAAATTAAAAAATTTTATAAAGAGCTTGGAAGAGAATGAACATTTTTTAACAGACTTTGAAAAAGAGGTTACAATTCAATTCGATCAGTATGTACATTGCTGTTTTCTATATCTTTAAATTAGTTTGTAACTGAATTTATAAAATGGATTTCAGTCAAATAGACCAGAAAAGTACACGAAAGCCAATCTCGACCATAAAGCGAGTCTTCCATTTTAGCACGGTCCAAAGCGCAATAGACCGACTGTAAATAGAAATTGTTATTCTTGCAAAAAGAAAGAAATCACTTCCCTTAGAAGCGTTACAACAGAATCCTTTCTTCAGCCATGTGACAAGAAATTCGGAATGTCGGACAAAGATTTTCGAATTAGAAATGGGGTGAAGCTTTTGAGAAGAGAGTTTTATAATATAACGACGAACATCTCGAGCAGCTCGGCCATTGTACGACACGCAAAAAGGATCCGAGTGATCAGAGCGATATTCCCGTATCCCGGGGAATATTGTTCCGGAATTAGACACGCTCCAGGAGATCCCGATGCAGCCTGACAGAAATCTGTCCGGCCATCTGGCAGGTATTATTAGATAGATGCCAAGAGCATCCTGAGGCTAATCAAGAGGATCTACTATTTGATTAACCAATAACGGAGGCAGGGGGCAGCTTACAGGCGCGCGGCCACTCACCGACACTCTCTGGCCCCCACCTCTCTCGCTGTTCTCGTGATAGCAATTCCTGTGGATGCAGAGGATGCTGTATACAGCTGTCCGGAGTGCCTCCATAGAGGAATCTGAAAAATCGGAGGCGGCTAGACTCCGGACGAGCGTGAGGATGCGTGTGTACGCGAGACGAATGCGAAACTCTGTTCGCGGCGGTGGCGAGGATAAGCTCGCGGAGGAAAATTAACGAATCCGGGTAAAAGGCCCCGAGTAGGGTGGTCCTCGTTTCTCAACTTGCGATTTTTTCGCGACTTGTCACCCCCAAATTGTAACTTTTCGTGAGAAAAGTAGTGTATGCCAAATTTTTAAGTAATCGGTCAACGGAAATCTTTACCGCATTTGAGTTAAAGTTTTGAAATTATAATTATGTTCCGTCATTTTTACAAGTCAATTGGTCACCAACCAGAACTTGAGTATCGTGAGGAAAACGAAATATTCAACTATGAATTATATAAAATGCGAGTTGCATTCTTCAAACGCCTATAACCACATCAATTTTACGAAATCAAACCAAGTCCTTTGGCATGTATATCCTACAACATTCATACTTAATCCCTTATGCTATAATATCGAGTTCGACCCGTGATGAAAATTTCGAACAGAATCTACTAAATATGGACGTTACTCTTTTCCTTCGAATCAAATTAAAATTCTATGTCGCTCGACGAATAAAAATGTTCTATTTCCTACAAGAAATAATCAAAGATAAAGCAGTCTTATTCGTCGTAACAGTGAGATGAATCATAGGACAAAGGGTTAAAGAGAATGCAATTTTGATTTATTGAATTGGTTGATTTATTGAAAATGAAACACGAGAATACTCCCTTGCAAGAAACGTTTGATCCCTATAGCGAAGGGCCACCCTAGCCCCGAGTCATAACGGCGTACAGTGGACTCGCGAGTGTGCCATGATTATTTTCCTTCGTTAGATATTAACTCTGAAATAATCCGGGATAAGTGGGAAATATCTCTCTTTTATTCCCCGCGCTGACTGAAAAGTAATAAAACTGGATTACTCGGCGAATCCTCGGAACCCTTCGCGAGTCGAATCTCGTCCCTACCAGGTCCGGGAAAAATGGATTTTATGGCACCGAGGGGGTAAGAATGGCTGACTCTCTGACTGACTGACTGATATCGAACATCCTATCGATCCCCGCTGTATGCACCACGTTGTACGCCCGTCTCCCATGCCGAAGTAATAATAAACAGTTTATCTGTCTGTCGAGTCTAAGCGGATTATCGGAGGCCCCCCGGCCCTTCCTGTAACGCGAGACGACCGATAGCAAGACGCGACCCTTATCTCCTATCATCGCCTCCATTCCCCCGTCCCCCAGCACACTTCAGCCGTTTCTTTCGCTCGTATCCGCTCCCCGCAACCAGTGTCAGCTGCCGGCGAATATATGTATGCGTCACGTAGCGACGACACGCACGATTTCTGAATATTCATAAGCGACACCTCGTCACCCCGACGCACCCCTACCCTCATCAATGCCTGTCGTACATCCTTTCAATTTGCCTGGCCGATTAAGAGGATTCGCGAAGGAACCACCGGGATAGCGATCGCTTCCAACCGATGCATAATTTTGACAACCCCCTCGAGGGCTGCTCCCGTTTTGGACACTGTCAAGAAAATCCTTTTGATCTTGCAGCAACGTTTTTCGTATTTCATCGCTCAGTAGTGAAATATTAATTACTCACTTTTTCCTATAGAAATGTTTTATGAATCGATGATTGTGAAATTTCCATTGTTCTTTTTGAAGGGAGTGACCGGAGCTAGGATTATTTATTTACCGTTGACAACAACTAGACTGTGGCAACTAGACAACTTTAAAATGAAGCTTGAAAATCGCTTCTTTACGATCCTGGATTGAGTTATTGGATTACGTTCCTGGGGGGTGGTCTGTGGGATCACAATTTAAATTTCTATTGTTGTTAAAAGATCTATTAAAATATTCTTAGTCATAAACCTTAGACTTTTGTACAAATTTTTTCTTATTGCGCAATGTTCTAAAAGAATTGTAAAATTCCTCTAGCTAATTCGGGTTTTGGCTTAGGGAAATTGTTAAAATTAAAACAGATTCGACATTTTTTAATGTACTTATTACTCAGAAAAAAATTTTCTTCAGATTACATTCCAGAGTAGTAGTCTATAATTCGAAATAATTTATTACCCCTCGAATGACGGGACTAGAGTCCATTTGGATCCAGAAGTACAAAGGTTTTGTCTAAGTATAAATAATATTTATTATACTTGATCGTTACGAATAAAAGAAGAAATAAATTAAAATAAATTAAATACTTCAAATAAAATTCTCACTACTTTAAAAATAGATCAAAGGAAATACTATATTAAATACTATTTTAAAAACTTATTCTAACAAATAAAATATTTTATTTTTAAAAGTATATGTATGATTTCAAATAGAATAAACTACTTATTATTTACTGTTTGAAACAGTATTTTACCCAGCTCTGCTCGTGTATGTACTCTGGTATTCCATCAACTACTAAACTTTTGTCATAAATGCATAAAATCCACAGTCTAGCGATGACTAATGATAAAATCGATGGAGCGAAGTTCCCGCAACGCCTAGCGACAAGACGTCGACACGGTCGAGGGATATGAACTTCATAAAATCACGGGCGGTGAATTAGAGGCGATGGAAGCCGACGATGTCGCAATTACCATCCAGAAAAAAAGCCAGGGTTGCGCCGGGATCACCGCATGGAAACAGGGAGCCGGCGAGCGTCGCCGGGTGGAAATTCACGATTAAAATCCCAGCGGTAGCATTAACTGGTGGGAAACGGGAGGAGGGACGTTCGAGGGTGTTGGTGGACTCATGTGTTCGAACGTCAGTCGCGTTTAAACCTCGATCTGCATTTAAATTGGCCCCTATGCCGATTCGCGCGCTTCTGCACGTTGCCATGTTTTCCTGCGCCGCGAGTTCGACCGTTTTGTTGTCGTTTCAACCCCTTTTCCTGGAACTCTCAGCGGTCTACGCCCCCCCCCTCTCCTAAGCCCTCCATTACCTCCGATATCCTGGCCATTTCCTTGGGCTCTAATTAATTATTCATTTATTCGCGGTTCACTTTTAACTAGGCGCGCCGTGAAAATTAAAGGCAGCCATACGTTCAACTAATTATGCTGTAACGAAAACGAGCACCTAAGCAAACACCAAACGACGCGAACCATGATGGTACCGTAATTTCCAAAGGGAATCAACGACAGAAATTCTTCGTTCATTACAAATAATTACGATGGAGTTAATTGTACGGATGGTTGCGGCGGTTAGGTAGTGGACAGACAAAACTGCATAATTAACCCCTTGCCTTGTACAATATCGAGTCAGTATATTTCAAACGAAATCTCTCATGTACGAACATTTATTCTTTTCTTTCAAGTCGACATAAAAATCTATTCTTTTGGTATTTTGGAAATGTAAAGGCATTTGCCAATCTATCACTGAATATAAATTTTGCTGTCCCTTCGAGGGTGTCTTTAGAGTTGAAGAAAATCATTGTCAAAGAAAAGCATGGCGGCAAGGGGTTAACCTCGAACCCATCCTCTTCCTTACTCATTTCTCCTAAAAAAATTCTCCATTTCACATTGCATTTAGATGTATATTTATGAAATAGAAAGTAGACATATAACTCTCTTCTCTCAGAATGAATATTCTGTCGACATTGAATGCTTCACTGGGATTGAAAATGCTGCATCATTCCTTGCCAATCAGTTCTGTGATTCAATTCTTAGTTCTGGGATTGTTTGTTATTCTTTGGAGATAAAAGGAGCGTTGGGTCCGCTTCGCGTCATTGCCGCTGTACTTACGCCGCGATGCGTAGTCTGGTTTTTCCTGTCTGTACACTGTCATTTTTTCCTATCACAACTATATTAAACTTAATGTATTAAAATTAATATTAAACTTAATATTAAAATTTATACGAATATTAAACTTAAATGTACAAACAACAATATATAATTTTTTTAGGATTTTTCACCCAAGAAAAGTAGTCCTAATTTTAAGTTTCTATGGGTTCAAGGAGCCTCCTCGTGCTAGGCTTAATCATTGCGCTACGGAACACGAAAGGAAGTCATTCGTTTTGTCGGAACTGTGTACCGGTTTCAACAATTTCTCGAACAACGATCGTCGTTGACCAATTAACAACGAGCTCGGCTCGCTCCGTCTCGATGGGCCAATCTCGTCTGTATCGAAAAGAGCCCCGAGCGATTGTTCCCTCTCGAGTGCGTTGTCGATCGTCGGAAGAGGTAAGTCGACCGGACAAAGGAACAAAATTAATAAACATAAATCGTCCGTTCTTGAAACGAGTGTTGCCGGTCATATCTATTCCTGGCCTACATCCGTTTGCCGGCGGCTTTTCAGCCTAAATGAAATTCACCAGCGGGGCGCGCGGAGCCGGTGCAAACGAGACGTTGAAAAGTTCAACTTCAAGGGATGAACCACGATCGTTGAAACTAAATGAGACAGTCTCTTTTCAAGCCGAATAACTAGAGATAAATTGCTCGGGCGCGCGTTTTCCTCTCTTTTCCTTTTTCTTCTTTTTTTTTTCTCTCAAAAGCAACCGGGCACTCGTTAACCCAGTTGCCGGGTATCGGGAAATTGCACGGAGCGAAATATAAATCTTCCTTGAGGAGGTTACGATTGTTTGAAATATTGACCCCCGACCCGGGGTACACGACCCCGAAGGGGTTCGATTATCGCGTCGCCGCTCGGAGAGCACCGTTATTACGGCCCTCGTCTGGCAAGAAGCATTTGGCCGCGCATCGGGTGATGAGCAGAGGCTGGAAAGGATGAAGTGGAAGCCGAACAAGGTGACGAGAACTTAAGTCGAACGATGTCGGGAAACGTGGGTTGGAAGGGGGAGGGGAGGGACGGGGGTTGATGATTACAGAGATCAAAGCAAGCAATCACTAGACAACGGGTGGAGACAGGAACGAGGGATAGAACTCCGGCACGGCTCGAATTTGCGACAGTGTCTCGCGTGGACGCCGACGACGACCACACCTGCCCGCACGCGGTCACGGCTCTCGTTGTGCCGATCACTAAACATTAACCCGAACCGACGATGATGACTCGCCATCAGTGCTCCTCTCGCCCTCCACCGTTGTTGCCGTCTTCGTTGCTGGTGTCTCGATGTCATCCTCGTTCATGTCGTTCACACACACGCGCGCGCGCGCGCAGACACATACTCCCTTCCACGCAATTCAAGTACACCCTTGAGACGCTACGTAACTGCACCGGAGAGTACATCCGCACCTTTTCTAGCTCCTCTCGCCTTTCGTACAGCGTGTTCTCCGCTTCCGACTCTGCTCTACATTCAACACGCCGCGCCGCACCGCGTCCTCGACTTAACGTTTTAGGCGGATGTCGCGGAACGGGGTCTAGAGACGAGGACTAGCGGACCGGCAACCTGTGGAAATCGCTTTTTACATAGCACTAGGGCTGTATAATGTTACGGTAATCCTCGAGGTGTTCTTTGGAAGGAATTTCTATTTACGAGAAACGGTCTCGGGTTTTTATGCATCTTCGTGGAGACCTCGGGTAGAATGGAGAACATCCGGAAGTGGTTCTAGCTGTGTCGGGAGATTGTTCGTCTGGGTTCAAGTTTTTATAACTGCTGTACATTTTTTTTTTCTATACGTATTTTTGTAGCGTTCAGATATTTTACTTTTTTAACACGATCAATGCCGCGTGAATTTGATACGTTTCGCCAATTTTGTTCGTAGAAGCGATCAGCGTTATTACTCCCTTGTGCTCGGACTTTCTTAGTTCTTCTATGATCAAATCTTCCTTGTCGTTTACAAATTTCTGGGAGGAAAGGAACATTTACGTTGTTTGTATTCCCATGTCTAACGGAAATGTGTAATAGTTGTTTAGTACATTTTATTTGAAGTCTTGCGAGCCTAACTCTATATACAATTGCTTTATACAATTTTTACTATAATATGTGTTTTAACATAAACACATATGGACATATGTCTTTGTATGGACAACCAAAACGCTTAGATAATTTCAACACTGGAGTATTTCACGTTTTTTACACAAATTCTCATTTTGAAACGATAAATCGATATAGTGAACGAAAAAAATATAGTGGAATTAGTAAAATTATAGTAAAATGATATAGGGAATTAAAAAATTATTGAAACCGGTTGGTTACACATGGGTTAATAAAGAAATTCATTCGAAAATTTCTATCATTTCTTTCATCATTCTTCTTTCTATCATTTATTTCAAACATTTCTACCGTCTCCATAACCCTTTCGTTACCACGGACGAGATATCTTGCTACCACTATTTCACATGTACAATGCCATGCACGAAATATTAGCGTCAAAACGCTCGTTATTCGACGCTATCGACGAGATTTCTCGTATCGCAAGTTCTGTTACGCGATGCTTAACATCTGTCCTTCTGTACCTACGCTTCAATAGCTATCCTTCGATATTTAGAGTACAATGTCACTCATTTGATATATTTGGTGAGACTTTCTGCGTTTTGTCGTACACGCGACATAGTGGTAGCGAGATATCTCTTCCGTGGTAACGAAAGGAATAATTGTGAAAGAAAAAATGAGCAACCAGACCGGTTTAGTAGTTCTAATGTTAATTCTTGTATTACATTACTTTAACGATTGTATGTGGAATATTCAGCAACAGGTGGTTGAAAATTTCAGGAGCAAAGGAATTCTTTGCAACAGAATAAAGAATAGACAACTTGCGAGCTTCGTTTTCAAAATATGACCAGTTTTATAAAAAGGGGGACACCGAGCCGGCTAACGCGATACTTATTGACACGTTCGTTGCCACGTCACCCACATCTGGGTGACGGGTATGTTTCCGCGAGGACCCCGTCACCCGTAAATAGGTGACGTTCTTCTTCGTCCCATTAAATAGGTTTTTATAGATTTATAGGTATTTTATAGGTTTTTACTATCGGATTTGGGCGCCACGAGAAACTCGACCGATTCTTACTGGGTGACGAACGTGTTAATGGACGACCTTAATTGCGCGTGATTTAAAAAGAAAGCAGAAACTGCAATTTTTCAGTCTTGAATTTCAGCTTAAAATTATCCTGAAGCGTCTGACCTCTTAAATTTTCTTCCATCTGTTGCCGAACATACTGTATACAGAAACAATGACCCACAAAATGGTTCGTACGTTGTAATTTAAATAATGACAAGTGGTCAGTTTAGTTTTACGCATTTTTCAAAATTCGATGATTAGAAATTTGTTGGTGTAAGTATTTGCAAAAGGGAATCTATCCCTGCTATTGCTAATTTTTTAATATATTGTCAACCCCTTCCCTCTATTTCATTTCAATTCGATTTGCAATGAGTTTGAGTTAGGCTGAACATTTTTTGTGGTGGAAGTTTAGCAAAAGAAACATATCTTCTCTGTTCTTTCTTATACTTTCTAATAAATTCTTTGTAAATAAATGCTTTTAGTACTAAAGATAACTCGTATTTTAACCACAGACTTTTTTGAAATTCGGCCTACAACTGTATTGGCAGCATCAACTAGGTTGAAGGTAAAAGCGCGAAAAGTCCAAACATTGATAGGGTTGTAGCATGTTTTCTATTCGATATCTCAGCATCCTCTTTGGCTAAAATGCACATTAAAAGGAACAAGAGTTTGATCTTCCATGCAGACAAAGAAAACGTCCACTTCCCTTAAATCAATTGCAATTTGTGTATGTTGAACTCTGCTCTCAAATTTGTCTAAAACGAATATCTGCTCTAAAAAACGCCTCGAAGAATTTGCAGTAACACACCTATACATCAGTATGTATGCCCAATGTCTTTCAAAGAGCCTATTCCTCACCCGATGTTTCACGCATTCTCCGACGAGAGCGCGAAAATATGTTTAAAAAGGAAAACGAAGTGAAAAAGAAGGAAGATCTCTGCCCGAAGAAAGCTTAGTTCTTCGCGAAACAGTTCGGAAGTATCCCACGCGGAAAGGGCATCGCTCGCGGTCGTGTCTGAACTCTGTGCGGCGAGTTCCCTGCTTTTCTACTCGTCGCGAGTGTTTCGAAATGAAATCTCGTTCGACGCGGGGTTTCCTAGACGCCCGCTTGGCGTTCATTAGCAAAAAGACCGAGTAACGAGGTGAAATCGTGGAACGGCGCGGTGCGGCGCGGGAACGCAACCGGCTGTGGAGAAGAACGGAAACGGGTGGGTCGGTGATGCATTACGCTTAACTCCGGCGGCGTTTTAATTGGCCGAAAGTACGGCAAAGATGTTCCTTGTGTCGAAAAACGAGAGACGAGAGTCTGCGCGCTCTTTTACCTGACTTCAAATATTTCGCGACGCGTCGGCGTCTGATCAAAGCCGAAGAAATAAGCATCTGCTCGGATTTTCTTTCGGACGACGAAGAAGTTGGCTCTCCCGACGAGCCGGCGACGAAGGAGGAGGAAACGGGGAATGGGGGTGATCGCAAAGAAGAAACGAACATGTAACGAAGACGTAAAGACGCGGGAAACTCGAGATGAGTAGAGCAGGGTAGCACTCCGCTAGTGGATAACAAGAAAATGAGAGGGAGAGGAAATATGAGGTTGTCGCCGGTGGGCGGGAAACTTCGGGCATAACGAATACAAACAGCGAAAGATAAATTCCAAGAATGCTCCCGGAGAAGAGCCTCACCCTCGTTTAGGTAGCTCGAGCTCTCGAAATGCAACCTTTTAATATTAAATTCCAAGGTTGTATCGCCGCTCATGCTGATTTCCCTAGACGTCGGTTCGTCCATAGAGAAAAACCGCGCGTTCCGCGAGCGTCGTTGAAGAAGGAGAAAAAACGAGAAAGAACGAATAGAACGAACGCGATGGGCGGAGGGACAAAGACAGAGAATGGTAGATACGATCCCCACGTGTAGGGATTTAAAAACCGCCGGAAGCGAAGTCGCGAGAACGATCCTCCACTTTGTCGGCTGAATAAATTCGAGGATGTGCTCTCCAGTTTCCTCGATTCGAAGTAAGACCTTCGTAGACTCGCAAATCACCGTGTCCGCCATTGTCCTGGCGGCAATTTTTGACCGGCGCGTGACAAATCAAAGTTATCGCGCGTTGTTCGCATTTAGAGTAATGTCCGGTTATTTCGTCACATTTCTTTTTGAATCTAGAGTTGTAATGTAATTGCTAATTCAATTACATTGTAATTCAATTACACAATTGAATTACACTGTATTTCAATTACATAGTAATTCAACTACGTTGTAACTGACTTACATAATTCAGACCTTCCAATTAATTCAATTACTAATTATTTAGTCAGATGTGTAATTAAAATACAATATAATTAAAATACAGCTCTCTAAATTATAGCCCAGAACTTTAAAGAAGTGCAATATATTTTTATGTTTTTCTTTCATATACTCGTTTGTTGTCTATGAGACGTATTTTCTATTTCTTGTGCTCGTTCATAATACGTAACGCTGTTTTATGTAATTTAATTACAAAGTATTTTATAATTGTACTCCAATTGCAATTACGAATTACATTATAATTTAATTGAATGAAGTTCTGAATTATAAATTACAATGTAATTCAATTATTTTGTAATTATAATTCCTACAGCAATTCAGTTGTAATTCTGCACAACTCCGTCTCAATAACCGTTGCCAGCATACATCCTGTACACTTCCAGACCGGAGGAATTGAGGGGAATACAGTTACCCTCTCTCTGTTATTACCGAGTTAGTCACGCGACATTGTGACGCATGCACGACAAAGACTAAACGCGTCACGTGACCGGACCGTGGCGGAAGCCTAGGGATGCTCGCTGTCGAAAAATGTGGGACTAACGCAGGGTCGCCAGATTAAGACTTGTCTCCCAGTTTACCCTTTCCCTTCCACGACGCTATTCCCTCACTCTTCGCATTTCTGGTAATGTAAGAAAAAATACTTGAATCAAAGAATCACCAGTTCTCAACATTGTTATCGTTACCGCCCGAACCAATTCCTAGAATGCCACCCCTCCGGATATGTGGCGAACGGCGGTCCCGGTCAGTGATCATATATCCGGACATCACTGTACATATGCTCGAATATTCGTTTGCGGATTCGCGATAAATTACGCGCGACAAAGGCGCTCGCGCGCGCCGAATCAACGAGACCTTTGTCGAGCGGGCCCGCAGTCTCGACCACCGCACGGAATCGTATATCAAGAGTAAATCCTTGGCGTTGTCAAGCCACAGGCACCTACGACTCACGGAAAAATTACGACGTTTGACGGAGGCATGTGTAACGTGGCCGCGAGGTGAGACGAGGCGAGGCTACGCGTCGCGATTCTGACACGCACGCGCTTTATTCGCACACGCTGCACACGTGTGTACGTACCTGTTGGTACGTGGACGAGCCGGCGTTCCTACGCACAGGTTCATGAACGCACGAAACACGACGCGGTGGCATTAACTCATGCCTCGTTAAATCGCGACGGCTACGCGCTGCGGAAACGACGGAAGCGAGCCGGGAATGCTAAGGAAACACGTGCGAACCGCGAGGAAACAGGGGTTGATCCAGCCTGCGGCTGATTCAGAGGGAATACGATCGATTCGCCACACGTTGGTTCATTGCAAAGGTTCGTGGATGTGAAAGTGAAACACAAACAATTACAATTTATACTACACGGTTATATTGATCAGTTATACCGGGTGCCGGGTGTATCTATTATCTCCTTCGTTTATGAAATATCCGATTTCAAATTGGAGACGTTGTGAAGCATCTCGATCAAGAAATATTATAGTAGCCTGCAGATTTATTAATTTACCATTTTAAGGTAAAAAACTACTCTTTAAATACCTATTTTCAGTTAGTGTGTAGATGTCTAATTTGGCTTTCAACCCTTAGACTGTAAACGCTTTTACAGTATCCTCAAATTGTAAAGGTAGGCCTCTCATGTCCGATGCAGAGTTTAGCGAGTAATGGTTCTTTAAAAGGTCTGAAAAATTCATATAGTTTTCGATATAATTTGTTCAAATATTTTATACTGTAAATAAAGTGAAGCGAAATAAAATGATCCCCCTTTACAGGTTAAGGGTTTAGATGAAAATACAGACCAGCTACCTACCAATAACAATGATCATATGTACGAATATAATAGACTCGTTTAAGAACACAATACCTAAACGGCCGTCGAGCCAACATCGACGTATTCACTCCTGCTGAAAGGAGGAAAAGGGAAAAGCAGGAGAGTGTCGACGATGTTGTTTTAAAGTGAATGCACTTCTGTTAAAATGCATGTAAATAATGTGAATATGTCGCTGTTAATCCGTTGGTGTTGAACAGCGACCTTAAAATTCGACTGTTTCCTGTTGTCTCTGACAATTAATTAAAAGGTATATCCGTTCAACGTATAAAAGCGAATGAGTAATTCGTTCGAAGCTTGTAACATAGACGGAAGCAGGGTGGCGAAGCCAATGGATCATTAAAAGCGGCGTAAAAATCCCCCGGGGCGTTCTGTAATCGACTGCAACGTGTTCTAAGGGAACGGCATAGCGCGCCCTTCGTCCACGGCCGCACCGACAGCCTGTTCTCCTCTTCCGCGTAGCAGAACTCGATCCACCTCAATTTCGGAGACTCCGATATAGTCGACTTGCCCGAAACCGCAATTGAAACGAGCACACAGGTCGAAATAATGGCGCGTCGTTAGTTCGATTGAGAATCGTATCGTATCGTATTGGCGCGGCGGCGGCGGCGAAGTTCGTGGAAATCCCTTCGAATCGATACCGGCGAATCAGCCGATCGTCGATCCGGTTTCCTTTCTGCCCCTTTCCGCCACGAATCATTCCGGCCGCGTATCCAAAACATTTCGATGAATTTGAAATTCGATCACGTTCAGGGCGGACACGCGGAGCGTGCGGGACGTTATCGCGGCCGCTAGGCCGAGCACCAGTCGCGCGCCGGGAATACGATCGCAACGTGGTAGCGGTGCATATTTATGCGGCGATACGTCGAAGTCGTCATCGGCAACAAATGAACGGGGTGACGCCGACCATCCCCGCTTCGTAACAGCAGTCATCAATATTTCATATTCGTTCGTCGGCTGGAGCCAAGGAGGCCCCATGGGAGCGTCGGTTTGTCAGTGATCGCGGTCGCGGGGATCGGAAATGGCCTACCAAGTCCCTTTCTCTCGTGCCCTGCCACGCTACCGCGCCGAAACCTTCGTGTCATCGAACGAAACAGCCACACAACGTTTTCGTGGAAGAAATTACACGACCGAATGAAATGTTACAGTCGAGGACAAAAAGATAGGGCATTGTTCGTTTCTTTGTGTTTCCGTATGATATCGGAAGAAACTGTACATTTTGGTAAATCAATTATATTTTACACATAGCCAGAAACATGTGTACGAAAGATTGTGCCTAGATTGCTATGAAATGTTGTGAAGAAAGACGTAAACGTTACAGTCCTCAAACAGGACAAAATGATAGAACACGCGTTGTATTTTCCCTTCGCAGTCGTAAATCTGCGCAGGACATGTTAACATTACATGTCGCGAGAAGTATACAGTACATAGTATTTAAATAGTTCGCTTGTTCAGTGCGCAAATGATTCATGGAAAAACATTAAGTGCTCGTACAACGGAAACCGCTCTAAAACTGTTTCAAGAAAAGTTTTCTATTGTCCAAATTTACTAGTCTTGAGTAGAAACGTTATCAGTAAATTTGTTAAAACTCCAGATAATTATGATACAATTTTGTCGCAGTAATTCGTCTTGAAAATTTACATTTTTCTAGATAAATTCAATGCGGAACTACAACATTTTTGTTTCACCAACTGACAATGAGCTAAATAAAGAAAAACAGTGTAAAACTATGTATGTACAAGAAATTTCATTTACGTTATCTACGAAATAGAAATTTTAAAGTTAATAAGGTTTCCTATCTTTTTGTCCCTGACTGTAGGTACTCAAATAAGTTTCTGCCGTTTAGTAATTGATATCGAAACTAATAACACCTACATTATCTTGAAATGGTGCAGTATGTATGTGATAGTACTACAAACAAGCTTTAAGACTTAGTATATCATATCTGAGTCTAGCGTAAACAAAAGAGACACAATGGTAAAGCGTCATTGTCCGAGTATGTATTTAGTTACTTATCCCACATCGCAACTTCAACATTTGCAAACCATAGGTAAAGCATCGACGCTGCGCCGCACAGTGGTGCCAAAGCGGCAAAAAATCGATTTTATAAATTTTCGATTTTTATAAAAAAAAAATTATTTTTGTATAGAATGATTTAAAAAACATTTTTTTTACGGAGATATACGTATGGTAAATAATCTTTTCTTCTCTCCTCGGAATTCATCAGTTTTCAGTACGACAGTTACGTAATTATTCCGCATATAATTGAATACTTAGGAGTCTACAAGACATACGGGTTATTACAAATAGCTTAATTAAACTATTAACTAGCAAAAAATTCTCAAAAAAAGTTGTTTAACATTAAGTAAATGGACTAACCTGAAGCCTCTTTGCATTACGCTCATTTTTTATTTATAGAGGAATACAGAAAATTCTTGGAAAGAATTTGATCTGACATTAATCGTTTTGGCAAGGTATAATATTGATCGAGCTTTGTGTAAAAAATCTCGAGACACTTCGTGACCCCTTCACCGCAATTTAAATTTAAATACAACTTTCAGAATTTCCAAGAATGAATCGCGCAAAAGTTACGCTTAAATGATGTTTTGGGTGAAATTTTTAGAATAATTAAAATAATAATTTCTTCGTGTTAAATAAGCAAAGTTTTCGTTCGTTAAATCACTGTTTTTGGCCAAAAAGTGGCAAAAAGTCCGTAAAAATTAAACTATCCAACAATATTTATTGTCGTTTTATCGCACATTGAAGGAAAAGTGTATCTCCGGACTAGAATAACGCAAATACACCACGTGGAGGTCACACGGTCGAAATTCACCTCGTGTGTAATGTGTGGTTAATGTCGTTGTGTGTTTTTAGTGATGAAATCGGGATTTTAATATTTCCCCATAATAAACTGCAACAGTAGAATGCTTGGATTCTTGCATCTTTTCTTGGATATATCTTTTATATATCTTATATAATATTGATAATTTGATATATCTTAAATAATAAAGAAACATGTGAAATTTTTATGTTAAATAAACAATTCTCGTTCATTGGACCACTATCGCAAAAATGCAACAAGAATTTTTTGGCAGTGGTTCAATGATCGCTATAAAAATAATTTATGTAAGATAAAAAAGGTTGTTAGTAAATATTTTTTTATACATAAAGAATTAATAAATTATATGCATTTCACATTTTCCTTTATTATTTAGAAATATTCCTAAAAAGATTCACCTAAAATATCTATTCACCGTAAATTCCGTACGATTCCATAAATAAAAAATGGGCAGAAAACGGGGATTTTCGATTAGCCTAAAATACTTAATGTTTAACAACTTTTTTGAAAAATTATTTTGCCAAATAAGCGCTGTACCTGTGGCAATGTTTTCGCAAATTTTCAAACAAATTCGTTGGATAGTTCCGTTTTTACAGATTTTTTTGTCGCTTTTTGGCCATTTGATACCACTGTGCGCCGCGCCGTGAAGCGAGGACTTCGCCCCCCTCGCTCTGGAGGTCTTTGGGATGTCGATGTAGCGAGAGAAAGTTTTGCCCTTTGACCTCGTTCCCTGTCGTTTCTTACATTCATTTGATTACCGCCGTGGAATCCATCTCCGATGATTCACCGGACGCTCAGCCTGATTTCGTATTTCCCGCCAGCAGGATAGAAGATAGACCCGCGTCCATACGAGCCCATAAATTGCACACGGTTGGACGTCGCGCGAAGATAACGGAAGGCGTGACGTTCCGTTCACGACAGTTGATACCGAGGAATTTATTGGGCCATAAGATCGGGAAAGATGTCGAGAACATCGAGCCATTTTACTGGCAATAAAGACTACGTTGTAGCCGGCACAACTGGTAGACCGATACAGTTCAAAAGTAACTGTCTGTCGTCGTTCTCTGGGTTCGTGGGTGAAGGGCGGAAGACTGTTTCCGTGAATGGTCGGGAGTGGAGCTTTCGTTCCGGCCGATGTCGGTTCGATGTACCTGAGCCGGTGCGCATCTCGAATCGATGCTGGTTCTACTGTGATACGCGCTCCTTATTGAGAAAATTTATTATCCATACTATCATTTAATGAAGAAGTTCAGAGTTTCAGAGCGCCTGTATTTATGAGATTCAAGCAAAACGTTCGAAGTTCGAAAAGCTAATCCTAGTTTGCGACTTTCTACAATTCATTTTTAATCATCATCGTTCTTAGGTACCCCGAAAATCCTCCAGTTGGTCAAAGTATGGAATCACACGATATTAATGATCCTGACTCTGTGTAGGCCTAGGCTGTTTGTATTTCAGTTTCCTGTAAGTAAATTTAAAATTATTATTTAAGATATTTTATCTCTTGCATCGTATACTTGGTTTGCTTTTTGTACGATCAAATACATGACTACGTCCACGAATATACAGGGTGTTCCAAAAATGTTGTACTTTCTTCAAAGAGGTGATTCCTGAGGCCGTCTGAAGTAACTTTTTCCTTTGCAAAATTGTTCTCTGCGGCTTTTTTAAGGAGTTATTAACAAAAAAAAAAACTCTTAATGAATAACTCCTTAACAAAGCCGCGGAAAACATTTTCGCAAAAGGAAAAAGTTACTTCAAACGACCTCAGGAATCTCCTCTTTTAAGGAAGTACAAAATTTTTGGGACACCCTGTATACTGATCATTAACGCTACTCATATGCGTAAGTTGTGTCACATGTGTTAATTTAATTGTAAATTGTATCTCCGTCATTAAGTGACGCATGATTGTATTCAAACATTGCCTAGAGGAGTGATGGGTACGGTAGGGTCCCCTCAAACGCCTGCTTCTCCCACCAACCTCTCTTTCTTGCAGCGCGCACCTTCGTCGCGTTCACTGATGTATCGCGCCTTCGTTGCCCCACGGTCGCCCCATGGTAACGGCGTTTACTGGAAGAGGACAGTAGGCACTGTGGTGGGGACGGTCTTGTCTCAATTGAGACAAAAATGCCCATCCGTGGCCTAGAGTATTATCGCGTTAAAATCGAACGATTTCGTTCGTATTATAATCGAAAATGAGGGTCTGTGTTCGTCGTGCGCCGGGATTTGAACAGAACCGATTTTCCCAGACCGATCCGTGGGTAAAGGTGTGCACGCGGCTGTGTCGGCGTCTCTACACCGATTATTTCAACCCAATTCTCAAAGTATTCCGGCCACTCTGCCGGTAGGGACTGATTTTCTCTCGATCGTAGAGGAACTCGTTAAGGCGTCTATCGGAGAGGAAAAATGAAAAATAACGACGCCGCCGCCAACGAGCGCGACTGCGATGACGGCGGCGACAACCTCCGCCAAGCCAGTACTAGACCAGACCACGTCGACGAGGACAAGGAGTACGGTACTAATTGAGTGAGACGGAAACGGTTGAAAAACTTCGCGGTAGAGGTGTTGCTGGTGAATCGTTAAGCTGTATTTAAGTCGTCGAGTCGTCTCGAGCGTGCGGCATCCCCCCGGCTAATTGTTATTCGCGGAACATCCGCAATGGAGTCTCGTTCAGTTGATCGGTCTGTGAATAATAAAAGTCCGCGCCGGTTTATTTCTCTATCGACTTAAAGACACAAATTTCCTACACAAATAATTCTGCATCATTTCTTTAAAACCTTTTGATAATCGTGTCGCATTCTACAGTAGCGCACAGTTTTTACACAAGTTCAGGTGGCTTTTGGTTCAACAATCGTGAGCAAGATATCTCTTTTTCCAAAAGCTGATTCCAGTACGGTATATGTATACATACTTATGCATACATATTTTTTGTTAGACGTTCTCTCAGAAATCTTTCGAGCTCGCCTCTGGAAAAAACGTCCTAGATAACCTCGGCTTGACCCTCTATAAAAGAAAAACCCAGTTTTAGTTTGGATTCATTGGAAGTAACAAACAATAGGAATGTCACCCTACAGGACCCGAGTATTCCAAATAGTGTTCGGTATTCTTCTTAAGTAATAATAATTTTAGGTAATAATAATTTTATTGTAACACGCCATTAGTCACAATACAACTGTGTTATTTGGTACACCTTAATTATCTTCCAATATCTTAATATAGTAATTGTATGTTTCCACACGATACAATCTTACAATTTGTGCCGAATTAAACCTAACGGGTCCTAGACAAAATTTAAATTGGTGCACCATGTATATAAATTGCGTCTAAAAAAATCTTAAATAATGCCACTTAAAATTTTTATATTAAGGATTTAATACACAGAGGTTTTTTAAATTTATTATCATTCATTTTTATTTGTTTCTGTACTAAAGTCAGGACTTAGACATTTGTCAATTTGTTATTGGTTAATCCAGCACTGATTACGAGGCCTGCTAAAGATCCCATCGGCTCCCTGATTTTACATCAGGTTCGTCCACTAACAAACTAACAAATTAACAAAATTCAAACAATATTCTCAGGGTAATAACCCTTCCACCGGCCCCTCGCGCTGCTCGCGGCCCTGGCACGTAACAATATAGTGAAACTCCATTTATCCGAACCGTTCGGGGGACTGGATCGGTCGAATAATAGGAGTTCACCTTACTCTTCCCTCCACTATCGTTTCTTCGTTCGTATAATAGGAGCTGATGCTCCCTGATAGCTGGATATACTCACCTACTTGATATACGAATATTATTAGGTCGGATAAGCGGTATCGAGCAGTCGATTCGCATAATAGGAGTTGAGCCACGAGTTCAGTTAATTGGACATTCCGACGTTGGTTCGGATAAATGGAGTCCTACTGTACACAGACTTTATAAACCATTTTTTCTTGAAGAGTATAGAAGGTTTGAGAAAGTGTAGAATCATTCGAGAAACATTTCTCTCCACCCAGTACGTAGCAGTGACACATTCGAGCAAGGGGGTGGAGCGCGTTCCGTGGTCAGAAATAGAAATTCGGTAATGGAATCGCGAGCCATTGATTTCCGGTGTATAATGTCCGATTGGATCACGCGCCGGCCGTACGTTGTGCGTTAATTAAATAGCCCGGCGGGTGGAATAACAGATTTTTATCGGAGCCGGCGTCAATGGCAGCTGGTTTTGTAATGATAAAAGTTTCAACGGTGATCCATTGTCGTCGGACGGTTCCGGCAGAAATTTTCCGGATTAGGCGCAAGGCGAAGCTACAGAATAGGAAGCCCGCCGAAGCTGAGCCGAAGTTCGCCGGTGCTGAAAAGACAAAACGCAGCCATGGAATAGTCGCGTCTGGCCCGTTTCCTTGGCTGAGCGTTGGAACGACGACTTACCAGCAGAGGAATTACGTCTGGCACGACTGTGTCCATTACTTTGATGCACTTTCATCCCTAATCTCTGCGGAGATCTTGATGTCTCCTCGACCCGTCCCAATCCTAACGAAGTAGCACTTCTATTAAAACAACGTCTATCGCGTTTCATAAATCCTAGGGCATTACCATTATTTAATCGGTCACTTTGTGGCTCGTCGATCGACGGCCGGGAATCGCTTTTCGATTCTTGAGGAGTGTATTCATTTTACAAGAGTGCTCGTGTCGCTATCGACCGACCGAGCAGACTCGGACTCGTTTAGTAACCGGCATCGAGCCCGCGGATAGTTTGAGAAACGCTAATCCTCTCCTCTCCTTGTGTGAGAGAAAGAGAGCGAGGGAGAGAGAGAGAGAGACGGTTCTTTACATCCTACGAAACATATTCGATATATCAGGTTCTCTCGATTACATCACGCTCTTGCCCAACCACGACGCAAGTAGACAGACATAATCAGCGAGCACAAAGCCACTGTATCATGTTGTGTGCACCCCTGGACGAAATAATTGAAGATGTCGTCCATTCAAAAGAAAAGTGACACAAGTCAAAAGAAGGAAATTTTACAAGAGAGCTATTTGAAATTTACGTATAATTTTTTTTTACTGTATATAACCAACTTAGAAATGTAAAATAATTGGTTGTTATTTGGATACTGGGTTAATTGTCATGTATATTACTTATAAAATACACCACAATTTATATGTTTATTATTATAATTCTTTTTATGTCATTTTTCTGACTTCAAAGCTAGTGAACCGATCAAAATAACTTTAAAAATATTTGAGTGTATCACTTTTCTTATGAACGAACGATGTATACTATGTTTAATGTCTCGAAACCGGCGAGGTAAACTTTATTCACAGATTTCTTCTTTCAGCGACTGCACAATTATAATTAAACTACGGATTTTATGCATTTTTTATAAAAATGAGTATGTTTAATTTAAAACAGTGAACAAATTAAAAGACTTCAAGAGCATTAACATTAACACACTACATTAAAATTATTAGTGAAAAATATAAATTTATATTTAGCTCTTGTGTCTGGCAATTGATGCACCAATCTTTTATTTTGCATAAACATACAGAGTCTAAACTGCGGATTTTATGCATTTATGAGGAAACTGGTTAGATGAAACATCAAATTGTGCAGATATTAGAAGAAATTAATAATACTCTCGCATTCTTGTCAATTTATTAAAATCATTAATAGATTTTAAATTTTATTTCGTGACTTTGATAATGAATATATAGTAAAAAATAGTTTTCTATTTAAAAATTTTATCTTAATCATTATAAATCTTTTCACGGTCATCTCAAAAGGAAAACGAATATTTACATACATTCGTCTTTTCGAGATACATACATGTTTCATTCAATGTTCAATAACTTGGAAAAGAAAAAATCGCACAGCGACCATTGAAGGGCCATTTTAAAGGTGAAACTCAAATCTTCAAACCTACGTTGAGTTCATTCATTACAAAAATTGTTTAACGTCAGTACGAACGTTCGAATTTTCAAAATTTACGAAACAAAACAGTATGTTCACTTTGTAACCCGTTATATGGTATAAAAAATACTTTGTTAAGAAAAACGAACAATAAATTTCAAAGTGAGACCAGAACGAATATTGTACAACGTTTTCCGTAAAGTTACAACATTTTGAATCCGGGCAATTTTTGAACGAAAATGTAGCGATCCTTTGATTTTGCACGCCAATGTATGCTACTGTATGTTTAATTCAGAAATCCTATGTGATTTTCGAGAAATTAAAGATATTACACGTGTGCCATCATTTTGTCCACTGGTACGTGTGGAACAGCGGGCGAGAGAGGAACACCGATGAGAAAGAGTCGCCTGTAGGTGCAATCGAAAGGGAGAGTAAGGACCCCGATGTGTGGCGCCATATGGCTGCTGGGCTCCTTTATCCGCGAGCGTATGGGGTACAACTCAAGTACCTGTGTATCCGCTCACGGCCCTCCATGGGTTTTCCATGGGGTACCGAGGCTCCATACGCGAACACTCGGCAACCCATTCTCAAACCGCCGCGGAGCGACGTGAATGCGCGGATTACACATTGTTGAGCGTGCGCGCAACCGTCGAACGTAGCGTACCTGTGCACGTGGCTAATTAGATAGGGAGTGATCTGTTCGTCGCGTCGAGGATCGTTCGACCTCGTACGGCCATGCTTGATTATTTTCTTCAACGTTCCGTCACGAGCATATTTTCAGAAGCTCCAAATATTCTTCTTTTCCAAATAAGATCTACGCTTGCGACGGTATTTCAGTTAACGCACTTCTATTTTGCGACCTGTCATTCCGTGGCTCTTATATTGTTACCTGAGCTTTCGTGTATTCCGACATTGTTTACATTACTTGCGAGAAATGCTTTAGTATACTCTTGAGCATGAAGGCAAAAACGCTGGGCACATTAGGGTACATTAAGTAGGGTACATATTCTAGTAGTCAGCCATTTGAGGTCAGCAGTCTATTCAAGAACATAAAAATCTAAAATAATGTTGCTCTTTGTGAACAAAAATATTAAAGAAATTTTAAAAAGAAATATGTCAAATAACAGTTTCTTTTATAATTTGAAGCTTTGCTTTCGACTCGTACAAATATCTGAAACAGTAACCGAGAGAAGCACCTATAAAATAAAGGATTGTCACTCCCATGTGTCCCTTGCATCTGGGATAGAAATCTAAAAGTCCACGGAATGGCAAATTGCCTGTGTTATCTATCCAGCCGTTGATTTACAACGTTCTCAGGAGAGCAGTTAGAAAACCAGCAAAAAGGTAGTTGCGAAAAGAAGAATCGGTTCAATTCCCAAGGTTAATTTAAAATTTATTGAAAAGGGAGCAACTAGATTAGAGCCGTCTTTCTTAAATCGTTGCAGCGGCGCGGCGCGGCGGCCAGCCGCAGGACGAGGCAAGCTTCAATGAAGATTGCGAATATCTTTCTTCTTCAAGTTTAGGTACAGAGCCCCGAATGGCTGATGGGATAGACGCTCTTGCGGCCTCCGGCAAGCCGTCAACAGCTGGCCTCTGCAAACACCTCAACAGGGGAATAGTTTTGGTCCCTTTATACTCGCGCCGAGGGGTGTCGCGCTCTCTCGTTTCTATGTACTCGTGACACGTTGCATTACAAGGTCCATAACATAAGGGCACCGGGTTCTGCTCTCTAAACAGCCATCGATTTACGATTAAGAAAATATATGGCCGGTTGTTCATACACTTCTATTCTTGCGTCCGATCGCGATTAATACCGACAAGGACGATTTTACGACGCTGAAAACGTCCCGCCACTGATTACTCCCTAAAGCGACGCGTCTGTTAGCCGTATCTCAGTTAGCGTCCTGCTCGTCATCAATTCCGGATGTTAGGTCACGATTAGTCCCGGATCGCCAACAGAAAAATTTTAAGCAGCGCAGTCCCGATACATACAAACGCAAATTTTGTTTTCAATTATTATTTACGAAGCTTTTATCACCATATTTGCAAAATTTTTTTTATTGAAATAACACCAAATACGACACAGTCTCAAGCACATTTTCTTGTTTAGTCCACGATGCAGTAGAACCTCGATGATCTGAACCAATGATGTCTGAATAATACGGATCGAGGTTCTACTGTATTGTGAATTAAACAAGTGAATATGATACGAGTTATGTCGTGTTTCAAATCGTTTCAATCAGAAAAATGCCACGAATATGTTGACAAAAGTTTCGTAAAGAAAAATTAAAAACAAAACTTGCATTCCACCCGGCATTCCATTTAAAACGTTGAAAGTCACCTTCATTTCCAAGAGAAAATAGTGCCGAGACAAAAAGAGTTACATACGCCATTACGTTGCTTGCAAAAAGCGGTATTACTTTATGCTCTTTCATTTTTTTCGAATATTCATTCTTTGCAAGAAAAACGCTAACTGGTAACAGCACGAACACCCTGTGTATAACGAACTTTTTCATATGTACATGCATCGCGCGTTAAAGTCAACAGAAACATTGTTACAGGATTCGCGTCGCGCAATGTTCGAACGAATTCACTGGGCAGGACTTGCGCCCAGAGAGCACAATGCGTCCAGACGATCTGTAAAACTCGTGTCCAGGAAGGACGCGAAACAACAATTTTCATCCCCTAAATTGTCATGCGGGAAACAGTTTATCCGCGGAGCAGACCCATAGATACAGGGCTTATGAACACGACGACGGTGTGGCCGTATTGAAACGCGGGACCCGAGAAAACAAACAGAATCCGCAGAATCGTTGCGATGATGAAACGCAGAATTTTTTTTAATTCCCCCTTAAAACCGCGGCCGCTGGCTTGAGTGGGAATAAGAAGGACCGAGCAACTAGCTGCGGGCTTCGGTCTTCTTTATTATTCAACACCCATTACCACCACTCTCGGTTTTTCCTGTTACCTCTCCCCATAATCTCACTCGTGCTCCTCGGTCTTTCTCCTCTTCCGGCGAAAAGCTTCGGGAAGCGGAAAGACCGGGATCCCAACTGGAAGGAGAAGATAGGAGGGAGAGTAGCCACGAGAAGGGAAACCTAACGAAAACAATAAAGACTGATTTTACCGGGCCGGCAAGCCCACCCTTTCTGGCCGTCCAGTTACGGGTTCCGCTGGCTCTGTCTAAACTTTCAACCTTCTTACACATTTTTTTTCTCTTCTAGCCTGGTAGATTAAGTTTTATTGTGGCGCAGCTCGCGGCCAGCATCCTTCGTGGTTGCCTTCCTTTTTCGGTTTCGTAAATTAATATGGTAGAGCTTGTTGGGAATAAATGATATTCTATGATGACTAAATTTCGCGTTTCTTGATGGCACAATCATAAAATTCTACGTATCCCTGCTAGATTTCATATACTAAAAGAAGATAAAGACTTTGCAGATTTTGTGAACGTCGATTGGCTTGTCTGAAATTAATAAAATTTGATGATATGAATGAACTGCGGATTTTATGTAATTATAACAAAATTTAATATTTAACATTTAAAAGATTACATGAATTAGAGGACATCGATATATAATTTTCCATTTGTTAATGTGTTGCAATTAATGCAGACAATTTTTATTTTGCATAAATATCTGCAATTTAGCTATTATCGCTACCACTTTCTTTAAACTGAAGTAGAATTCTATTTTATAGACTTATATATTATAAGCATACAATAAAGATAAATAATCGTAAAATAAATCGTACTGCAATGAGTTGTGAACATATTAGTAACATTGCAAATAAGTCGAAGAAACACTTAGCACGTTTTGTTCGAGCGGAGAAGGAGAGAGAAGTTTCGAACGAAAGTCTGTGCCGGAAAATCACGAATTTCGAGACCTAACGAGGGGGAAGGTGATAAGTGCACAAAGTACCGGTATTCAATCGTATTGGAGTCGTCAAGCCGGGAGACTGCAGCTCGTTCCTCTTTTTGCAGATCCAGGCCTTTCCGGTACACTCCCATGGGCATCGAGAGGGAAAAGCTGGCGGGTAGCTACGGAAGAAAAACCAAGAATAAGGAGACTGCGAACGGCGATTCCTTTATTCGAAGCTACTAGCGCAAGAATGCAATCACCCTGTCTAATGGAAGCTCGGGGCCAGGAGCAGCGGTTCTCAACGCGTGGGCGGTATGGCGATTGTCGTTCTCCTTGCGGTTTTAAAATGTTAACACGGAGCCCGGAACGGCCGGAGGGGGCCGAGCGAGAGTGGAAGGAAGGGCGAAAAAAGAACAAATTTAGACCGATTAAAAAGTAAACGAAAGGGAGAGAGAGAGCTTCAAACGGCCGTGTAAAATGAAATTCATGAAAATGCAACAATGCGCTCGCGAAGCTACCGAAAAAACGACAACCTACGACGACGCTTCCGGCTCAAAGAGACACGGCTATCGATTCCGCCGGTATGAAAGCAATAATCGTCCGACTAATTGCATCGGCTCGTTCGCGGTGACCGCCGGGGAGACGACACGACGCTGCAACCGAAACGGAAATAAAAAGGAACTGAAAGACAAGAAAATAGTCGTTAAACCGTCGTTCGGCCGCCCTCCGCCGCCGTCCCCGAATTCTTTCTTCAAAAGTCTTCAAACCTATTAGCAGGCATTTACACGGGTCCCGCGATCGTCTCAAAGCGACCGGATCGGGTTGAATTATTTCGAGGACGGCGTGACTTCAAAGTTCCTCAAGAAACCGCCCAGCATGGCACCGAGCATTTATTAGACGGCCGAGGACTCCGCCTACGAAGTGTCCCCGGATACTTCGTTTAATTAGATGCTCTTTCCGAAAAACGAACCGTGAACACAATGCATCGAGCACCTCTCGTAATCGTGGCTGACTTCACCAACGGAATTAACTGTAGAGCAGCGCCTCCTGCTCGCCGCCGAGCAATTAGTATTATTATTATTATTACATCGGCTTTATTGTACTGAGCCTGTGCAGAAGCATTTACACGAGTAAAGTGGACGCTACCGATCGTAAGTATTTCTCATTGTTCGTGCACGTTTTTTGCAGAAATGTTGGATATTCTACAGACAGACTTTTTATAATGGGAGTGATTAAATCAAGTAAACAGCCTTTGTTCATATTCCCGTTCTTTTCTATATCTTATAAGAAATTATAACTTCTATCGTTGATGTCCGTTTTGACTTAAGGGAATCAAGATGTGGTGTAAAACGCCGGTTTGCTAATTTTTTTTTATATCTTCCAACCTTCTTTATGCATCTAAATTACAAAACTATTTTTTTTTATTATTTTTTTAGGTAATACATTTGCCAACATATTTCTGACATTTTTCTGATCAAAATGAAACCAAACATTGACGATTCAGTAGAACCTCGATTATCCGAACCGATGATATCTAAATTCTATCTAAATAATAATAGCAATAGAAAATAAAATGACTTTTTACTTTCGTTTAATCGCAGTTGCGACTTCCAAAACGTTACCAATCGGGTCAAAATTAATGTTTAAAAAATCATATCCGATAGATATATTTTATAGAATATCATGGAAACTATAACAACTAGAGGAATAGATTATAGGACAAAGTTTTATAAGGGATAGATCTGCGATAGCAGATTTAGAATATCACTATTTGTTATTAACCTCTGAGTTATTAATTTCCTTTAAACCGAAATAAAATTCTATTTTGTTGTAGTTGACATATATCCTTTGGAGAAAACTATCTTTTTTTCTATTAAATTCTGAATGATGAAGCATTTCTAATCATTATAAATCACAAAATAAATAGTGCAAATGGTTAACAGTTTTAATGAAATTATAAACTGTAACACAAAGCTGGCTATTCTAACTAAATTAAATCCCCAAAATAAGCGTAAAATCGTAAAAAAATTTTTGTCCAGCGGTAGGCCAAGCGTAATCGAACCACTGTGAACTTGTTTCAATCGAGGGGAGGATGCGAACATCAGGTGGCAGATATGCGCGTTAACAAGCTAATTTCCTCAGGAGAAAGGAGAATCGAGTATGTTTCCGCTACGTTGAGGACATATTCCGGTGTGTGATCACTGAAGAGCGCCTGGTGAGCGATCAGAATGGACGCGTTATTGTAACGAGCGCCGCGACGCCCGTTCAGTTCTCTTTCATGCCTCCCCTTCGTGTCAGCTGGCCGGTGGGATGGCCAAATAAAACCAACACATTTTTAATGGACCGCGGACGAACGCATGCGTTTCGCGCGTGCACCCAACGCCGATAAATGCGTGGGCCCGGATCTCGGTGCTTATGGACGCGGAACGTACTCCACTACGGATGCTGCAACGTGCAGCAGTATGGAGGCAGCATGGAACTGCGGAGTTCACTCGACGATTCGAACGCGACCGTAGAAGCGTCTGGGGATCGGGAACGAAAACATATCGGGACCGCGGCGTTGAATTGGAGCCGACCCGGCCACGAAATCGCGATTTACGCGCTGGCCTGTATACCGTATGCATTACTCGATTCACGGTTAGTAATTTTTCATATGGAATCCGGGCATTCGGATTTTTTCGCCCGTAAACGCGCCGCTTGACGGTTCGTGGAATCTCAAGTGTATTCTGTACGGATCCAATAAAGCGGTAGATAACAATCAGCTTGATGCACGCGTACCATGAGCATTCGGACACTTTTATTTTCATCATCGTCATCGATATCTTCAAATATCTGTCTCAAAATATATTGATATGATAGATATAAACGTCTTATAAGTTAACGTATTTACACCTTTCCTGAAAATTTCTTTGAAAAATTTCAATTATTTAAAATGTTAGCAGGCTCAAACGTATCGACGCCAATGTCTTAATTGTTATACTTTTATTCATGTGTAGATATGTACACATATACATAAATGTATACCTTTTGAGATCTTGCTCTTACATTTTACGTTAAAATTAATGAAATTAATAAAATGAAAATGTCGAACTACAAGGCGTTATGCCTAGCTTATCGAGTCATACTTGACGCAGTAGTGCAAATATTAATATTGACTGAGATCCGGAGCGCTTAATAAAATGATAAATTATATTATAATTCTTCTTCTTTTAATTATTATATTATCTTTCTCATATTAAACTTATACAGAAGTGTAAGAAATACTATGCAGGTCGTGTTCTACACAAAGGTGAAATTCACTAACAACACCGTTCTATACAACGGTGTTGTTAGAGAATATAACGCAGAGGAACCTGAACCATAGATCTATGAAATTGCATCTGTTTCACGGTTCACATAGCAAGAAACTAACATCTTCCATAGTTTTGACAGTAACTTTTGAAATCTGAGAGCACTCTCGTTTCTCCTCTCAGTTTGTTTCCTCCACGGAGATCGAGATGTTACGAAGAAGTTCCAATGCTTGCTTGGATCGTTGAAAAGAGGGAGTAGCACGAGCGTACCATAAGCGACGTAATTTCCTTGGTTATCGTTCATAAAGACGTCCTTGAGGGGTGGCCCCTCGAAATACATCCGGCTAATCGGCTAATAAATAGCCGTCGAATTAACTGTAATTGGCTTTGCCTGTAAACAGAGCGCGAGCGTACGGGTGCAGCCCATTAGCATCCCGCAGGATCCATTAACTCTTCTCCTCTCTCTTTCTCTCTCCCTCTCTCTCTGTCTCTCACTCTCTCTCCCTATCTTTCTCTTTCTTCCCCACAATTTTTCCTGTTCTCTCTCTCTCTATCTCTCTCTCTCTCCCTCCCTCCCCCTCTCTCCCTGTCTCGTTTGCGAGGTTCCTTCACGATCTTGGAACAAAGTGTGCAGACGAACCCGTCGAAACGCACGAATTACCGTCAGACGAATGCGGCCGCGAATTAACGATGAAACGGCGGACAGAGGGAAGAGAAAGGGAGGGAGAGCGAGAAGACGATATTGATTAATTCCTGGCATAACGCGAGAAAGCCCTTTGAGTCGCGCACATAGCGACGGAAAAGGGTTTGATCGTTCGTCGGCGGGAACGAACAACCGACTGGTTCGTTATAAAGTGAAACGCGCGCGCGAACAAAGAGATGCGAACCCGAGAGGAGACACAAAAGAAGAATGGTAAACGCTGCATTTTCCTCGGGAGCAAGCGCCACAGCGCCGGAGGAATGTCCCGGAAGAAAAATCCTGGTCGGAAAGTATCGACGCGGCACGCGCCTCACTTGTTGCTAGGAATCTAATTCAACGGCTCGCGGATGACATTCGAGGGAAACCAGAAATCGAACTTGCATCGGCTTGATCAGGCGACCGATTCCGATTCAAGTTCACCCGACCGTTTCGTTTCAATTAATTCCTTTTCTTCGGTCGATGATCCGATCTGCTTCTCGATGCGCCGGTATCGATTCCAGCATCGGTGACGGATGCTGATGGATTCGCGCGTCGAGACCAATCCTGAACAGAGTCTCGAATGGCTATGCTACGACTAGAGGCTGAATCTCTATAGTTAAACCGATTCATTGAATGTCCGGAGCGCTGTGATTGACATCGAACGCTTTGGTTCACGGGGTATAACGACAGATGGTATCGAACTTTGTGTTTCTCATTTTTATGCAAATCACGTGACCTAGGCGGATGCAGATTTCTAGATTTAGAATAAGAGGTGTGGAAATGTTTTCGCTAGTGTCTAGAACTATTTAGGTTTTTCTAATGACGTGATGTTTCTATTGTAGTCAATAGGCTGCGGAGCTGGAACTTTACAATTCCTCCCCGAATCTTTTGGTATAGATTATTCGTCATTCTATTCGTTTCGACGCGCTGACTACGAATATGACTTTCGTTTTTGGCGAAAATTACATGATCCCCAGATATTCGTAAAAAACTTTCTTATTAGCACATTGAATTCTTCTCACCCACCTCTTAGGTTTCAGATTGAAAAGAATACAGTAATATTTAAAATTCTTATTTCCTCACTGTTTTGTATTTGATCTACTCAATTTTTATCATAAATGCATAAAGTCTGCAAATGTGCCAATAAGTATTACGTGAATGTAGAGTGACCAGACAGGGAGTTTTCGGGAACACAGTTGGACAGAATTTCGTGCGTGGGTTGAAACTCTTAAATTACAGTTTTTTAGAGAACTGCAAGCAGTTGGTAACACTGATAAATTCAGGAGAATTATGGAGCCTCGGTTTTACTTCAGGTGTGACTGGAAAAACGCGACGAATAAACAACGAAATCCAGAAGCAGGTTCGAAAAAATCCCCGCGAGTGTTTCACCGTTAAAAGATCTCGAGCCCCCTGTGTTTACGCCCGTACATACCGTGCACGCCTATTAAAGCTAGGCAGATAGGTATACGGACAACGAAACACTCCGATGACCAGGTCACGGGTAAACCGAACAACCGGGAGTCAATATTTAGTCGGCCATTAAACGAATGAGCCATCGAAAGCGCACCGCGACCGCCGAGGAGACGAAAAATAAAAAAAGAGCAAATTCAACCGCGTAGTTTAAACACCGTGAACATTGGGTACGGTTCGATCTCTCTTTTAAAAGGCCATGGAAACGGCCCCGAGACCTTCGTATGCGCTGCCAACGATAAATCATACAACACGAGCTGCTGTCGCCTGTTTAATCTTGTGAAAAAGAAAACACGGAAAATATCAAACTCCCGGCGCACACATTTTTCCGCGAAGGAGTTATTACCTATTCCTTTTCGTCGTGCTGGTGAAAGAAAGGATCGACTGGACGTGCCGGCGGATTTAAGCTTCCGGGATAATTTATAGCGAAATTAGAATCGTCTACATAAATCAGCGTTAGTGCAGAATACTCTATCTGTAATATTTCCTCTAACGTTGCGTCAACGGCGCACAGTGGTTGATAAGTACGAGAACTGGGACAAAAATAAAAAACTGATTTTAGAAATTGAAAATTGTTATATAATTGTATCGACTACAAAATGTGTCTGGTATAATATATTATTTTATAAAAATTACAAGACTGAACTTATTTAAATTGCTCCGAATTTTTATAATAACACATGCTTGAATAAAGACATTTATTTATTGAATAATTCCTAATGGAAGCGTCTTCATAATTTCAATAATTAAAAAATAATAACCGGTTATTTGATCGGTCATAGTACGGTTAATGTTCGTATCTAATATGCGTGCCTGATAAGTTTTTGAATTTCATTTATAACAACTATTTAAGTTTTCAGAATCATAGTTCTCTTCTGCCGAACTGAATATGTTCGGAATGTGTGCGGCGTATTAGTTAGCAATTTCTTCTTTTTTAATTTAAGTCTTGTTTCGCGTGTATGGTATCTTGGCTGCCGAAGAACCTAAAAGTCCCACAACATAGTAATTTGGTTATGGAAAATAAAGCTGCACAGTTGAAGTTGATTAGTCTTTTGATTCTTCGCTTTTGTCCTTCTTGGTATTCTTTGGGAAACAGTGAATGTGTTGATATCTTCAAATGTTTTATCTAGTTTAATATAAAATTTTAAAAATGTGTATTACGTAACACCCCTCAGCGATATACATATACCGTAAACAATGTTTCGCAGAAATGCCTTTGGGAAAATGGCTGCCATATCCCTCTGTTTTAATATATAAATTCAATTTTTCAGAAAATACTACTTAAATATCACACGATAATACTGTCACATACAGTGGTCGAGCCACTAATAATAATTAATCAGATCAGAAAAATCTTAGTACTTTTGCAATTTTTATAGTGTTACGCAAAACGCGAGAAATACAGAAACAAATATCGGAATTTCTTTCCTTTCCTTTCCTTCCGATTAAAAAAAAGAAAAGGAAGTAGAAAGGAAAGAAAGAAATAAAAACTGTAAGATTAGTAAGATTTTTCTAGCCTGAGTAGTTATTATTACTGGCTATACCACCGGACGTGACAATATGCACATACTAATTTCTCAAAGTAACAATTTTATAGATGAAAGAAATTGTTGAGTTTCCTTTATTTTTCAACAGTGCAAAGGTATTTTATCTCTGTAACTCAGTCTCGATACAACCTCGAACAAGTTCATCGCGTTATCAACACAGTGATTGAGCGTACGTCGACAGCAACTCGGTAACTCAACAAGAAGCGTAGTCGAACACGATGTATACGAAGCAAAAATGTTTCCCGCGGCAAGGAAAAGGGACTCGGTCGTTCGAGGAACCATCGGTGACTTGTCCAAATAATTTACTCCCGTGCGTGCACCTAGCGGTCACGAAAACACGCGTGATTCCACGCGTGCCGTGCCATGTGCCGGCGACTAAAGCACCTATAAATAAAACCTCGTCCCTTTCGAAATCGTAGGTGGCGAGACCTGATCCTCCTCCTGCTCCCGCGTTTGTTTGGATTTATTCGGGATTTCCTGCATGTGAAACCGGCGTCGCGCGAGACCAGTCCGCCCTAAAGGATTTATTTCCATAGACGCGACGTGCCGCGAGACCCGTTCCCACCATCATCCGAAATCCGTCGGACTTTCAGACAAGAAACGTCGACGTTCGTTTTCCATATCAATTTGTTCGATTTACCACCTCTGATCGCTTACTATACATCACCCGCGTAGTTGCTTTTGATCTTGACCCTGTTTCAGTAATATCATTGCTATGAATGTTTCATAACTGTTTCAAACGTTATCAGATTCGCTGTAAATTTTATATACATATACACACAGGATGAATCTCGTAACATGACTTCAAATAACTCGTACATTATTGATTGTACGAAACAAATGTTGCATGCTTTTCAGAGGGACATACAATGCTGTAATTTGTTTTTTTTTTTACTTTTTTATCGAGATATGAGGGTCACCTTCAGTTTTTTAAATAGGATGCCCAATATTCCTTCTCGAATTCGAATTAAAGCACTCAATTTTCCGTTGAAAAGTAGTACACCAAATAAGGCTTAAAATGAATAATTACTGAGATATTCAAAAACTTATTTAATTTTTAAACATCGAAAAATGAGGTGTACTGCCAGCCACCAACGACAAACGAAGATACGGTCACGAAACTGTTCGGACACCACTATAGTTTTGACTATTATAGTCTCTACTTCAGATATTTATGCAGTAAGAACAAAAAGAGGTTTCACGTATGTTACTATGCAGTGTATAGTTAACAAAAACATAAGAGATATTTATTTACGATAAGTGATTACATAAATAATAAAAGAAAAATGGAAAGTACAATGTTTATAAACATATCATTCATTAGAGGTCGAATATTTGTCAGTCTTGCTCAAAATTTGTACGAAATGGATCGGAAAAGTAAGAACAGATCATTTGATATGCGACAATTAGTAATTTTTCATCGGGAGAAGGGGAAATCGATTCAGAAAATTGTAAATTTATTAAATATTAGTAAGAGTACAGTATGGGATATTGTGCGACAATACTCGTGATAAACGCACCATAATTAGGAAAATCAAATGTGATCCTCGGATAAGTGCTCCAAAGTTAGCAGCTGCATTAAATAATGACCGTGGAATATCAGTGAATCCGGAAATCATAAGAAGAGTGTTACGATCAGAGGCCCATAACGGAAGAATAGCTCGAAAAAAGCCGTATATTAACGCGAACAACAGGATGAAGAGACTGAATTTTGCAAAAAACTATATTTCAAAGGAAATTCAGTGGTGGAAAGACGTAATTTTTGCGGACGAGTCTAAATTTAATATTTATGGAAACGATGGAAGAATTAGAGTATGGCGAAAATCGAAAGAAGAATTAAATCCGAGACATTTGCAGCCGACTGTGAAACACGGTGGTGGGTTTGTGATGGTGTGAGGCATTATTTCGGCCCATGGAGTAGACAAATTGGTTTTTATCGACGACATCCTCGATAAAAATAGGTATCTGCACATTTTGCTAAATAATTAAAAAAAAGTGCTGATATGGGACTTCAAAGTGGGATAAAATTTTATCAGGATAACGACCCAAAGCACAAATCGCGTGTTGTGCAAGAATTCTTATTATACACTTGCAAGAATGTCCTCCACCCACTGCAATCGCCAGACTTGAATCCCGTTGAAAATTTATGGGATGAATTAGATCGCCGAATTCGAACAACTCCCTTAAACAATAAGGACGAACTAAAAAGACGTCTGCAAAAAGAATGGCTACGTATTGAGCAAGATTATTTAAAAAGAATAATTTGTAATATACCAACGCAATTACGGCACGTCATAAAATATATGGGGTATCCAAAATAATATTAATTTATAAAAACAAGAGTTATTTATAAAGTTATAAATTTAGTTTTGATAGTGTCCGAATATTTTCGTGACATGAAAATGAGCATACTTTCCATTTTTCTTTTATTATTTATGTAATCACTTATCATAAATAAATATCTCTTATGTTTTTGTTAACTACACACTGCATAGTAACATACGTGAAACCTCTTTTTGTTCTTACTGCATAAATTTCTGAAGTAGAGACTATAATAGTCAAAACTATAGTGGTGTCCGAATATTTTCGTGACCGACTGTATATGAGAACGTATTACATATTACACCAAACTTCGAACACCGCTTGAAAGTGTTATAAATATTTTGGAAATTTGACTTGCAATATGCAGGTTTCTATTAGAACTGCGAAAAAGATGGAATAGCAATTTACCTCGTATAAATACATGCTATCACGCGTTTCAATAACAAAATGTTACTCGTAACACTGTTAATCACACCACCAATCACATCACTGTTAATCTAATCCCAGAACGACAGGAGCAACTGGAACGGCGAATTCATTTTACGAAGCACCTCTTTCAACCAAGTTACCATGTCAAATAGTGATGAACTTACTAAGCGGGAACTAACTAAGCGCGTAGAAGCAGGAATGTAACACATTCGGGCTATAAACAATTAAATATCACGTTACCGATGAAAACCACGCGATGTAAGAGAGTAACTCTGTTTACATCTGCAAAACACATCATAAGCAAGAGGGCCAAGTTAATGTGGAAACGATTTTCGAGCGCGGACGTTTGCATTCTGCGTTATAGACACGAGAAGAAAATAATTAAATTCCCGGCGCATCAGGATCTTAGAGTCGCGTGAATAATTCAGGAGAATGCTTTTAACTGGACCGGCAGAGGGCAAAGACAGATAGGATTAGATCCCCGAAGACACACAATGGCGGCCGGTCGCCCTTGTCAATAATCGCGAGGAATGCTTTTAGTTTTAAACCTTGCTCGCCTAAGAGTTTCGCTTGTCCCGCCGCGTCATTGTTAATGGCCACCTCGGAGAACGGTTTCGAGAGTCCAGTTCGAACCGTCGTCGACGTCGATGGACGTTTCTTGCTCTTTCCGCCTTCCTGTCCTCGAGGAAGGCTCGAATTTCCACGTTGAAACCGGTCCTGTGTGCTTCGGACGAATTGCCGAAACTAGACGAGGAGGTATCCCCACATTCGAGCGAGCACAAGCAGTTCGTACGCGCGATCGATATCGCCTGGGACCAGTCGGTTTAAATTGATCGACAGCTCGGTTAAAGAGGCCCGGGTTCCCGGCAAAATCGCTCAAAGAATCTGCTCGTTCTCCCGCGATGGAGTCCTAACCCAATTTACCGAAGATCCTAACCAGATTCCGCCGCCATTCGAGATCGCGGATACGCAATTTCCAGAAAAGAACGCCAGTTCCCCCGACGACCACAACGGATTTCACCTTTATTCCATCTCACGTCGCAATACGCGGGCTCGAAGATGCTCGTCTAGACGATCCGCGTCAACGTCGGCAGCCAAAAAATTTCCCCTGGAAACAATAATTCCCGATGAAAGCGGGGAAGAACAACACTGCGAGCCAAGAAAACATTCAGCCAGTTGCCGTCGCCCGAAACTCTCGCCGCCTTTTGCCTCTCGCTGTTCTTGGTTACCAGAAGCCCAGGAGAATCGTAGTACGCCCGTCGAGAGAGAAATACCCTTTTCTTCGGCGCTCGTTTCCTTCTCAGAGAAATCGGTGAACCGTCTTCTCGTTACCAACGAAAAAGACTCGTTATGCTTCTGCCCGTCAGACGTCAGTAATGCGGCCGAAACGGCCCCATTTAAAACGAGATCCGAAAAAGAGATCCCGGACGTGTGGATCGGATCTGAACCGCGAAAATCTTTCTGTCACCTGTCGACAGAGAGCAGGAACGCTATAGACTTTCCCAAGCTTTACTCCGCCAGCAAAGGTTTTGTACGACCGCCTCAAAAGAGGCTGCTACCACCACCACCATCATCCTTGGAATCTTCGTTAATATCGAAACCTCCGGCTCGACTTGGAAACTAAACGACTTTTACCTCGGACATTTTCAATAATTTCAACCTCAAAGGATATCGGGAAAAGTATCCTGGAAACATGCTCCTACGTTTTTTAATATGCTAGAGTGATGCGATTACCGCAATTACGCTGATTTTTATACAAAAGTGAAGATTGATATTTTCTGTACTAGAAAAATACACAAATCGGACAATTTCATTAGATACGCGCACCGCCTTGCATTGTAACGTATGACTGCACAAGCCAAAGACATAACAACACGTGTATGGAAGCCTTTGCAATCCAGGAAATGTAGAAATATAGCAATTAACAAATTGGCTAGTGTAACATACGCTCTCCTTCTCCTTAAAAAAAAATTAAAATTTCATTTGTTATACTAGCTGCATCTTGCATTGTTACATCGAGCAACGAATTATTTTGCGTCCTCCTCATCAAATGTAGCATACACCTTTACACTAGAGACAACGATTCAATCATTGAATCTATAAATCGTATCTAAAATAATAAAAAGATTCTTTCTCCGTGTAAGAATATTCGCGACATTTTTCTCGCCACTCCCTCCACTTTCCGGCGTTTCAAAGCGTAGAGACTACTTTTCGCGACGATCGTGCGGGGACGGCGAGTTTATCTAGGCGTCACGGCCAAATCGAATTTCCCGAGACGGGAGGTGCGGAATGCTAAATTAGAAAAGACCCTGATGCATCACGCGCACGCTGAGGAAAGGTGGAAACGGAAAAAGGGGTGGCGGAGTGCGAGGAGTTATGCTACAGAAAGGCTTGGTTCACCGCATTCCGTGAATATCCACGAGACGGTAGACTTCTCACTCGAGTTGCCCATGCTCGTACGCGTGGCGCATGACTTTTCGATACCGCTGATGCGAGGAGCGCTCCGAATAGAAAAGGAACCGTTCTAAGGATTCCCCGAGAAGCCACGGTGGCGCCAGCTATACGAGGCAACAGGTTTTCCAGTGAAAATTGCCTGTCCAGTTAATTAACTCGCACACGGGCACCCAGTCAGAGTCTATTTGGACCCAATCACGGGATATTTGTTTCAATTAATTTGACATTAAAGTTTGTATGCAATTCATTCGATTTGATATTATTGCAATTCAATTTAATGAGAGTCAATCAAGGCAGAAATGGTATATGCACATTTAATTTGGTTTAGTATTCATCACTTACGTCTGTAAAGCATTCGTCCAATTTCTGATCTATAAACCGCGGATTTTGTGATAAAAATGGGTAGGTGTGATTTCAAAATTTTATGATAGTATTTTCAATCTATCAAACATATTACGAAAGGAACTCAATTTCTATTTCACCCCCGTTTGTTGTAACCCCGGTAGTTGTATTTTGCATAAATCTCCACTGATTACGTAGCATACTGTAAACAAGAACAATACAATACTGAATACAATAACATGACGATATATGTATGTATGTACGAGAAAACGTCGGGATAAAAAACATGTTCGTGACACGTTTCTGATTGAAATGATACTAAACACGTCACGTACACATCCCTTTCATAGCTATTCAGACATTATCGTTACTGTAAACGAAAGAATTGGCGCATGTCTCTATGTTTTATTTGTATATTTACTATTTACAAAAAAGATGTTCAATAATTTTGACCTTCATATGACCTCTACAGGTCCACCTATCAAAACACTATTATACATCAGATCATATGCCGCTCGATTCCACGCAATCTTTATTGAACACATTTCTATCTACGTACTCGCAGTAATGACTACACCGCGGATTTTATGCATTTATAACAAAAATGGCTATGTGAAATTTCAAACAGTGAAAATATTAAAAGAATTTTATATTATCGATACAAACTATTTTTATTTTGCCTGAAAATAAGTAGTGGCCGAGATATTCTGGTGGTCCGTTTTAGGCGATTCACCCTGCGTACATAGAACGAAATGCAACATATACGAAGCCCGTATACCTGGTAAAAGTTATGAGCAAAACAAATTTCAGTAATGCCGATGTTGAATTGTAGTGCTGGAACAATGCAATCTCGGTCCAGTTCAACTGCAAGAACCGTTAGTGTTGCAAGTGAATTCTGATCATCGAGAAACAAAAGAGAGCAACTATTGAGCTCGAGGGAATACTTATTATAATTTAGGTCAATTGTCCGGTTGCCTGGCTGCGGAGACGCATTGAAGTCAACGAGAGGAGAATTACCGGGGGCGAAAAATTATTTTTACGATCGGAGAATGGCTGCCGAGAGAGAATGGGGGAGGAACTATTCTGACGAGAGGAGCCGCGGGAAAAGTGGAAAGGGCCCAGCCCGAGAGTTTTCTGCTGTATCCGGTGGCAAGTGGTTGCCGCGTCGCTGGGGCCCGTTCGTTGCTCGCAACGACGACGACGACGACGACGACGTTATGCGCGTTGCACGTTGAATAGAGGAGAAATGCGCAATCTTACCCGGTACTCACCGAGTAACCACTACCACCTCGGAAAGCGCCGGAAAAACTTTAATGGATCTGTTTTTAAGGACCTTCCCCCATCTCCCTGGCGCACGAGTTGCCGACCTCTTCACCGTGCAAAAACCCTCTCGAGTCAATGCTCCAGTCGAGGCAAGAGTATAACGGAAAAAGAACGAACGACAGAGACGAGAGAGAGAGGGAGAGAGAGAGAGAGAGGGAAGTAGAACGCGAGCAACCGGCGCAAATAAAGCACGAGACAGATAATCGTGCCATTTAATAGCGGTGCTCATCCGACCCCGTTGCTTCACCTGTCGCCCATCGCTGGCCAGCTTAATTAGCAAACAGCCACAGCAATAATGTCCATGTTTCTCCTTCTCCCTCCGTAAACGCCCGCCAAATAACTACCCGTTACGGGCCATAGGACAATCTTGTGAAACAGCCAGAAATAATAGACACTTTCAGCGGCGGTAATTAATATTTAACACGTTCCGGGCCACGTGTCCCACCAACGGCACGCGTTACACTTTCCATTCTGGTCACGTGTGTTATGTGTGGTACATGCTGATATATTTATTTAATATATTTAATAATTAGCATAAAAAAGAGGAGTGCATATAGGGGAGGATTACAGTCAGTTGACTGTGCCGATGCAGAAACGAATAAATATTCTATAATCCCGAGCAACATACGGTGGGTGGAAGAAGTATTAGGACTCCCTTTTAAAATGAATAACGTCTAAGGCAAGGTCTGATAGGTAGCCTCACAGAGGAGGACAAATAGCAGAGCCGGACGAAACATCTCTTTTTCAATTAGCACAATATATTTTTTCTATACTCAACACATAACCATTTTCCAAAAGAATCCATCTCTAGAGCCCCCACAAAAGGCTACTTATCGAGGGAACAGCGTCGTACCAGCAACTGGCAACTTTCCCTTGCAACGACGCACATTTCAATCCCGGGGCGCCGATCGCGAAATCTCTAACACGTTCCCGATAACAAGAGCATACGCGTTTGACGGGACGCGACGACCGAAAGAGTTTCGCGCGATAAGGTTTGCGCGGAGCCGCTCGAAGATCGTCGAAGTAAAAGTTAAAAATGGGGGTGAATCGAGAAAACTTGCCGAAACTTGTAGTTCCGCGGAGCACGTAGTTACATACACGTAGAAGACTGCGTATGTGTCGTAGAAGCGTCTAGCTGGTATTAATCATCCTGTCGCAAAGGCGGCTGGTTGCAATTTCCCAATGAACGTCAGTTCAACAGATTTTTCATCTTCTCCGTGGCGCGGCGTGCTGTGGCGCAGCACGCGGACATGCCTCGCATACTTTTTGTTTGTCAGCGGCGGCAGTCTCATGCTCGTTCTCGCGTATTTCCTCGGCTCTTTGTTTCCCTACTATTCCAAAAGCAGCTCTCACGTGTCTATCTCCGTCCCGCGGTTTCCCAAGCCGTCCTTCGTCATCGTCTTTTGCCCATTCTCCGCCTCTTGTTCGCCGTTTTAGCGGCCGGCAATCGGTTGGCTCGTAAAAGGATCGCGCCCACGATGAGATCCGACCACCGATCCTCAAGGGAGCGATACGGTGCAGTAAAGTACACGAAATACAAGGTTTCGACCGTCCCTTCGGGAAATAACGGCCGGCTTTGTCCCGCACGAATTATTCCTGTTGGCCGATTAACGGCTGTCCGTCGATCCACGTAAATTGCGAACGCGCGCTTACTACGATGGTCAGTCGATTATACACCGTATGTTCAAAAAGTTCAAAGACTAATTTTTTTACACACGTACTAGTAGCCCCATCAATGAAGTTATGAATAAAAATGAAAGTTATGAAAACAAGTCAAGCGGGAAACACGCTCAGAGAGGGATCGAGTGTCGGTGAGTCTCGCCCTAACGCAAGCGAAGCAAAAGATTACACCTTCTATCATTTTTGATATTTTTTTATGAAACTTTTATCATCGCATTCGCTTCGTTCTTATAATTAAAATGACACTAAACACGATATAATTATGGTTATAATTACTTGTGTAACAAGCAAGTTAAGAATTTGTCCCTCAGTCCCTCTGCTTCTTCAATCGTTATCTTTCTCTACGTTCGGCACACTACAACGAATGTAATACCTCATCTATTTAGAACTGTCGCTCGGCAGACCGATAGATACGAGAGTTACGGAGAGGATACTTTAGTGGTCTGCAATTTTCTTACTTCACGATGCTCAGTTGTTCTTTAAGACGTAGTCAAGGCAGAGGTAAATGCAAAGCATCACAACACCAAAGAGGATGGCATAATAACGGCCACTTAAGCAATAATTATAATAAAATGAAAATATGAGGTGAAATATTTATATAAAGAAACATTTCATAAACTTCAATTATTCATTTATTCGTACAACAAAAATATTAAATTTATAAAAATGAAAAAGATGTCTTTGAGAACCATTGCCCTACCTCTGGAGAGTAGTAATTATTTTGTAGACTTTTGATGACTATTACAATTTTCGCATATGTATATATTTTCCAGGTGAAGCCGACCTTCAATTTGAATTGTTTTTCTTTAGACAATGACTTTTCCGGATTTACCCAACGACCTCTGTATTCGACTATCTCCTGTACGTCCATTCTGTTCTTTCGCTTCCGTCGAATCTCTTTCCCCTTCAGACGGATATCTGGATACACCGTAACCCGCCAGGTGGAAACCGATGGTGAAAACCTATGGCAAACCATCCGGGGAAATATATCGTCGCAATGCGAGTCATTTATTGCTCGTATCTTATCGGAACCGTTCTCTTCTTCGATCGCGGCGTCGACGATAGCGAATACGAACGACGCGACGCACGTGCGATATTAATCCTTCTCTGTGTTCCAACGGACGACCATTTCAACGCGGCCATTTGCAACTAACATTCCCGCGGATCCGACACTGTCCCGTTTATTAGTTTCTCGATACAGTCTGAAAATTGATCAACTGCGAATATCCCGGCGGTCGACAAGCCAGGTGAGATCTTTATTAGACACCTCAACCACGCGATCTGATTCCAAGTGACGGTGCAATTTATCTAACTCGGCCACCCTCGGTTGTGATTTACGTACGCCCTCGCTATTTCAGAACGGAAACGCGAGGGGAGGTTCAAAAATTCGAGGAATGGAGTGGAAGAGGGTTCAAGAAATTATATCACTTGTAAGAATGTAGATGTGGAACGTTTAGATACGTGCGCGCTCGCGTGTGAGTGAAATAAAAGAATGAGAGATCATTGAATATATCACGTTGAAATGCAACTATCAATAACAACCACATTGTCATTATGTAATCAGAGACCATAAAACTCTTATAAGCAAAATTCAAAACTATTGTTTTGGTAACAAATAACCATTATCACTACCGAGAATTGTTTGTGATTACCGGTAACCATGTTGCAGGAATTTCATTATGGTTATGAACAATCGCTAGGAGCGTTCGTTTCTAATAATCAAAATTTTAAGTCTTTGCTACCAAAATGCAAACAAAAATTTATAATACTAACAAGGTCCACTTTTTATTCATTTTAATAGTGGTTCGAAATAAAAAGAGAGAGAGCCAAACAGCACGTGGTGTTCCCAGGCGGTCACCCATCTGAGTACTAACCACGCTAAACGCTGTTTAACTCCGATGATCGGAAAAGAATTGATTTATTGCACGTTTTTTTGTTTGTTTTGGCTTTTGTTTATTTCAGGTAAAATGGTTCACAACAATGTTTAAGTACTAAAAAAATTAACGAAAAATATCTTATTACTATATAAATTTCTAATTATTACTAATGTAAAGGTACATTAAAAGTCTATACGTAGTGGTTTCGTACGTCGAGGAGCAGATCGCGTCTACTCCTCATAGTCGTTAATTTGTATCACAGTGTACATTGACTGGTTCACAGCCGTGTTAATTGTACATAGTTTGCACTTTCTGTAATGCTCCTGAAAAACATCTTCGAAAACTTGGTGCTCGCCTTTGTGTACATGGTGTATATATAGTGATATAATATTATTTACAAATAAGATAATGATGGTACGAGACTATTTACAATACATGAAGAGAAGAAAAGGGGAGACGAGAGAATAGGGAAGAAGGAAAGGAAAATCGGTATAGATGACTGTTTGTTAAATATTATTACTAATGAGATTATGTAACATTTGGTACAATATAAGTTCGATACCAACTTAATCATAATCTTAACGCGTGTGTGTAAATATATTTTTAATTTTATTTTTAATATTACTCGCCGAATTACACTTTAGTGTTTGTTATTTGGAGGGAGTATGTATTGTATGTATGTAGTGGTTTGTATCTGCCGGTTATTCATAAAAATTTCTTATAATCTGAATCTTTGATTTCTATCAGATCTCTTTCAGGTTTCTAGTAATTTGGTACTTCTTTAGATAAAAAACATGGTTTAGTTTCAAGTGTGTTTCATTTAGTAGTAGTATATTTGTAGTGGTTTGATATTGGTTGATGCCATGCTACATCACACTGCAGCTCCATAGGTTATGGTTAGTCTCAATATCATTGTGTATATTAATTTTTAATGGAGATAGTTTTGAGTTATTGACCATTAGTGGGTATAGTTTCTTCTGGACTGCATGTGTTTTCCTAAGTACTTGTTTGATATGCTCTTTAAAGACCAGTTTGCTGTCGATGTATACTGCTAAATATTTTACTTTATTGGTTGGATGAGTAATATGGTTGTATACTTTTATGGGTTATACTATTCTTCTACCCTTTGTTCTTTTTGCAAATACTATGACTATACTAGTGTAAAACTCTTGTATTACATATATGTTTATGTTTATGTATGTTTATGTATATTTATATTTGTTTTGCTGCTACTATTGCATTGAATGAGTACGCATAGACAACTTTATCGTCTGCGAAGAGTACCAACTCTGTTTTGGAGAATGTATGTCATTTATACATCATATATATTAAAGAGTTTAGGTCGTAGTACTGATCCTTGTGGTACCCGTACTAAATTTTCCTTTTATTTGATATGCTAATGTTTACGTTAACTGGTAGTTTTCTGTTCCTTAAGTATGAATGTAAACTTAATTAATGTTTTAGGATATTTGAATTGTATCGTTTTGTATACCAGTCTGTCTATTTACACTCTGTCAAATGCATTTTCCATATCTAGCAGCAGCATTACGGTCACATTATTTTTATTGTAGTTTGTAGCTACATCATTGACTGATGTACTACCTGTTGTATTATATTATGCTTCTCTCTGAATCCAAATTGTGGGTCTATTATAATTTTATTATTCTTTTCATACTCATTCAGTCTTTCTAATAGTATTTGTTTCTGTTAATTTGCTCATTGTTTGGAAGAGACTAATTGATAGCTAATTCGATAGCTGCTGGGTTCTATTTTATTTTTTCCAGGTCTTAGTATTGGAATTACATTGCTCATTTTTCAGTCGTCTGAGAAGTATGATAGTTTAAGTGTTGCATTGGTTATGTATCTAAGTTGTACTATTGTTTTGCGTTCTAGGTTCTTAAGTATTATGTTCAGTATGTTGTCGGAGCCAGGGGTTTTTTTATGGCAGTTTCTTGATTATCTGCACTATCTCTCTGAGAGATGTTATGTATTTGTCCCAGTCATCCAGTATTGCTTTTTTAAATATAGTTATCCACCTTTTCCACTATCTCTTCCTGTGTGATACTATTTTTGGTTAAGTCTATATTGTGTACCGATTCGAATTGTGCTGCAAGCACATTTGCTTTATCTATGTCTGTTAATGCTTTTTGCCCATTCTTGACTAATGTTGCTATCAGTTTATATTTGTTGTTAAAGATTCTAGTCATCCGCTGGAGAGATTTTTCATAAATATTTATCTTCTCTGGTTTCTTTGACCAGATTTCATTTCTATATTTGAATATTGCCTTGGTTATTTCTTTGATCTTTGTTTTCATTTCCGCTTGTAGTATTGGTATCTTAGTTCTTCGCCATATTTTTCTTAGCCTGTTTTTGTTAGATATCATTCCCAGTATGTTATTTCGTAGCCTATCTTGTATCGATTTGAGTATCTTTACTGGGATCGTTCTAACTATTGCTGCTTGTATGTTTTTTGTGAGCTTTGGAACTTCTGTGTCTATTTGTTCTCCAGTGCTGATCTTGGGTGTTCTTTTGATTTTGCTATTCAGTATGCATCTGAATTTTATGAGTAGAACATCAGGGTCGTTGTCCTTTATCAATTTTATAAGTGCTATTCTTTTCTAGTTATTTATAATTGAATTTGTGTTTAAAGAGATGATCTTTAAATTGTTTTTGTTTTTGTGTCTGAGGGTTGAGTTAATAATTTATTTCAATAATGAATTGACAAATCATTGATTTGAATAATGTGGTTTAGTTGTGCACTGATTGATTCAAATTTCTGGATTTGGAGTGATATGGTCTCAGGGGTTTTGTCTGTTTTTTGGGCTGCAGCCATAGTAGCCTATGAAATTTCTGGTTGGGTGCGGGTTTGCTTAAATTCCTTTTTGTGGAACTTTTATATTAGAATCTGTTTTTGTATTGAGTCTATTCTGTATATATTCTTTTGTTTTTGGACAAACTCTGTATGAGACCGAGTGTTCAAAAGCATTACAGTTTATGCAAAAATGTGTGATGTTACAGAGGCCAGGGACATGACTCTGGGCATACTTGACACACCTGTAATTCAGGTTACAATTTGTGGCTGTATGATCAAAGCGTTGACAGCATTTGCATTGTTTTATACTTTGACCTTCCAGCTTTTCGCATCTAATTTTGTGGTGTACAATATATTTTATATCCTTAATGGATATCCCTATTGGCTTCTAATTGTACTAAAAATATTGGGAGTATTTTCTGTTCTCTTATTGAATTATTTAGGGTGAAACAGCTCACCATGCTAAAATTAATGTTATTTTGGCGTCTTCCATTATTTCATCCTCCGAGAAGGAGGAACATAGAACTTTTATTAAAAGGATGTATTGTTTAAGCCACTAAGTTGTCTGGGCTGTTTAATTGTACAGTGTGTTTGTGTGTGTTTACTCTCTTAATATAACAATTATTTGTTACCCGTAGCTTCCTTTGTGGGTAACGGAGGAAGGGTAAAAAGGAATGACTCCGTGGTTGTTTCCTCACCTAAATATATTTATACTTGTGCCCTAGTGCGGGAGACTTGTTGCCTCTGAACCGTTCGCGACTCGCTCTCTCCGTGTCCTCTCCTGTTGACAGTCAGACTATCCAAAACCTAGGCGGAATGGTAGTGGAAACTTCGTGGGAGAGGAAAGTCCGCACGTACGGAAAAAGGCAGTAACGGAAGGATGTCATAAATAAGGAGAAAACGGGAAGGTTCGCCAGGGTCTGTTCTTAGATCTTGAACAGACCCCAGCGAGACCTAGGGATCATAAAGTTGTAAAGGTTAGGCCAGCGTGGGTCTGGTCGTCAGATGTGGATGAGGACTGCCCAGACCCGCGCAGAGCGGAAATACAAAACAATGGGAAAGGGACAGAGAGAGTTTGGAACACTTTCGGGGATTTCCGCGGCGTAAGGCTTAAAGGCGTCGCCAAGGCCGCCACACCTTTATTAGCTTGATTGTGTCCTTGGGGTCTTATACAAGGATATTTATTGGTGGTTGCCTCTTGTTTTGTGTTGCTGTTTCAGAATTTATATGTAGGGAGCCTTTTGGTGATGTGGGTGATGATGTTGGTGGTGCTGGCCTTGTGGTTTCGTTGATTGGTTGTTGGCTTCCTAGGTTGAAAGCGGTGGTTTCTGGTTTTTCTTCTTTATCCTTTCTACTAGTGTGAATTCTTCTTCGCTGACCTCTTGTGTTTTTTCTGTTTTCATTGGTATAGGTGTTTTTTCCTCTGTGTTTGGTGCTGTTGTTGTTGTCGCTGGTGTTGGTTCAAGGTGTTGAGGTGTCCTTGTAAGCTTTTCGCAAATTTTTTTGAGAGTTTCAATTTCTTCTCTTAGTTTTTTGTTCTCTTCCATTAGAAGGTGTTCTCTCGTCTTTTTCGTCTTTTGTATCCAGTGAGGTGACTCTGGGTTTTATCCTTTCTTGGTCGTGTTTCATTGCTTGGAACGTATTACTTTCGAAATTCCGCCTTGGTTTAGCTTCCTTTTTGATGCACTAGCGTTTGGCTTCATTATTATATTTATATTTGGCGCTCCCGCCCCTGCTGTATTAAGGAATTTTTTGAATTTCTTGATTTCGCAGGGGCGCCATGTGGTCAGTTTTGAGGTTAGGTTTCCCTCTTGTACCTTTGTGTTCATAGCATTTTCTGATGATTTTGAATCCGTTGTGTTGTTTTGATCGTTTGTGTGATCCGTTTTGAGGTATTATGCCCTTCTACTCTATTTGGTGTGTATGAACGTTTTTAGTTTCTTTGTAAATTCCACCAATCGAGCTGTCGCTCACGAAATAGGCTATCACTCGGCAACGGCTCGGCCACGACTCGGTTTATTGCAACGTGATATGACCGTTGGCTGCGCAAGTAGACTTCAAAGTGAAAGGACTGAGACATAATTTCCATTTTTGGATAGGTCATTTGACAATTCTCCCTTCGCGACACTAAACAATTGCAAGGCCCAACTTGATCGTTACTACAAAATCTGTCAGCGTCTCTGTCCAATGATACATTCCCGTTGACCGTGTCCTCTAACTACTCAATGAATTAGTCAAACTAAAATCTTCCCATTGACAGGATTGCGTTCTCTATGACCGCACATGAGATGCAACAAAAATACGTGCTTTGCCTTCGAGAAGCTATCGACGAAAGCACTCTGATTAGAAGAAAAAAAAGAGCCAACAGCACGTGGTTTTCCCAGGCGGTGAAGCATCGAAGTACTAACCACGCTCAACGCAGTTTAACTTCGATGATCGGACGAGAATCGGTTCATTGCAACGTTTTTTTTATTCATTGTTTATTTAGAGAGCCACAACAATATTAACGGTTTTTACAATAACTATAAAAATAAACAAAAAAGTTTTCTTTAACAGGTAATAATTTCTGAAGGTAATAGTGTATGTAGGCACATTACAGCCATACGATTACAGTTTTTGGTCAGGGGGGTGGCGTGGACCTCCCCCTCGTACTTTTGATTGTATTGCAATGAATACATTTGTGCAGTTCACAGCCGCAAATATTTGGTTGTTGATTCTTGTTCCCGAAAACGTTCTTAACAAAACAGGAACTCACGTTGTTATTTTATCCTTAAATTCTAAGACCTACGTGCTAAATTCGCGATTTTTTTATCTATATACATATGGGGGAGGGGGGGTGTGATTATGATGAGTATTGATGCCGTAAAATGAGGTGGTGATTATGTTATTTACAGATGTGGACGGTGAAATAAGAATGAGTTGAGCGGCGGATGAGGATAAGGCGGGGTGGTGGTGCTAAATTATTTATTGCACGTTGTTGTGTAATTACACGTTTGTCAACTGACTGAGTTATAGTCTCGGGTGTCTTATTATTTTAATTATTTTAATGTTTTGTTATATCTAATTTCGCTACCTTCCGTGTACTATGGCGGTTTAAATCTATCAGCTAACCACCAGTATTTCTTATAGTCTGTGTCACGGATTTCGAGGAAATCCCTTCGTGGTATCGCTGTGTTGTAACGGTACACTTGCGCTGAAGCGGATTGATCAGGCTCCTGAGGGGTGAAGAGTATGCGTTTTCTTGCTCTGTGGCGTGGGATATGGTACAATATCGGGATTGCCTCTTTGTTCTGTATGTATCCGTGTTTATACAGAAATATGAATGCCTCGGGTGGTATAAAATCGATTCTTAAAGTTTTCCTAATGTGATTATCGTCTGGGTATGCTATTGGGAAAATTAAGCTATTCTCTGTTAGGTTTATTAAGTGGGCAAAGTAGTTCCGTATTATTTTAATTATAAAATTATCAATTCTGTTGATGCTGGCTTTGTTGTATATGGTTTCGTTGTTTATGTGTCGTTTGTAATTTGAGTGGGCTGATCTGTACGAGCCCAGGCCAAGCTCTGAGGCATTGCCTTTCGAAGACTCAGATTGTTTCCATTATAGACGCACTGATATTGTACCATGTCTCGCAACCGTAAGTTAGAATGGGCCTGATTAGTAGCTGGTAACACATTAATTTTGCCTTTCGGCTGAGAGCTCGAGAGTGGAAAAGTCTACCGCATGCCCCGAAAGCTTTTCTCGCTTTTTGTAGTTGTACTAGGGGGTGGGTATTTAACACATTAAGCGCCACGCCGGTCCCTAGGGACCGGCGCTAGACTTTCCGTTCAGGCCTCGCCGGTCCTTACGGATCTAACTATGGCCTGGACGGAACGGCACGCAAATTCGGCGTGGCGCTTAACGTGTTAATAGGAATCTGTTGTCTAATGTTAATCCTAAATATTTGACTGAATCTTTATGTGGGATTCTTGAACCGGATTTAAGGTCGCCAATTAGGTGGAACGATTTGAAATTCTTGAGAAGGTAACTTTTTCTTGCTTTGAGGGTTGGTCTAAATAGGACGGTTTCGTATTTGTCTGTGTTTACTTTGAGCTTCCACGATCTGTAGTGTGTGAATATACTATTTATGGCATTTTGTAGGACTTTTTGTACCTGAGCTAGGTTTGCACCTGTATGATATACTAGTAAGTCGTCCGCATACACTAATAGGGAGCATTCTGTACGTTCCGGGCCAAATCGGGTTAGAATGTCGCTTGTAAATATATTGAAAAGGATTGGGGAGTTTATTGTGCCTTGTTGGAGACCATTCGATAGCTTGAATGGGTGAGACGTGGCGTTGTCGTTCAGGTATACTCTAAATGTTCTGTCCTTTACCATAGCGTGGATTAGTTTTATCAAGACTAACGGGAATTCCTTCTGCTTCAGTTTGCATAGTAGTCCGTCTGTGTGAAAGGCTTTCTCAAGGTCGACCAGACAGGCGCCCACACAGTAACCACCATTTAGTGCCAGATTGACATCGGTGGCAAGTTTATTAATTGCGTGTATTGTGGAGTGTTGTTTTCTGAATCCGTATTGGTTTTCGGGGATGATGTTCTTGCTATTGCCGATGTCGAGGATCCTGTCATTGATTACGCGTTCGTAAACTTTTCCGATGTTCGGAAGTAAGCTAATCGGGCGGTAGCTGTCCTGCACGGAGGGGTCTTTACCTTTTTTAATAATCAGGATGACCTTGGCTGCTTTCCAGTCTTCCGGAAATATGCAGTAATTTAATAAATTGTTAAGTAAAATCGTGTATGCCCGTATAATGTTACCCGGTAGTTTTTTCAACACGAAATTTGGGATTTGGTCGTTTCCGGCTGATTTTTTATTATTTAAGTATTTAAATTTGTTTTTAATTTCGTAACAGTTTGTAAAATATGTTGACATGGTGTCTGGTTGTTTGGGAGATAAGGCAGAATTTGTTTCGTCGAAGGTGCAGACGGTGTTTGGTACTGAAGTGGCTATTTCATCGAATAATGTTTCTGTTTCTTTTTTGATTAGGTTTCTGAAACTAGGGTGGTTTATATTTTGATTTTTATCGGAAGTTATGGCGTAATGTGCAGCTAGAACGTTTGATTTTTGCTCGTCTTCTTGTATGAGGAAGCGATCATTGTAATCTCTTTCTAGAAAATTTGGGTTTATGTTTGCGAGATTTACGAGTTCTGTTTTGTCCCGCTGTATTTTGAGTTGGGGTATGGTGTGCTTGTCTCTATTTCTGAAGATTCTGTTTATCTCGGGAAACATTTTGTCTGACTTTTTTGGGTCTATGGCTTTAACGCGGTCAAACCAATATGAGTTGACTTGCTTTTCGATTTCTAGTTTAAGTTTCCCCCTGGTGGCTGCTATCACCTGTTGCAAATTATGTATAATGTTTCTGTTCTGTATGTTGGAGACTTTTGATTTTTCGGTTTACGTATTTGTCTGTTGAATTTAGCGGTTTGTGTTTTGGGGTTGCGGTTTCGGTTGCTTTAATTATTTCGTTACTTATGTAGCTTAGTTTTGTGTTAATTTATTCTGTGGTGAGGTTACAGTTTGGATTTATGTCTATTTGAATTTTGCTGAGGTATTTCTGGAATTTTTCTGTATTAAATTTCGCGTAATTCTTTCTAGAGAGTGTGTCTGTGTCTGTAAGCAACAACTGTGTATTTGTGATTTCAAAGGTCGCTAAGCAGGCTTCGTGATCGCTGGGAAAATTAATAGTTTGTAATTGGTCTGTGTAAGAGTCTGTTAGTGTTATTCTAGAGTCAGTCAGCATTAGGTCGATAAATGATTCGTATCTTGGGTGTGACGGTGTGTAGTGTGGAGTAGTTTTAATCTGTATTCGATGTCGTGGTCGTGAATCCATGTGTTAAGTGCGATCCCTCTCTCGTCGTTGAATTTATTATTCCAGGAAGTGTGCTTGGCATTCCAGTCGCCCGCTATTATGTAATACGTCTCAGGTGAGTCTAGTTTCAGATGTGTACACATATTGTTTAGTTCGTTTATGAAAGTTGAGGTGTTGCCTTTTCTTCCGTAAATAGCAGCCAGCAGGAGGGTGTTGCCGTTTGTTAGGTTTAGCTAGATAGCGGTCCTTTCTATTAATTCAGACTGTCTTTTAAACTCTATTGTTTTGAAACGTAGGTTTTTTCTTACTATTATTGCCGTGCCTCCGCCCTTGTCGGTCGGTCGATCGTTTCTAATTATATAGTAATTTTTAAGGTAGAATGTATGTTTTTGTTTGAGGTGTGTTTCGTTTAAAAGTAGGATATCGGGATTATTGTCTTCTATTAGTTTTAGGAGTGCTATTCTTTTGAAGTTACTTATGAGTGAATTTGTGTTTAAGGAGATAATCTTTATATGGCTGTTAGTTGGGTTTCTGGCATATGAGTTAAAGGCCATTACTAAATGCTACAATTATGTGATTTAATTGTGTGTTGAGAAGATCGAACTTGTTTGCAAGATCTGCCAGTGTGTGTTCAAGATTCTTTGTACGGGACTCTAACAGGGCGATTTTCGGGTTGTCTTCGGTGTGGTTGTTGATTTGGGGGTTTGGTGGTGGTACTGTGGGGCGGTCCTTGTCTAATCGACCTGAGGCCATAGAGGCGTAGGAAATCCCTGGCTGTGTCAAGGACTGTTTAAATTGCCTGACCGGTGGTTTGCTTGGTGGCTCTGCGATTACGTGTCTTTTTTGTCTTATTAATTCTTTAACCTTTGGACAGCCTCTGTACGAGGCTGGGTGTCCAAAGGTCTCACAGTTGACGCAGTAAGGGAGGGTACTAGCAGGGTCGGACGGGTCAGCGGTAGCTTTTTTAATTGCGCATTGCCCAGGAGCGTGATTCACGTTGCATTTAACGCATCTATAATTTAGATTACAGTTTGTTGCGCTGTGATCGAAACGTTGGCAGCGCTTACATTGTTTGATCGTGTGGCCTTTGAGCTTGTCCCACATGATTTTGTGGTGTAATATATATTTTATATCTTTTAATATTGAAAGATCGGTATTTGCTTCAATTCGTGTTAGGAAGAGCGGTAATACCCGTTGTTCCCTTACAGATTTGCTTGTGGTAAACCTATTTACTTTAGAGAATTTGATTTTATTATTAACGGATTTTTTCAGCTCTTCCATTACTTCCTCTTCCGAGAAAGATGAGGGCAATCCCTTTATTATGAAATTGTGATTTTTTAGCCATTTTGGTGTGTACGTATAATATTGCGTACTCGCTTTGTTTAGAATATCTTTAACTAATTCTAGGTTCTTAGAGTTGTCTAGTTGTACTCTATGTTTGTTATTGTTTATTCGCTTGATGTAGAAATGATTTTCGGTACCTGCGATGACTTTTAATAAGTGAATGGTGTCCTTGGGGTCTTGTAGGAGGATGTTTATTGGAGGTGGCCTTTTGTTTGATGTGTTGGGTTCGTTGCCGCGTGGTGCGGACCAGATACCACTGGTGACGGCAGGTGCTGGTACCACTGGAGGCACGGTTCCGCCGCAAGGAAGTGTCGTGATCCGTGTTCCTGGGCGACGGAAAACCGGCGGGACGGTCGTTGATGGCGGCGAACGACTCCGCGGCGGCTACAAGCCGCCTCTTCGTGACGGATCGGACAACAAAAATCATCTTCATGGTGGGCACAGGATCCGACCTGTGCGTTTTCCCGCGTTCGCATATGAGGGGTGGAACTTTAGCAGTTTTTAAATCTTCCAAAGAAGACTGCTTGCGTTTTGCAATTTTGTTGTGAATCTTCGCAAGGGAAGAACCTTAACATTATCTGAAAGTGAACAAAGAAACAACAAAGGAAAACCGACTAGAAGTAACCGTACCTTATGCCGAAACCGTATTTACAATGAATCTGAGAGTTTACCGTTCTAATCTAAATCTTATGATGTCTAAAGCTACAAATCGCGCATACAATATTTACAGTTTGCACCCGTGTGTTCAAATTTACAATCATGGCGAAAGGTCAACGTCGTCCTTGATTGGTAGGATGCAGAGCTTGACCACTGGCCGCTTCATAATCCCCTTAGCAGTCTTGACAGAAACGACCCGTGTTGTTCCCTCTGCTCCACGATGCAGGTTCACGATTCTGCCCAATCGCCATCGAAGTGACGGAAGATTATCGTCCTTGATGACCACCATGGTATCAAGGGTCCTGACGGATGGTGTTGTTGTCCGCCATTTGGATCTTTGTTGCAATTGGTGCAAATATTCCTTGTGCCAACGATCCCAACAGTACTGGAACATTTGCTATATTAACTGAAATCTTCCTAATCGTTGGGTATTTACATCCCGTAAGTCATGCTCCAGCAATGAACTTAGGGCACCACCGACTAGGAAATGACCGGGAGTTAGGGATTCTTCACGTTGGAGGTGATACTTTACTGCCTTTACCGCGCTCTCCCATAATCCCCCAAAATGTGGTGCGTAAGGTGGATTTAACTGCCACTCGACGCGTTCGCTATTTAAATATTCGAGAACCCTTCGTTTATGCTCCTTGTCATTTGTAAACCCTTGTAGTTCTCGCAATTCGTTCCGTGCGCCTATGAAATTAATGCCATTGTCTGATTCAATGCACCGAGGTCGTCCCCTTCGGGACGTGAGCCGCCGTAGACAATTTAAAAAGGCATCGCTACTTAAATATATTGCAACCTCTATATGAATTGCTCGCGTTGTGCAACAAACAAAAACACAAAGGTAACATTTCACCGTTACCTTGCTCCGAGTTCGTTCCTTTGTCATAAATGAGCCTGCGTAATCAATCAGGTACTAAATGGTCGCGCTGGAAGTACGCGTGCCGCAGGTAGATCACCCATAATATAGTCTAAGGTACGCGGTCGTACCCTAAAACATCTTACGCACTTCCCTAAAATCCGCCGTATATTACGCCTACAGGATAGTACCCAATACCGCCTCCGTAATGATGCCATTACCAATTGACATCCGCCGTGTAGGAGTCGTACATGTTCCGCATTAATAATTAACTCTGTGATACGATGACTGCTTGGTAAACTGATCGGCTGTTTGGTGTCGTATTCCACTTGTGAATTTCGCAATCTGCCGCCCTCCCTGATAAGACCGTTCTTATCCAGAAATGGATTGAGACAAACCAAGGGGCTTGATGACTTAACCGGTTTTTGACCCTTCAATGAATCTAATTCCTCCGAGAAAGACTCTTCCTGTATGATTTTTATTATCATTTGTTCGGAATCCCGTAATTCCTTCGTTGTTAAGAGTGTGTCCTCTGCTACCTTTAGAGGAGTCTTGTTTTTGCGTGTCAGATTGATAAACCTTAAGCAATACCCTATTACCCGATATAATCGAAACCAATTTGAAAATCTTCCGATGAAGCTATAGTCTCGGACTGCTATTAATGCTGTTGCGCGTGCCCTTTTTACCTCCGGGACATGAATGATTCTACCCTTCGTCTTATTCCATTGTGTCGTGTCCTTACACAACCATTCGCGGATTGACTCCGCGAGACAGTAAATCCGCCGGATTGTCTTCAGATATCACCTGATACCAATTTTCCGCATTGGTAGTTTCCTGGATTTCTGTCACTCTATTGGCCACAAATGTTTTCCATTTGCTTGGCGAACCTTGCATTCATGCAAGTGTTATCATAGAATCTGACCAATACGTTTCCTTGGTTACCCGAAAGTTTAAGGCCGTCCTTACACTTTGTATCAACCGTGCTCAGACTAAGGCCCCGCACAGTTCCAATCGCGGTAAAGAGAGGGATTTTAATGGTGCGACCCGAGTTTTAGCGCACAGCAACCGAGATTCCTAACTACCTGACGCGGTTACCCAACGTAAATAAACGCATGCCCCGTATGCCCGTTCCGAAGCATCCGAGAAGCCATGAAGTTCACAGATATGCCGATCTATCACTACCTGACGAGGTATCCGTACCGATCCTATGTTTTCTATTTCCGACCGAAATTGAGACCACAGTGTGTATAAATCATGAGGCACCGATTTGTCCAATCCCAATTTTAATTGCCAGAGCTCCTGCATTAGAATCTTGGCACGTACTATTACCAGACCGATCAGACTCAACGGGTCGAAGATTTGTGCAATTTCTGATACGATGATGCGCTTTGTGATACGAGTGTGTTTAGTCGATTTTGCCGAGTAATAAAGATGATCTTCTGTTGCCGACCACAATAACCCAAGAGTTTTTTTATCTTTCCCTGCGATTACCCTTTCTTCATGGCATTCCCTTGAGGATTCCGCCAGTATTGCTCGACAATTTAACGCCCATTTCCGTAGATGAAACCCTGCCTTCGATAAAATGTCACTGATTTCCCCTTTCCGCTTGACCTCTGCTATTGTGTCCGCACCGGTCAACAGATCATCAACATAAAAATCGTTCACAATTATGTCACTGGCTTCTGGATCACCTTGAGCGCAATTAAGTCCGATTTATTTCAAAACTCTAGTTGCCAGAAATGGAGCTGGCGCTGTACCGTACATCACTATGTTCAATTGAAAAACTTCTATAGGTAATCCCGAATTTGATCGCCATAGAATCTGTTGAAATTTCCTATCTTCCGGATGTATGAGATTTTGCCGATACATTTTTTCGATATCCGCAGATGCTACATACTTGTCGTAGTAGTCCGGAAGGGATCGGAAACTACACTAAGGTACCGAAAATACCGCGACTCTTCTGAATCTAACCGGGTTGTAAATCCGGTTACGCGTTGACGATACTCAGGTACCGCTGTACGTCAAACTAATGATGGACAGCTAGTTTGCCTACACACAGGTCCTGAACTCTGAATTACTATGTCGCTGATCGTGTGAGCGGTTGATCGAAGCGACGTTTCCGTGGTCTTGACAGCGTCGAAAGACCGGACAGAAAGGCGAGCGCAAGGTTGACGCGAATAGGTGCGTGGCTAACGTGGAACTGAGGAAGTATGACTGAGAGCTATGTCGCTGATCGTGTGAGCGGTTGATCGAAGCGAAGTTCTGTGGTCTTGACAGAGTCGAAAGACCGGACAGAAAGGCGAGCGCAATGGGATGACGCGAATAGGCGCGTGGCCAACGTGGAACTGAGGAAGTCGAACTGAGGACGTGGACTGAGAAACTGACCTGAGAGAGGTGGACCTGATGTCCACCCTATTTATACTCAAAAAATGAATCGACGAGGTTTCGGTGCATCAGGTATATCGACCTGGCGTTCGGAAAGGACATGAATGGGCGGGTCGTCATAAACTCTTGAGGCCCGATGTCCCATTGAGCGCACGTGTACCGGCCGTTTTATTGCCGGACGGTTCGACGGAGTTGACTTTGCTAATTCAATTATGTGTACAATAAAGTAAAGTAAAGTATAGTAAATTTGAGGTATTCTACTCCTAATTCAGGCTAGTCTTTTCTCGAGCGAACGTAACCGACGTTCCGCTTGATCTCGTGAAGACCCTAGATCATTGATATTATCCTTAAATGGAATTCTGACGACGTACCGACCAGAGTCATCCCGCTGTGTGGTAGCCTGAAAATACTTCTCGCATGCATCCTCTGAACACGTTTTATTGCTCGGTATTTCTTCAATGCGCCAAAACTTCAATGAGCAGCGTCGCGTCCCTTGTTACTGGGCCAGGTCAATTGACCACCGAGAACCCACCCGAACTGTGTTTTTTGCCAGATTAAACGGGAGCCTGCCCTGTGCTGGCTGATGCACAGCAACCTCCAGAAAAGTCCGGTCCCTATGAACATGTCGATGCGAGAGCATTTATTAAAGTTGGGATCTGCTAAGCTAATGTTCGAGGGAATCGGAATCTGTGTTCGTTCTAATGGAATGTTGGGCATGTCCGGAGTGATCTCATCCATTATCAAACACTCAACATTAGTCCGGAAGCTGTGATGTTGAGAGCCTACTTCTATATTGGTCCTTTCCCGAATTGTATTGGCAGTTTTGCCCAATCCCATAATCTGGGTACTTGTAAGTGTTCCTGACATGCCGATTTTCTTACAAAATTGCCTTGTGATGAAGTTAACTTGCGAACCAGAATCTAACAATGCCTTACAATCCCATATTTTGCCCGTTTTATCTCTTACATGAATGATTGTAGTTGACAGAATTGTGTAACCTTGAGACCTTCCAACAACGTTGGCTACACAGGATGTCGGTTCTGAATCTGAGTTTATTGAATTTGATCCACTAGGTTGTTGTCCCACCGCCTGTTTCTCTGGCTGTGTATTTTCTCTATGTAACAACGTGTGGTGCTTTCTATCGCAACGTTGACATCCCCGCCGTGAACAGTTTGCAACCCCATGCCCTGTCTCTAGACAATTGTAACACCGGTTACCCCGTTGAACGATTTCTCATTTTTTTTGAATGTTTAGTTTTTTGAATGGGATACATCGGTATATTGGATGGCCCCTTGACATACCTTGACTTCCGAATCTTCGACCGTACGTTTGCTGTGGTCGCCGTTCGACTCTGTCGGTTGGTACCTGAGTACGCGCAATGCTTCCCAAATACCTTGCCCGTGCTTCAAGAAACTTTGTAAACCCTTTATATGATTCTTTTTTGGAAGAACGCGACATCTCTCGCTCCCATTCCCTTCACGTGATGCTATCTAATTTTTTTGATAGTATGGAGACTAATATAAAGTCCCAAGAATACACCGGTTCCCCTAATGCCTTCAAAGCGGAAATGTGATTGTTCGCGTCATCTATGAATTCTTGTAATACTTCCTGATCATTTTTCTGAATCGGTGTTAAATTCAACAATGCATCCATGTGATGCCGACGAAGAGCCATTGGATCTTCGTACCGAGCAGTCAAAGTCTCCCAAGCTAACTTATAATTAACATCCGAAGTGCCGAACGATTTCACGACGCTCGCTGCCGAAGCCTTTAATGTCGAGTTCAAATAATGGAATTTGTGTATGTCCGAAATGGAAGTATTTGTGTGAATTAATGCCACAAATGTATCCCAAAACGGTATCCAATCGCTATAGTTCCCATCAAAGGATGACAGCTGAATAAGCGGTAATTTGAAATCGACCCGTTTTGTTGATAGATGTATAAATGGTATTACTGGTTGGTGTAAAATGGCTCGTTTTTTGGGTTGGTTTACTTACATGCTAAGTTATGCTACTTAAGCTAATTATACGCGGATCTTATAATTAATTAGGACCTTAATATTTACATGATTGGGGGGGGGGGGTATGTACAGTGGGTTATTTTATAATGTGTACAGTATTTACAGTATTTACGTAGTGTACTTTTGCGATTGTTTTTGAGCACTCGCTTCGAGCGCTTTATAAAAATGACTTTTTTTTTATTTTTCGTCTGCTATTGTTATAACTCCAGGTTTGTGTAGTGTGAGGCGAGGAACAGAATTCGGTATGAACTGTCGAGGGATATGATAGGAATGGTGTTATATTCTATCATATAGCACAGCGTTAGTGAATAAAGGAACTTTAATATAAAATAAAAACTTGGCATTCTGAACTTAATATATACAACAGGTACATATGTCCTGCCTAAACCGACTCTTGTGTCTAACTTATTACTCGCACCAGGTATGTCCTGACCAAACCGATTCTTCTGTCGAACTTATTACTTGTACCAGGTATATCCCGACCAAACCGATTCTTCTATCGAACTTATTACTTGTACCAGGTATGTCCTGACCAAACCGATTCTTCTATCGAACTTATTACTTGTATCAGGTATGTCCTGACCAAACCGATTCTTCTATCGAACTGCTTCTTGGGTGGACTTGCAACTAACGTCTTCCCCACTCTCGTCTCGTGTCGATCGTCATTTTTCCTTCGATCGTCATTTCGACGTATGACGCACACTCCATTAGCCTATTTTCAAGTTGTTACATTGTAACATCGAAAGCAACGCCACGACATTCCCGGATGTGAGTTTTACTTACAATGTGACTACATTATTTCAACATGAACCACCAGTACTTTCCAACTGTAAATGGGGTATTGCGTTTGTCTTTGTCTGAAAGTTGTTACAGCATTCGGTTGTGTTTTGTGGGTTTGGGATACATAATAGTGTGTATGTAATGGCTTTTGTGTTGCTTGACCTTTTGATGTGAAAGATTAGTGGAAAGTTGTTGGTGTCTGATGAATCCGTTTTTGTCTAATTGTAAGAAGGAGAATAGTTCGGGGGGACTGTATCCTGTGTTTAGCGTGTTTAGGATATACTGAGGTTGTGAGTGGAGTTTTTCAATCAGGTTTTGTGTGTGTTGTGTTTCGAATGATCTGGCGAAAAAGTTTCTGCACAATTTTAGTTTGTGGTTGTCGATTCCTGTGATGTTGGCTTTATTCAGGAGGGTGCTGTTTTTGTAGCTTTTTTGAAAGTTTGATTCGGGAGTTTTGTGCATGTTTAGGCATGCTGTAAGGCAATGTCTTTCAAAGATTCTTATATTTACCATTTTGTAGTTGGGAATGTTCCACCATATTGGGCAGGCATATGTTATTATTGGTCTGATTAGTAGAAGGTAGCAGAGTAGTTCCATTCTATTATTTAGGTAGCTGGAACAGAAAAGTCTGGAGAGGCTTCGGAATAGGTTTTTTGCTTTGTTTAATTGTGTGCCTATGTGATTGTAGAATGTGAGGTTGGTGTCTAGTAATATACGTAGGTACTTGACTGTGGTTTTGTGTAGTATGAGGGTGAGGGAGTTGCTGTTTTCTTTTAGTTGAAATTTTTTCCAATTTCTGTTTGTGTCGGAACTTGCTATTTTTGACTTTGGACGGAATAGAATACTTTCACATTTGTCCCCGCCAGTGATTGAGAATCACGAAATTTGTAGACGGTCCGGAAATCGAACTTTCCTCCCGGACTGTGTAATGCTGGTGCCCGCATTTGTCGAGGTCAGGATGGGAGGCGGCAGCGCCGGCCTCCGCGATGATGGCGATGACGAGAGCGGTTGCCCCGTACTCTCGGTTGGCGTGGGTGTTGGTGGTCCTTCCAACTGCCCCGGTGACGCTGACCGCGTTGCCCAGGTTGTTGTCGGCGGTGCTGGATCTGTGGCCAGCAAGTACGCCTGCTTTAGGCGATCCACGGTGACGGTGACTGGCTTGCCCGTGATGTCCAAGGAGAAAGTCCGAGCACCTCGGTTGAGGACCCTGTATGGACCGTCGTACGGCGGCTGGAGGATTCCCCGCAAGGTGTCGTTTCGTGGAACACATAGTCCGCCGTGGCAAGGTCCTTGAAAACGAAAACTCGTTTTGCTCGCGCAGCCCCGCGACGAAATCCCTTGGCAGCGGCTGCGACTCTCCGCTTCGTGGTGTCAGGAATTCCCCTGGTAGGCGCAGCGTTTCGCCGTAGACCAGCTCTGCTGCGGTGGACTGCAAGTCTTCCCTCCAGGCTGCGCGGATGCCCAGCAAAATGGTGGGAAGAACTTCTGTCCAGCGGACGTTCTGCTGGCAGCGAATTGCTGCCTTGAATTGATAGTGGAATCTTTCCATCATCCCGTTTGCTGCCGGGTGATAGGCCGTTGTCCGCCAGTGGGTCGCACCTGTCAACTGCGACAATGCTTGGAACAGACGGGATTCGAATTGCCGACCCTGATCGGTAGTCACGCGCAACGGGGTTCCGAACCGGGAAATGCATCCCTTGTAAAAGGCCCGTGCCACGGTCGAGGCCTCTTGATCTCTGATGGGGAAAGCCTCAGGCCAACGCGTGAATCGGTCGACGCAGGTTAGGCAATACCTGAACCCTTCTGAGACCGGAAGAATCAAAATGTCTAGGTGTATGTTCTCGAATCTTCCGGTCGGCGCGTTAAAAGTTCCCAGCGGCGCGGAAACATGCCTGCTTGCTTTGGTGCGCTGGCACGGAATACACCCGCGAGCCCAACTCCGACAGTCGGCTTTGACGGACGGCCACACGTATCGCTCCGTCACGAGCCTTACCGTCGCGTTAATACCTGGATGCGCCAAGCGATGCACGTAGTCAAACGCGGCTCGTCTGAAAGGTCCCGTGACGAAAGGTCGCGAAGTTCCGGTTGACACGTCGCAAGCCACCTCGGTGTCCGAACCGGTAAGGCGCGTCTATTCGAGGCACAAATTGTTTTTAATACTCCCGCACAGGTACGCCTGGAACTCTGCGTCGTTACGCTGAGAGTGTGCCAACTCGACGTAGTTGAAGGGCTCTGCGACCTCCTCCAACCTGGACAGCGCGTCGGCGACGACGTTCTCCTCCCCGGCGATGTAGCGGATGTCGGTAGTAAACAGCTCGATGAAATCCAGGTATCGGAATTGCCTGGGTGAACATTTCTCGGGCTTCTGCTGAAAAGAGAACGTTATTGGCTTATGGTCTGTGTAGACCCTGAACCTTCACCCCTCCACCATGTGCCGGAAATGTTTGACCGCCAAATATATGGCCAACATTTCTCGGTCGTATGCACCGTAATTCATGGTGGCACTGAGCTTCTTGGAGAAGAACGCCAGCGGCTGCCAGTCTTCTCCGATCTGCTGCTGCAGGGCCGCTCCGACTGTAAAATCGGACGCGTCGCAGAACAGGGCGAGCAGCACGTCGTCTCGGGGATGCATTAATAACGCTGCCCGCCTTAGGCTTTCCTTTGCTTCGGCGAAAGCATCAACGGCTTCACTGGTCCAACTCAACCTGGCGCTGCCCTTGAGGTTGTCCCGAAGCAGGTCGTTGAGAGGCGCTTGTACCTGGGCAGTCCTGGGCATCAAACGTCTATAAAAGTTTAGCATACCCAGGAACTGCCTCAGCTGCTTTGCGGTGGTCGGCTGCGGGTAGTTATTGATGGCCTCAACCTTGGACTCCAACGGGCTGGTGCCTCCTGATGATACGGCGTATTCCAGGAATTTGACCTGCGCCTGGCCAAAATTGCATTTTGCCGCATTTATGGTGACGCCGTATTTATTGAGGCGCGCAAAAACCCCCGTCAAGTGGCGCACGTGCTCCTCTTGTGTCGATGATGCCACCAGTATGTCGTCGATATACGCATATACATAGTCTAATCCGCGTAGCACTTCGTCGATAAAACGCTGAAACGTCTGTGCCGCGTTTCGTAACCCGAACAACATACAGGGGAACTCGAATAGTCCGAAGGGAGTTGTAATGGCGGTTTTAGCAATGTCTTCCGCGGCCACTGGAATTTGATTGTACGCGCACACTAAGTCTATGGTGGAAAACACTGTTTTCCCGTGAAGCGCGTGAGCAAAGTCCTCAATGTGCTTCACGGGGTACCTATCCGGCATTGTCCGCGCATTTGACGCTCGGTAGTCCCCGCACGGTCGCCAAGCGTCCTGACTCTTTTTCGGCACCATATGCAACGGCGACGACCACGCACTTTCCGGCGGTCGCGCGATGCCGAGACGCATAATTGTCTCGCAACGGTCCGGCGCGAGACGCCGGGGCCTGCAAGCCACAGGCGGTCCTGGCGTTGTGCGAATATAATGCACCGTTCCGTGTTTCACTTCCACGGGTGTTCCCACTGGTCACGTAATATTCGGAAACCGCTGTAGTAATCCGTGGAACTTCGGATCACCAAAAATTGTCTTCACCGTGGACGCCGACGGCTCGCACCCGCTCACTGAGCGTCCTGGCACTGTCATCGACGTCACTCGGTCCAAAAGATCACCGTTACGAACTTCCACGAGGAGTTCGTAATGCGCGAGAAAGTCTACGCCTACTATCGGCTTAGCCACGTCGGCCACCATGAAACGCCATACGAACGCGCGACGGAGCCTGAAATTGAGGCTTAACGTGATGGTCCCGTACGTGGCTATTTCCGACCCGTTCGCCGCATATAACGCGTATGTAGACCGCTCGCGGAAGCCGCGACTCTTTGCTCGGGGAAAAACGCAGAGATCGGCGCCTGTGTCGATCAAGAATTGCGTTTTTGTGACCCGGTCGGTGATAAATAAACGGCTCGACGATGGGCACTGGTCGCTGGCCGCCATCAACGACTGCCCATCACGTTTCCCGCCGCGGACCAATTACACGGGGGTTCGCAACGCAACGCGTTCGCCCCGAATTTAAAGTGGTAGAAACATTTTTCACCGCGCTGTTGGAATCGGCGTTCCCGGGATCGCGATCGTGCCCAGCATGGAGCGTTACGTCGTTGACTAAAACGGCGCGGACCCGAACTCATCTCGCGTCTAATCGCGGCGAGCTCCTGCTGGAACGTGGCCGTCAACTGTGCCATCTTCGTGCACAGCTGTGCTTCCAGCTCGCAGATCCCTGAGGCAGGTTGCACCGATGGAGACACGGAGGCTCCGGCTACCTGCGGGCGGAGTCCCATTGTGGCGGCGATGGTGTCGGCCAGGTCGGCAACTCGGTCGAGTTCCACATCCCGTTGCGTCGCCAGGATGACCTGCACGTCCGTAGGTAATCGACCCAACCACAAGGTAAGCAGGATCTCCTCCGACACGGTCGTTCCTCCTAAGGTCCGCAGATGACGTAGAAACTGCGAAGGTTTCCGGTCGCCTATTTCCTCGTGCTCGAGGAAGCGCCGCGTCTTCTGCTCCTGCGACGAGCCCAGTCGCTTGATTAGCTCTGCCTTCAGCTTGGTGTAGGGCTAGGCTGGGGGAGCCAGAATAATCTCGCGGACTTTCGCCGCGTACTCCGGTTTCAGCGCTTCTAGGACGTACCCGAACTTAATCATTTCGGTCGTCACCCCGCTCGCGTCCAGACTGCGTTCGACCATGGCGAACCACAGCTCTGGGTCAGCAAGCGAAAATTCCGGAATCTTTACCGCGACACGGTTAACCACGGGCGCGCTACCCCCTGCCGGGGAAAGATCGGGCGTCGACATTTTCTTAAATGTTCTTACACACTAGTTAATAAGAGTAGCACTCTTCGCACTACGCACGATGTCCAAGTGTCCTTAGGCGAAATCGTGTCCACGTCCGATACACACGCGATGTATTTCCCGTTAAATCACTCCCGAAAAATCACGTCGGGGTCACCAATGTGGTATGGTGACTACTGTCGGGATAGGTGACGGGAATTCAATGAGTACTGATCGCGGTTGGACTAGAGTTTTATTATGAGAGGGACGATACACCCGCGTAGCCCGCGTGTCCGCTCTCCACGAATTCTCTTACAGAACTAACTTACGAACTAACCATTCGCTGGCTAACGCATTCTCACGACAATCCCTCTTTCTTCATTCTCACGGTCTGCATTCGCTCTTAACTAAATTGAACACACTCACCCTACGCGACACTTGACCCAGTCATCTAAACATCCACTCGACGCTATCGCGCAGCACGCAACCATACAACCGTACAAACATACTTTCTTAAAACTAAACACATGGCGGAGACGTGGCGCCAGCTTGTCGTCGCCACAGGTCTGTAGTCGGCTGTGTTGTTACCGTTTTTATTCTTCTTTTTAGGGGCTAGGGTTTTTGCGGTTTTCCATTTCATTGGGAAGTAACCGTTGTTGGGTGCATTGTTGAATAGTATGGTGTAGAGGAATATGTATTTCTGCAGAGGGCGCATTTTAAATTAATAGTATTTTTTTGTGTGGTTGTTAGTTTACAGTTGCCTATTTCGTGAGATTCCGCGCATTTCACGCATCGAAATGGTAAGTTGCAGTTAGTGGAGGAGTGACCTAATCTCTTGCATTTCCAGCATTGGGTGACTTCTCTTGAAATTATTTTTTCCTATGAAACCGATTGGTGGAGGATCTTTTTAATTTGGTGGACGTTATTAATAATACTATCGGGTGTGAGGTGCACTGTGAAAATTGGCAATTTTCTGTTTTCTAGGGTGGATTTTTTTGTTGTAAATCTGTTAACTTTTGTCGTTTAGGGCGTCTAATATCGTGTCATTTTCGCGAAGTCTCCTTCTAGATTTTTTAGTAATATCGTTTGAGATTTTTCATATTTGGGGGTGAAAGAGTGGAATGAAGTGTTATTTGTTTTTAATATACCGACGGTTTTACCGACTTTTGCTGGAGATTTAGGTGCCGGTACGTTTGACGAGTTGGCTTCTATCGCGTCCAGTCTAGCTTGTAGCGATATTATTCGCGCCTTTTGCTCTTCATTTACTTTGAGGAGCAGATTGTTTTGTTTTTTTAATTCGTCGATTGTTGTGATGTGGGTGTGTCCATCCTCTGGGTCTGTATGGTTAGGTTCCGCTTGTTTTGTTTTAGGTTTTGTTTGGAGATCGCTGTTTGTTCTTTGTAATTTCGTAGTTGAGGTTTGGGAAACTGCCAGTTTCCTTTTGCTGCACGGTGTGGTTTTTTTATGTAGCAGAGTTTCCATTTGTATGCTATTTAGCGTTCCTTTTCGATCTTTTTCTATTATTCTTTTGATCGTTGCTTCAAGAGCGTTTGATTTTTCTTGCATTTGGCTGCCTGCGGCAGAGCCGCATGACTTGGAAGGAGTAGACTCCTGTATTTCCTTGGTGCACCAAGCGTTAATTATTCTTGGTTTGGTATATTTTCCCGCACTGGGGTTTTTCGATGCACTCACTGACACTTTTGCGGGCTGTCCGCGTCGAACTTCTTTTTGGGCTCTACGGGCTCTACGATGTTACCTGCTCGACGGTCGCTGAGCGAATGTTCATTGCAACGTGATATGACCGTTGGCTGCTCAAGAAGACTTCAAAGTGAAAGGACTGAGAGACATAACTTACATTTTTAGTCTCTACCGTTGGGGTACGCGGCGTGCAGAGCTTGAGGGCTGCTTTGATGTTAGGGCTAACCTTGTTTTAGTGACTGGCATGTTACTTTCTTGGAGCAGTTGTTTGTACATTCTATCGATGTCTAGGGAGTGCAGTTTACGAGTCTTCTGTTCCCTTGGTCTGAAAAATGGGTAAGGCCCTGAGTTCTCTTTGTCGGAGAGGTCCGGCGAGAGGACGCGTTTAGCGCCATGTTGCATGGCTTCGATTGGTTCCGTCATTGTGGCGGTTGTTGGAATAGATCCATTTATAGGGCGGATCGGGGCCAGTATAATGTTTTTTTGAATATAAGACACTGTTAGTGCCCCCGGGGGCTGGAGTCACAGATGCAACACAGTTGGAATTTGATGAATTATGCTTATTTTAAGATAGGCTGTGAGACACGATGTTCACTCGACCACTGTCTACGAGAGACTCCCGTAGAATCGGTTCATTGCAACGTGATGTGACCTTTTTTTTTTAACAGAGCGTTTATTGTGCCAAAAAGAAAACAACCGAAGAAAAAGCGAAGGAGTACATATTTAAAAACGCTAAAAAAGTACAACAAAATAATAATAGTATGTACTAAACTAAAGGACCGGCAGTCCGGTCACGCGCGGTTTAAAGGGTGACATTTATTGATTGCACTTATTGCACGTTTGACATGCGTAACTTAAGACGAACTTTGCTTATTTACTAACGGGGATGAATATGTACAGGGGCACGGTTGAATAAAAAGAAAATAGGACACTGTACATAGGATTTTTGGATTTTTTGCGGGTTACAATATTTGTGTGCAAGATTTACACTATACTGTATAGTGTCGTCTTGGTTACAATTTTTGCGGATTGCACCTGAGCCAGGTGTGTTCTAGGCTATTGTTTACTGATTTCTTATACTACGTGTTTTTGGTTCGTTTATTGCACTGCTTAAGGTGGGTCGTCAAGCCACCAGTATTTTTCTGTGTTCGTCTTCAGTGTCGTATTTTGTGAGTTTGTGTCGAAAACGCATGTTTGGGTCGTCAATGCTGATGTTATTGTTGTAGGTTATTGTTTTGTTTTAGCTTTTACGGTTGTAGTGGTATATTATTGGGTGACCGAGTGTGTTTTGTATGAGTCCTGCGTTGTCTAGATGTGTGAAGGCTTCTGGTGGAATATAGCCTGTGTGTCTCGTGTTTTCGTGGTATAGACGGTTTGGATATGTTGCGCTGAAAATTAGGCTATTGTTGTGTATTTTGCGGGTGTTTTCCCAGTGGTTTCTGGCTAGTTTTAGCATGTGTAAGTCTATTCTGGAGATTTTGGCTTTGTGTAGGAGATTGTGGTTGCTTATGTATTTAGTGTAATTTGACTCTGGCGTTCTGTATGCGTTTAGGCAGGCTCTGATGCATTTCCTTTCTAGGAAAAGGATTTTCTCGATGGTGCTGGCACTTATATTGAACCATATGGGGAATCCGTAAAATATGATTGGTTTTATGAACATTTTGTAGCAGAGGAGTTTGACATTTGCATTGAGGTCTTCCGAGTAAAAGATTCTCCTATTGGCTGCGAATGCTTTTTGCGCTTTGCTGATTTGTAGATTGACGTGCTCGTTATAATTTAGTTTAAAATCTAAGTGTACTCCTAAATAACGCACAACCTTTTTGTGGGGGATTTTGATGTTAGCATCTTCGTTGTCCCGTATGTGGAAATGTTTGGAGTTCGTACGTACGTCATTGTTCGCGTCTGAGTATTTAGAGATGTACGGTCTGAAAAGGATTCTTTCCCATTTGTTTGTGTTTATTTTTAGTTTCCAAGAGTCGAAGAGGTCCTGTATTTTGTCGAATAGTCTTGTAGTATCTGAAGAGTGGTGGTGTTTGGGTGTGTTGTTATGGCTGTGTTGATGTATGCTGTGTTGAGTGCCATTTGTTATTTTAAGTCTAATGCGTGCGCTATTGTGTTAATGTTGTTGCTGTTTTCTTGTATTAGAGCGAGAAGGTGTGATGTTTGTGTGTTGACTGCGGTGTCTATTATTGTTTTTATTTGATCGAGTAATGTGTTATGTGTTTGTTGGGTTTGTGCTGTGTGTCTGAGATGTGTGGGTTTGAATGGTGGGTTTTTTAATAATGTTTTGCGAAGCTACTTCGCTGAATGACATGCCTGCTTTGACGAAATTGGATTTGAAAATGTTTTTTTTTATCGTTTATAGCTTTTTGTGCCTCTTTCTTGGCGGTAATTGAGTCTCTCATCTCTTTCAGTTTTGGGCAGCCTCTGTATGACGCGGGGTGTCCGTGGCTTTTACAATTTACGCAGAACGGGGGTGTTTCGGTTTTTTCGGTGGGGGAGGATGCTGTTCTTTGGCACTCGCCAGGGTTGTGCTGTTTATCACATTTAACGCATCTGTAATTGAGGTTGCAGTTTGATGCTGCATGCTCTATACGCTGACATCTTTTACATTGGATGCGGTCCCTTTTTATTATTTTTTCCCATTTTACACACGTGTGTAAAATGGTTGTTACCTGGCTCAGATTTGACAGTTTACTGTCCGCTGCTAGCTGTACAATAAAAATGAGTAGGGATCTATGGCTCGTTGGGCTGTAAATCTTTTGACTGAGAGGAATGTTACGCCCGGTATGTTTCTATTGACTAGGTCTTCTAGGATTTCGGAGGGTTCGAAATTGCCTTCAATGTTTTTTAGTAAAATTGTGATGTTTTGTCTGGTTTAGGGGTGTATGTAAAAAAACTGTATTTGTAGCTGTTTTAAAGATTCGCAAGCTATGTTGTGGTTGTTTAGCGTGTGAGTTTGTAGTGTATTTTGTTGTTATTTATTCTTTTTAATGTAAAATTTGTAATTTTTTGTTTTAGAGATGCTATTATAGGTTTTACAGTGTTTGTGAGAATTGTAATGGGGGGGGGGGGGGGGTATGGCTACGCTCGCTGTCGTTGTTTGAAGTAATTACGGGTGTTGGCGGGGATTGTGTATCGGTACCTGAGTTTGGTGCCGGTTGGGGTGTCCTGGGGTCAGGTGTTCCTGCTATGTGCTGCTGCAGCCCTTATTTCGGCTGTTGGGATGTTTGTTGATGCGCCTGGTTCTTTTCTTTGGAGGTCCCTGCCGTCGTTGCCGTTTGCGCTGACCGTGGGGCATCTGGAGGTTGTTTTGGTTCCTGGTTTTAGATTCCTGGTTTTCTAGATTATTCAATGTTTTCACAAAATTCGACAAAGTGATGAAACTTCTCTATACCAGTTCTACAGGTTGCTAGTTGAGTATTCAGCTGTTTCACAGATTCTAACATTTTTTATATATTTATGAAGTTACTTAGTTTTTTGATTTCATTTGTTAATTGTACTAATTGTGTGATTTCTGTGTTATTGACCTCTTGTACATTTTGAATTTCCACTGGATTTGTCTGTTTAGTTGTTTTATCGAACCATGCATTTACTGTTCCAGTTGTCATTGTTTTTTGTGTTGTTTGTTTTGTGGATGTGAGTGCTGGGAACTGATCTCGATTTGTATTGTTTATTTGTGTTTTGTTTGAGAGTTTATTGATTTGTATGTTCGGTTTATAGGTTTGGTGCATCTTTATGTTTTGTAACCATTCTAGTCTATTCACGTATGCTACGCAGCTGGTTGCGTTGGCTGGGTTTGCTTCACCGCAGTTGACACACTTAGCTGGTTCGCTCCTAGGTTTGAGACAGTCTTTTGTTTGATGTTTTTGTGTACATTTCATGCAAGCTGGTTCAGCATAACAATTACTTGCTGAATGTCCCCACTCTTGACATCTGTGACACTGTGTTATTTTCTGCTTCGTGATATAATTATTCCATGTTATCTTGGTGTAACAGATATATTTGATTTTGCTTTGTAACAGTTTAAATTTTCACACTAATTGGTACTGTTACCATAAATAGTGGTGTCGATGTTGCTTTCATTTTGTTAATATTTATTATTTCCACTCCTGCTTCCTTGAGATCACTTTCAATGTCCTCCGGTGTAACTTCGTTATGTAGTCCACTCAGAACATATACTCTTTTTTTCTCTTCCTTCTTTGTATACGTATGGCTTATCTGCCTTTCTTTCCACGATGCCTTTAGACCTTCGTAATCTGTGACTGTATGTAGCAGAACACTTACACTATCCTCATTGTATTTAATATTAAATTTATCTTTCACTATATTTTTAATTAGCGAGATGAACATATTATGATTTTTAACGCTCCCATGCATTATTAGTGGCGGGAGTTTCTTTAACTTGTTATTATTGCCGGAGACACCCTTATTGTGTTGGCTACTGCTTTCACTATTCTGATGACTGCTGTTGGCTTCATTTTCCTCATCCATATCTTGTAATAGTGTATACCTATTAGAGGTTTCCACTGTGGTTTTTAATAGTCTTTTAGGCGTGGCCATTTCGATTGGACTAGTCCACTTTCGATTTGCGTTGTGTAACTGTTTGTTGCAAATCATTGTTGCGATCCACCATTTGGGCTATATTCTCTTTCTCTTCCAAACTCTCGTCCGTCTTGTGTCGGATCGGTGACACCACGTGGAAGTT
>CM052137.1:15563248-15574424 GCA_028454255.1 Halictus ligatus
GCGTTTAAGTCTTCTGCGACTATAAAGAAGTTGTTTGCGGAGTGTAATTTTAAGGCTTCTAAAAGAGTGTTCAATTCTGTAATGAAGAGTGGTCTACTGTCAGATCTCGCGTAAATGCTGATTAGGTATAGATTTTTGTTGTTGAGGAGTCGGATTTTTACTACGGTGAATTCTATGATTTCAGTTGCGATTGCAATTCTGATTCTTTCGAACGGAATTTCTCGCTTTATTAGAATGGCCGTACCACCACCTTGTTTAGCGTTGAGTCTATCTGTTCGGATTACTTCGTAGTTTTTGAAAGATAATATATGTTTAGGTGTGAGCTTGGTTTCGTATATGAAGACAGCATCATGGTTCTGTGTTTGTCAAAAGTGGAGTAGTTCTAGTCTTCTGTGATGAGTTACTATTGAATTTACATTTATTGCTGCAATTCTGATCAGATTTGGGTGGGGGTTGGGGAAAGTGAACTTAATTATTAAAGAGAGAGTTTAGAATGTACTCTATTTTTTGTGTGTTGCTGGCAATCTGAGCTGCTAAGGTTTGCAGTTGGTTGCTTAATATGTCCATGAGGTCACCTTTAAGTTGTTGAGCCCACGACGGTGGTCGTGTGTTTTGGTAAGGTTGGTGGGTGTCATCGGTTTTCTGATCTGTACTTTGAGGGCCTCTTAATGGTTGGTAGGTTCGGGTTGTTAGAGGTGTGTGGTGCTCTTCCGGTGGAGTTGTTCCTGCGCTTTTGGTTGCCTGTGCGTATGATACGTTGCCACGGACTGCTGCGGATAGAGAATTGAAACTGTTCACTGCTCTGTGGCGACGGGTCAGCTCTTGCTCCTTCTTCTTCTGTAGGGCGAATTGGATGTATGGACACCCTTCGTACGATGCGGGGTGACCTTCCTGCTTACAGTTGGCACATTTTAGTACTTGTCTGCTTTCATTATGTGATATTGTGCATTTTCCTGGCTCATGAGATTGTGCACATTTCACACATCTAAACTGCAAAAAGCAGTTCTTGCTCGAATGCCCTAGCCTTTGGCATTTCCTGCACTGGAATATGGGCGGTTTTCTTAGCTGCTCCCATTTAATCTTCTGGTGAGCTAAGACTTTAATTTTGTAGATCTCTTTTGTGTTACTGTACGGTATGGTCTGGATGAGGTGGTGGTGACGTTCTGGGTGGTTTCTATCGAACTGGAATTTCGATAGTTTTATGATGTTTAGGTTAGGTATATTTAGCTCCTTAATGTCTCTTAAAATGCCCTCGTCGGTAAAATCTCCTTTAATTCCTTTAATAATTATTGACTTTGGTCTTATGGTTTTCGGTGTAGTGTGGGATTTTCATTTCCATTAGACGTTCTACAGTGGGCTGTTGCTGATCCATGTCGGTGAGGTAGATTGTGTGGTTTTGATTATCCAGTTCTTTCACTGTGAACCTGTTGTTTGGGATGTTTAGCGATGCTAGTGTGGTGATGAGGACTTTCAGGTTCGAATTGGTTGTATAGATTGGTGGCGGTCTTGGTGGTTTGGTTGAAGTTCTCGTTTTGGTGGTTGGGTTTGCAGCGACCCCGTTTTCTTGATCCATGGTTGGTCCTTCGATGTCTAGAGGGAGGAAGCGATTTTCGATGGGGATGAAGCTGGCTGTACTGCTTTCAGTGCCCCTCGCGGTCAGTTTGGGGGTTTCCCATTCTAATGTCGGTGTGGTAGAGATCGGTGTGGGTGGATTAGATGCATCTACTGCCGTTGATGGTGGTGCTGGCGCTGGCGATTGAGGTAGCCTAGGATTTCGCCCGGATTTTAGGTTAGGCGCGACTTTGGATCTTCGGTTGAAGGGAATTCTGTTGTCGTCAAGAAGATATTTGTACAATCTATCTATTTGGAACGAATTCAGCTTGGGGGTTTTATGGCTTCTGGAGCTTGGGTGTTGGTCACCAGCTGAATTCTTTTTGTCCGAATCTGGTGTGAGGCTGCGTTTGGCGCCATGGTGGATCGGCATGCTTGGGTTCTCCATTGTCGTTTTCGGGGATTTCAGTCCTATGCTAGGTAGCAAAGGAGTCAGGATCTTATTACCCCAACCATTAGGCACTGTGTCGTGCCCACAGGGCCGATTCTGCTGCGATTGTAAGCCGTTAAACACTTTCAACAGAGCACTTTGAAGTTTGTAATCACGCTGAACTTCCCACGAGAATCGGTTCATTGCAACGTGTTATGACCGTTGAATGATGAGGCGACTGTCCTTTGTTTGCGGGATTCCCAACATATGGCGGCTCCGCCAAGAATAAATGCGGAACCATTGTATGATCGCCTATCTATAGGGCAGTTCCCCCAATCGGTGTCTACAAATCTAATTAGATTATTATTTTTCTTTTTGTATAGAAGTCCTTAGTCGATGCTTCCTTTAAGGTATCGAAGGATTCGTTTTGCGGCTGTCCAATGTATTCTTGTATGCTTACTGTTAAATTGGCTTAAGGCACTTACCGCATGTGCGATATCCGGACGTGTGCCTATTGCCAAGTATGTTAATGCGCCCATGAATTCCCTGTAGGGAATGTTGTGAGCGTCCTCTTCGTTATTTTCTTCGACAACGTCTAGTTTGCTGCCTACGGCGAGAGGGGTGCTTGCTGGTTTGCAGTGTTCCATCCCGAACTTTTGAATTATGTCACGAACGTAACCGGATTGTGAAAGACGTATGCTTCCCCTTTCGCGTTGAAATTCGAATCCCAAACAATATTTTACTTCTCCAAGGTCCTGAATCTTGAATGATTCAGAGAGTTTCTTTTTAATTTGTCTCTCCCTATCTTGATCATTGGTGATAATCAGTATATCGTCGACATAGACTAGGATGAATGTCTTTTTGCTTTTGTGCATGGATCTGCGTTTGTTGGGGCGAATCCAATACTTCGGAGGATTCTGTTTAGTTTCTCTTTCCATAAGCGACACGCTTGACGTAGGCCATATAATGCCTTTGCAAGTTTGCAGACTTTGTGTCCTGTGCGGATCTTGTCTAGCATGGTTTGTGCCCTTTTTATAAGGTCGTTGTCTTCTTCTTCCTAGACGATCCTGTGAAGCATTTCTTCAAGAAGTGGGGGCATTTCCATATAGATTTCCGTGTCGATTTTGCCATTCAAGTAAGCAGTCGTTACATCCAGTTTCGCGACATGAAGATCATACTTCGCGGCTAATGCCATCAATAATCGAAGAGATTCGATTCTCGCTACTGGTGCGAACGTGTGATGAAAATCTATATCTGGTCGTTGGGCGAATCCTTTTGCTACTACTCACGCCTTCCGACGTTCCAAGCTTCCGTCCGATTTGTATTTGTTTCGAAGAACCGTTCTGCATCCTATGACCTTGGCTTTGTCTGGTTTCTTGACTAAATTCCTAGTACCATTTGCAACCAGGCATTTTATTTCCGAATAAATCGCCTCTTTCCATTCGTCGCTATCGAGACCAGATATTGCGTTCGAGAAATTAATTTTTGACGCGAGCATAGCGAATTCAGCTTCGTGCCATTCTATTTCGTCCTCGTCGCTCTGTACGTTTTCTTTCTCTGTACGACATCTTTTGTTGTTCCGGTATTGAGCTGCTCGTCCCGACTCCGATTAACAATTACCATATGGTATTCTTTGGTCGGTCGACCTGGCTTTCCGGTTTTCATCTTTGGAGGTCTTCCTGGACCGCGCCTCGGACAAATTTCTTCGTTTGTATTGTTTTCCGTATCCGGTGAATGATCGGGCGTTGTATTGGTTGCGGGCGTAGTTCGCTCTTCCGGTGTCGTCTCTCCATTGGTATCGGTGGTTCCGATGCTGATAATCCTGAACCTTCCGTTTGCAGTTTCTTCCGTGATGATATCATCGAACTTGTCTTCGGAGTTGAATTCGTCCAGAAATTTCGCGTCTCTTGTTGTTCGAATTCTGTTTTCGCTCGGAATCCATACGCGATACGCTTTGGATTCGTTCGAGTATCCTACGAAGATACCTGCGATCCCTCTTCGGTCGAACTTCCCCTTATTTTGAGTTTTGTCCAGCACGTATGCTCTACATCCGAATGTTTTGAGAAATCTGATATTCGGTTCTTTCCCGGTCCATATCTCGTGACGGGTTTTACCGTCGAGGCTTTTGGTGATGCATCTGTTGCGTATGAAGTTGGCGGTGGCAATTGCTTCTGCCCAGAATTTAGGTGGAAGTCCCGATTGTATTAGCATGCACCGCGCTGATTCGACTAAGGTGCGGTTTTTGCGTTCGGCGATTCCGTTCTGCTCCGGTGTGTGAACGGTTGTTAAACGTCGGCGGATCCCGGCTTTACTAAAAATTTCGTTTAATGTATTATTACAATACTCCGTTCCGTTATCCGTCTGAACGGCTTTTATTTTGCGCCCGGTCTGCGTCCTTACTCTTAAGGAAATATACCTCGCACGATCGACTGTGGTCGTCGATTAATGTCATGAAGTAACGTGCGCCTTCAATTGATGCAGTTCGCATCGGGCCGCACAGATCTGTATGTACGATATCTAAGAGATTTGACAATCGCTCGGATTTGGATGTAAACGGGAGACTTGTAAGTTTTCCCGTTAGGCATGTCTTGCATGAGTGTAGTCTCTTTGCGTCGTTGATCTTCACTTGAAGTAAATTCTTCAGCGTTGATGACGTATCCCTGGAGTTCAGGTGTCCGAGTCTTTCGTGCCAGATTTGTACACTGGACCGGTCCTTGTTTACAACACAAGCCGACTATTCTTACGCAGATAGAATAAATCGACTCTTCTGTCGGCGATTAGTTTAACTCTTCCACGAGGGTCTGCGACAACAGCGTGTCTTTTTCGGAAGATTATTTCATTGCCTTTGTCTACAATCTTGGCAACGGACAATAAGTTAGTCCTCAATTCAGGAACCTATAGTGTTGAGACGCATCGTATCGTATCGAAGTCACTGTCAGAAGCTATCGAGAAGCTAAAGAAATCACAACACATCGTATCGAGAACCTAACGAGATCGCATCTAACATCATCACATCGAACATCGTATCGATCATCATCGGATCGAACACATCGTATCGAAATTCATATCGATATCATCGTAACGATAAATCCGGGCTGTCGCCGTAACAACTTTCCTATATCTTCGCGGCGAAACGTACGTCGCGGCATCGCTCAACATTTTGGTCCTTCGAGCCGGATACCAGTGACAGTGTGACAATGTATAATCACCTAAATTACTGGATCCATCAGCGGTAAGCAGCATATAAGTACTGCTGCTAACGTCCACTATCGTATCAACGCGGCACAGCCCAACCAAGCATCGACGATCAAGGGGAAATCTGCAGACTGCATCGAACAACGTCACAGCAGGGATTTCCGCCTTGAACCACCAACCCAACGAGTTCAAGAATCATCGGGAACGTCCGTATTCTGGATAACATCCGAATCGTCAACCAGGTGCGAGTCAACATCCACTGGTTCATCATCAAGGGATTCGGTAATCTCACGAGAATGAGTCCACCGCTGGGCTCCACCGCTCCTTCGAGGCACCATCATCGTAAAGTGGTGAGTCAAGCATTCGTCATACTCGCTAATTTCCCTTCTCTTCGTCCTTATTAATCCTATCATAATGGCCTCCGAAGGAAGCACAAACAACGTAGATCGCGATCTCATCCGTAAACGCGCTTCGATAAAATCGAAATTATCGACGTTCAAAGAATTCATATCGTCGATTCACGAGTCAGAAGACCTCCCAATTGAACAGCTAAGGCTACGCATTGAGCATACCGAACGCGACTACACAACCTTTCAGTCAATACAAGAAGCTCTAGAATTGAACGCAGACGATGACAGTTTCGAAGCACGACTCAGCGAACGAGAACCATATGAGTACAACTACTTTGAAATACTAGGTACCGTGAAACGTATCGAAGACGAGCATGACCAATCAAGAGGTCAGGTAGATCCACCGACTATCACAAACACTCAACCGTACGGTCCACACCCTTCGGGTTCAAACGATTTTACCGTACAATCTCCTCCGTCTACAGTCGTATCCGAACTTCAGGCCTTTTTCGAGCAGCCGACATGCTCGCGACTCAACTCCGCAGCGCGTTGCAAATTGACCGACGAATCAATCACTCATCATAACGCGTTAAAGGCTATCAACAAGCCATTTTTAGAGGCAGTCCCGAGTTACGCGACAACGAACAAATTAGATGAACAAACGCGGCTGCGGCGGAAGGAAAGGACACAAGGTTCCGATCCTCCGACCACGGAACAATTCGCCGTCATCGAAATTCCCGAGCCCAGACCGGTCATTTCATTATCACTACAACTCCATGATCTCGGGTTTATCGAACGTTTTTCATCTTTCCATTGTCTCAAGCGCGTCATCGCCTACATGCTCCGGTTCAAGCAAAATAGCTCAAAACAGGCTTCGCTATCCGGACCATTAACAACAATCGAGCTTCGTAAGAGCGAACAACGAGTAATAATGCTCGTCCAGCAGCAATCGTACCGAAGAGAAATAAGTGCAATCAAATCAACGAATCGATCCTTTAGCTCTAGCTTATCTTCTCTACCTCCGTCTCTGGGCGCCGACGGAATGTTCAGAGTAGGCGGACGATTATCGAAATCACAGCTATCGTACGGAGAAAAACATCCTATACTATTACCAAAGAATCGCCATTTAACCAAGCTCATCATCCGAGAGGAGCACATAAAGAATATGCACGCCGGCACACAATTAGCGTTAAATGCCACCCGTAAAACGTACGGGATACCTCACGGCAAAGGCTTGATTCGCCAGGTGATACACGACTATGTCACCTGCCAACGCGCCAAACCTGCAACGGTTAATTAGCCAATTTTCGCGGAGCGGGATCGACTACTGCGGACCCTTTTTCATAAAGGAAAAAACCCATCGTAAGCGTGGGAAGGTAAAGATCTACCTGGCCATCTTCACGTGCTTCGCTACTAGGGCAGTTCATATTGAAATCGTATCCGATTTGTCAACCGAAGCCTTTTTTAGCAGCGTTGCGCAGATTCTCCTCTCATCGAGATAAAGCGAGCTATCTATATTCAGATAACGCCACAAATTTCATAGGCGCAAATCGCAATCTCAAGGAACTTTACGACTTCCTTAAAGATACAAAACCGAAACGGAACATCGTCGAACAACTATCAAGTCAACAGATCAACGGGCATTTCATTTCCCCTCGATCACCACACTTTGGCGGCCTCTGGGAAGCCGCCGTTAAGTCTTCAAAACACCATTTGACGCGCGTAGTAGGTGACACGTTGCTATCCTTCGAAGGTCTCCTAACCCTTACAGCACAAGTAGAAGCAATTCTAAACACGCGCCTGTAACCTCGGTATCCTCTGATCCAAACGATCTAACCGCTACAACACCCAGTCATTTCCTAATTGGCGAATCACTGACCAGCGTGCCTGATCATGATTATACGAACTTGCCCGATGGTCGACTCTCGTCGTGGCAACATACACAGAAAATTAAGGCCCACTTCTAGAAACGGAAACGGTGGAGAAACGAATATTTGCAGGAGCTGCCAGTCCGCAAAAAATGGCACACCAACGAAGCAGCCGACCTTTCAATTGGGACAACGGTTCTGGTCCAGGAAAACAACACACAACCCGTACAGTTGCCTTTGGGACGAGTCACCGCAATTCATCCTGGCGAAGACGGCGTAACTCGCGTACCTACCGTATGGACATCCCTCGATGAATACAAACGCTCCGTGAAGCGCCTCGCGTCACTGCCAGTGGATTAATTTTAACCTTTCATCACCCACATTCTATTCGCAAATGTAAATCTTCATCATCCTTCTACCATATCGTACCTTACCATTCATCTGTATCAATCACCTCATAGCATTGTATCAACATTGAACACATCGTTCAAGGGGGGCGGCATGTTAAGACGCGTTCCTCCGCACTAAATCGTGTAACGGTCTTTGGCGTGTCCTTCCTTTACCTGCGCCCTCACCTTGAGAAACAATGACCTAGGCTTGCCGTCTGTCCGCCACGTGCCCACCAAAAAACACGGTTTAACGCCACTATCGAGACGGGTCCGTTTACAACCCTGCAAATCCAAATGAACGGCCGTTTATGACATAGCTACAATAAATCCTCGAAGCCACGGGGCATCACCATGTAGCGCTTCTAACCACCGACTTAGTCCCCGGGCCATCTGTTTGCCAGACCGTGCCATTCAATTCATCGCGTTTTTTAACTTCAAGATGTCTTGTTAGGCCCGAAGCGCTTCCTTGATTTATTGTCTGCTACGGTCACGTTCAAATTTGGAATATCCGCTCCTGGACCATTCCGAAAACTCCTCCCAAAAAGGGAAAACGACGGAGGAGGGGAATCGCGAACTGGGGGCGGAAGTAGGTATAAGTACCGCCAACCACTAACCGAAAAGCAGAAACCAACAAGAGATCGCACTGTGGCGATCACGGCGCTGCATTACGCCGCCGGCTTTCAGAAAACTCCTGACTTCCTCGCCATATTCCTATACCATTGTTCTCCGTTCTGCGCGGGCCTGGTCAGTGCTGGTTCACATCTGGCGACCAGACCCACGCAGATCGAATCCTCTGTTTCGTCTTTCCCAGGTCTCGCTTGGGCCCGGTTCAAGGTCTACGGCCAGGCCCTGGCGAACCTTTCCTTTTACGACATCCTTTCCTGATTGCCTTTTTCCGCTGTTCCTGTTTTATGGCACCCTTCTGCGATTGCCCCGTTCCGCGGGTCCTTACCTGATCCGTCGTCCTTCCCGGGTTTTGCCGTACCATCTTTCCCTTACTTTCCCTTCTTCTTACTGTCATCTCCTTACTTCCCACTCCTTACTTTCCTCTCCTCCATTTCTTACCTCCTCCAGAGGGTTTCCCAAAAACCTGGACACTCAATCGCTAACGCTGGAAGAGATCACGTCGGATCTCGAGTCGTACGCCGGAATCAAAAATAAAAATTGTGTCGAACAACGTCGCGTCTAATTATTTGATCCATACCTCCACAGCACCAAGAAATCGCAACGCATCGTATCGAAATCACAGTCAGAACCTATCGAGAAGTTAAAGAAATCGCAACACATCGTATCGAGAACCTAACGAGATAGCATCTAACATCATCACATCGAACATCGCAACGAACATCGCATCGAACATCGTATCGATCATCATCGAATCGAACACATCGTATCGAAATTCATATCGATATCATCGTAACGATAAATCCGGGCTGTCGTCGTAACAACTTTCCTATATCTTCTCAACTAGTTCGTCTTTTCGTTAATTCGTAAAACGAACGCGAGCAACGCGAAACGTACGTCACGGCATCGCTCAACATATAGGGTGTTTTCAAGTTTGATTGTCTTGCCTTGATTGCCATCCGATGTCATGACGTTCACGTCGCCTTTTGCGAATATTTGAGCCGTTGCGTTACTGGCCAGTTTTAATCCGCTGCGTGTTTCCTCCGAGTTCGTAAATAAACTTTTGTCGTTGCATAGGTGGGATGTGCATCCGCTATTCAGGCACCAGTGATTTTTGTCCAATGCGGTACTGGAGAGCTGTGCCGATTCAGGGATGAATGCAGTTGCGAGGTACGCTTCATCGTCAGGATCTCCCCTTGAATAGGTCGACTTCTTCTTCCAACAGTCTGCGGTCTTGTGCCCCGTCTTTCTACAATATCAGCACTTATATTTAACAGGATGAGATGATCGTTTACCTTCGTTCGGTTTTCCGCTGGTTTTTCGATGGATTTCCTCTGTATTTTTCGATGGTTTTCCTCTGCATCGGTAATTCTTGACAAACATGGCGTTGGATTCATTTCCGGTTGTCTTCTGCTTTCGTGCGTCGGTTTCCTCGATGATTTTTACCCGTAGCGATTCAGCATCTGGTAAATCGTCGCGCGTCTCGATCGCACACCGGAAGTTGTCGAAGCTGTCGGGCAAACTATATAATAGCATCATTGATAGCAACTCACGATTAATGTTTATGCCCATTGCTTCCAATTTATCGACTACGTCAAAGAATACAGTCGTATGCTCTCGAATATCCCTGCCTTCCTGCATTTTGTGCAGGGTTAATTTTTTGAGTAATGTCGCTTTACGTGCAGATCCTTTCGAAGCGTAAACAGATTCCAATTTTTCCCACATTTCTCTTGATGTGTTGCAGCCGCGAATCTGTTTTAATTAGGATGGATTTATCGAAAGTATCAGATCCGACATAGCTTTTCCATCCTGTCTCAGCCATGCTTTGTGCGCTTGCTGCGAGGCTCGGAGGGCATCACCTTCTCCACCTACGACAGGGGGCTCGTTTTCGCCGCACAAATATTCCCAAAGATCACTTTTCATTAAGACATCACGTGCTTGAATTTTCCAAGTGTCATAGTTTTCACGAGTTAGCACTTCTAACCGCACGGTGTTCGAAAATGCCATTTTTCTTATTCGATCGTTCACTGGAGACACAGCGTCACTTTATTTTTCGTGAGCACGTGTATACGCGTTCGCGACGATTTGCATTCACTTATCAATTCACGGAACTGTGTGCGAGAATAGATCTTCGATCGATCTCTGGCGTCGCTTTTTTGCAATTTTTGCGCCCACGTGGCCGCACAGGTTAAGTTGCGTATTTCGTTAATTTTCTTCTTTCTGCCCTGGGCCCATAACTTGTTAGAGGGGTCAGGATCGTGGTTGAAATTAACTGTAGGCTGGACGTCTACTTAACACAGTCAGAATAGCTCTTTATTGCAGAAAACGATGTCTTAACAATGCGGCCATGTATCGGAAGATCGCGCAGTTCCAGATCGATCGAGAGGGGCGATCGACACCGGCAGAATCAGAACGGCGAGCGCAGCGCCGGTAGCGTCGGGAACCGCAACTACGGCGGCAAATGTCTTACGCCGATCTAACACATTGTATTCTCTATGACCGCCATGAGATGTAACAAAAATACGTGCTTTGCTTTCGAGAAGCTATCGACAAAAGCATTCTGATCAGAAGAAAAAAGAGAGCCAACAGCACGTGGTGTTTCCAGGCGGTCACCCATCCAAGTACTAACCACGCTCAACGCATTTTAACTTCGATGATCGGACGAGAATCGGTTCATTTTTTTTTTTTAAATATGTTTATTGAATGAAGGATAATTACAGTTAGTGATAACAGGTAACAACAAACATAAAAAAATAACCACTCAATATT
>CM052137.1:15574524-15655271 GCA_028454255.1 Halictus ligatus
TGCAAGTAACAAGTCCGACACAAGAGTCGGTTTAGGCAGAACATATCTGTTATATATATTAAGTTCAGAGTTCCAAGTTTTTATTTTATATTAGAGTTCCTTTATTCACTAACGCTGTGCTATATGATAGAATATAACACCATTCCTATCATATCCTCGACAGGTATTAACTGTCTCCGCAATTGTTTTTCTGATTTCCTCAATGAGGGAGGGTGTGGGGTTGTTCAGATATTTAAATGTTTCTGGGTTGTGTGTGGATTGTGTTGCTTGCTGTTGAGTTTGTGGAGGAGTGGGCGGGCTTCTTTTGTTTGAGACTATTTGGCTATATGAGATTTTCGGGTTTACTAGGTTGTTGATGCTGTCTAGTTTTTTTTTTGTGTGACTATTTTTTGTTGCTCTTTTTTTTCTAGTATTCTGTTTCTAATTTCGGTTAGTTTTGGGCAACCCCTGTATGATGCGGGGTGTCCAAAGCTTTTGCAGTACACGCAGTATGTTTTGTCGATATTGTTTGTTCTGTCTATGTGGTTAATTGAAAGTAATTTACACTCCCCCGGGTTATGTTTTTCGTCGCATTTTACACATCTGTATTCGAGATTGCAATTTGCCGCCGCGTGTCCTATTCTTTGGCAGCGCCTGCATTGGGTTTGACTAATTCTGTTGAGCTTTTCCCACATTACAACCGAGTGTAGTAAAACTTTGATGGAGTTTATCTTTTCTACTTTGCTACCTGGAGATAATTTGACTAGAAATATTGGTAGTTTCTTGTTGTTAATTGTTGCATATTTGGTTTGGAATTTATTTACGTTAATGAGGTGTAAGTCATGGATTTTTAAATTTTGTAGTTCTGCCAATATTTCTTCGGTTTCAAAGTCTCCGTCTAGATTTTTTAGAAGCATGATTTTAAATTTTTCGTTTTCGGGAGTGAATGTAAAGTAGGGGACATTGTTATTTTTCAGTATTATGCAGGATTTTTGGAATACCGTTAGGTTGTCCGTTTGTAGTATTTGTTTGTTGGCGTTAATCTTTGTTACGAAAAAGTCTTTAGTTATAACTGATTTTATTAGAAGGTCTATAGTAGACTTCGGAGATTGACCTGTGATGATTATTGGGAGTGGTTTGCCTGCTCTGGGTCTTTGCGTGTCTTCCTCGTCGGGTTCCGGCCGTGTTGGAGAATCCCCGACTCCGTTGGCTGTGATTGTCGGTGGTTTAACGACGTCCTTCTTTTTGGCCTCGCTTTGTATGTCGGGGGAAGGGTGTTGTCGTTTCCTTCCTAGAGTCGTTGGGTCCTTTTTTCCTTCGTATTTCAAGGTCCCGGGTGGTGATGATGATGGAGCGTCTTCTGTTGTCAGGATTACAAATTTGTTGTTATGTAGGTATTTTTCTTCAGACGTTTGTAGGTGTTTCTTGCGTTCTTCCTCCAGTTGTTGCGACAGTTCTCGGATTGTGTCTTTTAAATTCGAAATTGTCTTGAGCATTTCTTCTTGTATGAGTGGGGCTGCGGCGGAGGTTCTTCCTTTGGTTTTTCTTGTTTTTTGGTTGTAGAGTTACTTATTTTCCCCATGGTTATGTGCTTTTCTTTTGTCGAGTTTGTTCTGGTGTTGTTTTTGGTATGTAGATTTGGTGGTGGGTTCAGTTGTTTTGTGTTCTTGTTCCGGAGTATTTGTCTAATTATCTTGGATGTTGTGGAGTTGCTTATCATGTGGTCTACTCTGATGGTCTTGGATTCGGTGTTAGCTCCCTGTTTATTACCGTGTCTGTGAGCTTATGGGTGGAGGTAGATTCGCTGCATTTCCAGGTTTTGATTTTTTTATCTTCTGTGCCATTTGGTTCTTTTTTGCTGGAAATTTTATACGTTCTTACAGGGGCATGCGCCCCTGTTCCGGTAGAGTTCGCGAAATCGATATGGATCCACGCTGTTTTTTTTTTCTCTCGTTCTGATAGGATGAAGAACTGATTATGTTGGATTGTGCACGTCACTATATGGAGCACTAGTGTATTTGTAGGTTTATTCACTTGTACACTGCATGTGGGAGGATCGCGCTAAGCATTCGCTGGCGGGTGCTTTCTCAAAGTATATCCTTCGGCAACCTGATGGTTTTAAACGGTTGGCGAGGGTAGGTCTTACCTCTACGGAGGTCGAAGGAAGACTGAACGTGATATGACCGTTGGCTGCGCAAGTAGACTTCAAACTGAAAGAACTGAGTCTTAACTTCCATTTTTGGTTAGGTCATTTGGCAATTCTCCCTTCGCGACACTAAACAATTGCAAGGCCCTACTTGATCGTTACTGCCAAATGTGTCAGCGTCTCCGTCCGATGATACATTCCCGTTGTCCGTGTCGTCTAACTACTCAATGAATTATTAACACTAAAATCATTCCATTGCATGCATTGAGTTCTCTATGACCGCCATGAAATGCAACAAAAATACGTGTTTTGCCTTCGAGAAGCTATCGACAAAAGCATTTTGATCAGAAGAAACAAGAGAGCCAACAGCACGTGGTGTTCCCAGGCGGTTACCCATCCAAGTACTACTAACCACGCTCAACGCTGTTTAACTTCGATGATCGGATGAGAATCGGTTCATTGCAACGGTTTTTTTTTTATTTAAAACATTTTTTATTTCATGACTAACGATTACGATTTTTAAGGTTATACAAAAATATAAACGCTTTTGTTATGTAGTATCTAGAGTCTTACAGCTAATGTGATTGAAACAGACTTGAGTTTATTGCACTTAACATTATTGCGAGGTACGCTACCTTTTTTTGTTCTTTGGTATGTATTTTTTTTTTGTTTTTGGCTTCGTTTATTTAAGCGCCCAAAATGGTATTAATGACCGGGGTAAAATGGCGCTTTCTTTGGGTTGGCTTACTTACTTGCTAATTGTAAGTTATGCTACTTAACCTAATTATGCGCGGATCTTATAATTAAATAGGAACTTAAGATCTTTAGAGCTAGTGGGTTTTCATTATTTACAGAATTAGGGAGGAGGTGTGTACAGAGGGTTATGTTATGATATGTACAGTATTTACGGCGCTTCGTAAAATGACTTGATTTTGTTATTTTTCGTCTGCTATTGTTATGACTCCGGGTTCGTGTAGTGTGAGACGGGGGATAGAATTCGGAATGACCCACCCGTACTTTTCAACTGTGAATGGAGTATTGCGTTTGTCTTTATCTCAAAGTTGTTGACAGTATTTGGTTGTGTTTTGTGGGTTTGGGATACATAATGGTGTGTATGTAATGGCTTTTGTGTTATTTGTCCTTTTGATGTGATAGATTAGTGGGATGTTGTTGGTATCTAATATGAATCAGTTTTTGTCTAAGAAGGGGAATAGTTCGGTGGGAGTGTATCCTGTGTTTAGCGTGTTTAGGATATACTGGGGTTGTGAGTGGAGTTTTTCAATCAGGTTTTGTGTGTGTTATGTTTCGAATGATCTAGCGAAAAAGTTTGTGCACATGATATAGTTCATTGCAACGTGATATGGCCGTTGGCTAGGATTAACAACTTTAAACGTGAAAAAAATTTGTTTCATTAAATTATTTAGTAAGAGTGATAAATAAAGACCATAATAACTTTACATATATAATACATCATATTACAACATTATTAGTTATTAGATTCTGGACGAACGGTTTCATCCAAAGCATCGTCGAAAAAATGTAAACAGAAAAGGAGATAGAAAGGTAAGAGATAACTAGGTAGGGGTGGGTGGAATGTAAGTGTGAGCAGAAAACGACAACCGCGGAAGAGAGTCATAAATGAGAGTAAGTGAAGGGACTCGCAAAGGCCTGACAGCGAACCTTGAACAGGCCCAAGCAAGGGCTGGGGAAAACAGAAAATGCACAGGAATCTCAGAAAATTGAGAGTTAGACCTGCGTGGATCTGGTCGCTAGGTGCGTATGAGAACTGACGAAACCCGCACGTAGAGGAAACGGGAAACAATAGAAAAGATGGTTATACAGAAAATGAAACACTTTCTATAAATGACCGTGGCGTGAGGCAGTGTCGAGGCCGTCACACTGCTAATAAATAACACGATAGAACTCTGTGTGTAAACTACCCCAATTCTCCCAATTCCATGAACTTTTGTACTTTTCCCCAAGCGAGGAAAATACCAAAATGATTCAAATGCTATTGCACAGTGCAATTCATACTAAATGTTTGAACAAGGCGAGCTGGTGAGCAGTTAAGGTGTAATAAATAAGGATTTGTAGGTATGTAGTGTTTTTTCATTTGAAAACTTCAAATGAAATATCCAAAAGCACTGTTCGTTAGGTTGGTTGAAGTGATTAGAGGGAAAGTTGGGTTTACAGTTGAGAAATTTATTCGAGCAATAGTCTCCCCGGCACAGTCTATTTGCTAGGCTAACGAGCCAAATCCACCTAACCAGGACCGTTCAGAAACTAACTTCCATTAGCCTTTTCGGGTCGCATGCCGGCCGACGATGTGCAGCGACTGAAGTTCATACGACGTTAAAGTCTACACGACGCTGATGTGCCGACCGGTTTCCGGTATCGGAGGAGACTATGGCATCGGCGAACCGAACACGAGATGAGTTTATTAGTTTCCCTTGAAGCATCTGTTTTATAGCAATCTACGATTCGTAGAATAATCTGAGATTCGCTGATCCACCCCCGAAATTATCTGAACGTCTGCCAGTGGTTCCAATCCGCACGATTATCAAAGTTTCCGGCAGCAAAGCTTCCGGCGAATAATCCTGAATTTTCGTTTAATGCTTCCTTGACAGGGAAATTCGCGGCGTATTAATTAATCGCCGGCCGAAAGCCAAAAACAGAGCGAGAACACGCCGCAGAAAAGTTCCATTCGCGCGTGCGATGAAAGATTTTTCTATTTCCGCGGGGGCGCGCGCGCGAATAACAGAGATTTATCGCGATTGCTTTAACCATATCCCCGTCGGGTACTTTTCCCATGGATTCGCGAATTTATCGGGACCCCAGGCAAAGTTCCGACGCACCTCGTTAATTTAAGAGCATTTCTGGATTTCAAGAAAAACTTCGCAGACAAGGTAAATATTTGATCGGCGCAACCGCGCGCGCGCTCGCGCCAATGAAAGCCGATAAAACGGAATTGAAACGTTCCCCCATGGTGATCCCCCGGTAATTAGAATGGAATCTTATCCTCCGCACGCTATAATTAACGGGCAAAAATTCACGACACTGTTCGAGGCGCGCCTAGAAGGACCGTTGTTGGATTCCGGGCTCAAGTAATCGGATAAAATTTGAATATGCTACTTGTGCTTTGTTCGTGATCACTTCCACGGTTCGCATCTGTTGAGGACTTGCAACAACGACGGCGATTAAACTGACTTACAGAGGTTCAACTTTGGAGAAAAATGCAGAATGGTTAACCCTCATTCGTCCCTTATTTAATCCTAAATTGACATAATGGTAAAACATCAAATAAAATAAAACGATAAATAATTAACTTTGCTACTTTTTTCTTCAGAATAAAGTAATAAATTCTTAATGCTGAGAAATGTGCGACTATAGAGGGTCAGTTTATTAGCTTAGACGATGTGCCCGTCTTGCACATTTGGCAAACAAATGTTCCGAGAACGGAAATTTTATAAAGTAGTTTACAACCGGGAACGTAAAAATCACGCTTCGGGGATTAGGACTCAGGAAATAGTTTATTACCATTGCACGTGCCCTTCTCTGGTCTTCACTTCCGAAATGGCCGTCTTTCATCCGCATCATAAAATACTTGTGTCGTTATCACGTGTCACCGGGCGGGCCTTACCTGCGTTGCGCAGCCTGAGTCCGGGTTTTTCCGCCAACACGGCTTACCAAATGTTGCCTATTCTTTTGCAACACTTCCTCTACCATCGTGGGCGTTGGCCAGTCAAGTCACCGCCCATTGACATCTCGACTTAAATACCAGTGTTTGGCAAGAGCGTGGCAGATTACAAAAATATACTGAAGTCACAGCACTTCTCTTAGGGGAACTGCTTCGTACAGTTTTTAGTTAGATTAGAACATACCGAAGTCTTAGTACTTCCCTTAAGGCCACTATTTTCGTACAGTTTTAGACAAGAGTATCTCCTCTCGTAATAGTCAATTGCACTAAATATCATTATACAGTCCACAAACTTTTATTTTATCTTTTCACGTTAAGTAGAGTGATTATTCTGTTACCTTTTAAACCTGGTGATCACATCCATCAACAAATCCCTCCCGAACAACGAAGCTGATCATTAGGCACGATCAAAATGAATAAGTGAATGAATGAATGAATATTATTCGTTGTACGAAAAACATTTTCAAACAAATGTTGCATAGTATAATTATAGTACTAATTATACAGTGTTGTTTTGTTACTTTGCTTTTTTATCGAGATATAAAGGTCACCTTCAGTTTTTTAAATGAAATGCCCAATATTTTTTCTTGAATTCGGATAAAGTATCAAATTCTGCATAAAAAATGTATTTGGCCAAGCAGGTTGCAGTGCTTGCAATTAATAATAAGATTTCATGCCGGGTGAGCAACGCGGATGCGTAAACCACGGTGTCCAGAATTCCAAATACAATTGACTCATTGTGAACAATGAGACAGCCCTTGATGGTTGGTCATTGAACACCCGTGTCTAGGCTCGAAATGACGCGGCGGGACCGACGGCGAGAACAAACTTTAAAGCCGGGAAGATAACCGGGCTGGCGCACAGTGGTCCGAGAGATCATGAAATTCAGTGACATTTTATTATAACTTTTGAACTATTACAGACATTGCATTGAAATTTTCATTAAAAATGTTAAAAAAAAATGTCATTCTTAACTATACATAATCAAATATTTTTTTTATTTTGTCAAACAATATTTTTTATTAATTTTCATCGACTTTTTTTTTTCTTAAAACAAAATTGTCTAAATATAAGTTTACAAACTACTTTTTGCTTTCCAAATATGAATTTTATTGAAAGAAGAGATATTGAGACGAAATTTAGAATTTTAAATATTATTTTAAAACAATAAAATTTAAACAATTGGTAAAGACATTATTACAAAAAGATATATTTCCTACAATAATTGTCAGTCGATAGGAATAATTTTTTAATGGATTTTAGTGGAAACTTCATCTCGGTATCTCTTGAAGTGGATAGGACGCAGGTGGAACGGGATGCCAAGGAAGTCTATCCACTTTCGGATTGGTAAAGGCGGACTTTATTCAGAGCTCGTGGAATATACAAAAATATCGAGCGCGGACTAGCGAGACGCGAGGTAGCGGGATCGTATGCAGCGACGGTGACGACCCAGTCACAGCAATGGCAAAATGAGACCCTTCGCCTACGGAGGGCTTTTTATCTTGTCATCTACCAAAGGTACAACGGGTCTCCTGGAGGGGAGACGAAGGACGTCACCGGAAAAACTCCGCCAGATGCGGAAACGTCCGCGGGACATTTCTCGGCCATGTGGGGCCAGCTATCAGGTATGTACGTATGTATACCTGGGATAGCTGGACCCGTCGCGAACCAAGGCCATTTACCAGTAAGACAATATCGGACCAGACGAGTCTGGTTGCCAGATGTCTGGCAGGCCCATCTTCGTCTCGTTCGTAATGGCCCTAAGTACAACCCTCGGGGTAATTCCGGTCATATAACCGAACCGGGTTTTTCCGGGGACGGGGTAGCCGTCGAGTCGCTACACCCTTATGGTTCAAGATTCAACTAATTTCTCGATCCAATAATCATACATAATTGTTGTGAGATTATTTAAAAATAGATGTGCTAAAAATACTCCAATTTTTTATCAAGTTAAACTCGGCTAAACTTGAAAGATGTATTCTCTTAAACAGAAAAACTTCGCAAATTTTCATCATTTGCATTGAGCGTTATATTTTAATAGAGTATTTACGTTAATTCATAATAGATAGATACATTATTGACTCTCCTCAGAGTTATAATTTTTATACCCCCCGCTCCTATCTTCGCCTTTCCCCTCACGCCGGTCTTATCCTACTCTTATTTCTAACTTAAAGCTACCTTATTTTCTATCTCTTATATCTAACACTTATACCTGCTTATATACATACATCTATATATACATCTTAAAACTAGAAAGGAGACTAAAACTAAATGAAAGAGAAAGAGAATTATAAATAATTGCCTTTGATCTCCTACCATACACACACCACACGTACACTTTAAATGATATGATTTTTTATCACAAAAGTCCGCTCTTCTTAAAAAAAAAAAGTAAGCGAAAATATTAAATAGGATCGCCAGGGCATCGCATTCAAGTGAAACAATTTGTGTCATGAAAAATACTCTTTTTAAAATGTCCAACTTTCAATGTTTATTACAACTATGATGTTTATTACGTTGTACTAGTTTTCTCATTTCCGAGGTCCATTGACGTTTAGGAAGCAATGTTCACTGATCAGATGTCGATACGAGAAAGTTCATTTTAAGCTAAATGTCACTAAATTTCTTGATCCGGACCACTGTGTGGCGCATGCATCGATTTCCGTGCTTAAACCGAGGCTTTTGAGCATGAGGGCCAGTATGCCAGACAGGGGATGAAGCGACGAGGTGTTATCCACGGAAGAATGAAAGGGCTGTTGCGTTGCACGCCCTTTCACATCTGTTCCGCTAATGAGGTGGACTCGCACAGTCTGACAATGCTACGTTTTGTTCCGCACAAAAGCAACAATCCGTGCACGGCTCAAAAATTTCAAGCACCCTAGCCGCTTCAGACAAACGAACAACTTTCTTTCAGACACTCGATCTAAAAACTGCAACTGAATGCTTTTTAGCGAAAGTAGAGCTTTTTAAGACTATGTCTATCACGATTGTACACCTATTTCGACTGACTTTTTATGTAGAATCAACCCCTTTCCGGTTATATCAATAATCGATCATCCTGTAACAAAGAACTCCTTGAATACAAAGATATAGATGTATTGAATAATTTCCGTTTATTGTATCTTTGCAGAACTAATTAATTTTATTTAAAATTGTACAATGCGTTCCTTGTCACCTTTGGTAGAAATAGTATTATAGCCCAGGATGCGTTGAGCGTGCGAACGACGCTGGCTGGTTTGTGATACAGTGGAAAACAAAAGTGAAAAAGATATAAAATTGTCCGCAAATTATGTACATATATTCTTTTCGCAACCATGGGTCCGGATTAACGGCCGCGTTGTTAGAGACAAAATTACCGTTCGAAATGTAATGGAACTGCGCTTTTGGGCTGCGCACACACAGTCATGATATTTGAAAAGCGGAACGGGCCCGGCTCAGCGGCCACGGTAACCGCGCGTTACCTTTTACCGAATAAACCAATTTGATTGGATCGTACAATTTAATCAACTAAAAGTAATTAAACGCGAAACGTAATTGCACGTTGACCAGCCAGTGTTCTATTACCGTGGCCAATTAAGTGTGATTTAATTATCGCAATCGCGATGTAATAATTAATATAAGAACGGCATTGTTCGCGGCAGCAAAACAACCCACGAACGGGCCCACTGCGTGCTTTAAACGCAGAAATTCGTACCGAAATCGTTACAACCGAGTTGGCGACGCGGGCTTCATCGATATCGTTTCGACTAAGGAATTCACTGAAAACAGATCTGCACATCGTCAGTATTTTATTATCAACGATATTAATGAACAATTTAATTTCTAAACATGTGCAGACATTCATTTGTACATTAGGTTCCCGTATGATACGATCAAAAAGCTGTATGCAATATATGTTTTACATGACACTAAATGTACAATAAATACACAAAAAATTGTTTACAAAGATCGGTCAATTATTGCCACAGAAGATATACATGTATAGATGAAGTCCACGGAACGTGATCATTTGTCGGTTCAGATGAAAAAAAATTTGTTATGATACTTACCGAATTGATTTTAACATCCACCAAAAGATAGGTGTACAAAAATTATAGGATCATTTATAAAAAATCATGGTGAGATGAATTGAAAATTCCTGAAACAAAGAGTTGACAACAAAACTATTATCGTCTTAAAGATCTCTCTGGACCGTGCTATACTTGATGGAAAAAATTTCGATCGGCCTGTTAATAGCAGAGTAATCTAAACTGATCATGTTCCGTGGTTCACCCTGTATACAATCCTTTTAAACAATTGTTCGATCACATTACACGGGGAGAAATATTGATAGTTGACATCATCCGAGTGTTTTTCTTCAATGATGACAGTTCGCGAGAAATTCAAGATAACGCACGCGTGCCATCTACCTGTCCAGAAGTGTGCAGGTAAACAACTATGAAACTAATTCTACGAATTGGTGTGGATAGCAAATAGTACCTAAGCGAACATTGCAACGCAACGGTACAAAAACGCTTTGGCCTTTCGACGTACAAGCTACAGCTATCGATAGGACACGCGATCGATCTGTTCTCGATGAGTTCTGTCGGTCAAGACAGTGGCTCTGAAACATTTGTCGGCGATTTCGCTGTAACCCCGTTCTGAGCATTGGTTTTTGAGGCTGCTAGGCAATGAAAAGGGCCCCGCCCCGGGCTAATGTATATCCTAACGTCGCGCGAATGGAAACACGGAGGAACGGCGACAGGATGTTTAGATTGAGAGACTGGTCTTTATTGCCTGCCGGGTCCGTGATTTTAGCAGCGCCTTTCAAACAACTCGCAACGGTGTAATCTCCGCGTAATCGACGACTTACAATTAATGAAAACGGAGAAGCAAGAGAATCCGACACAATGGAGCAAACCGTTATCTCTGATCCGATGTGTGACCAGAGAACAATATGTCGCCGAGAAATGGGCCATTTTTGTCGAGCAATTGAAACATCGTTGCGTGCGTATTCCAACCAATTGTGCCCTTCTCTACCTACGCTCTGTATCACCCTTTACCGCACCCTTCCGCGTTTACCGCCCTTCGCCCGTCGCCTTTCGCCCTTCTCCCGCTGCGCCTAATATGAATACCAGCGTCGCGTTATTTATTAAATAAATCAGCACCTCGTACACGCGCACGCGCATGTACACGCCTCGATAGTTGGATGCTGGATCTCCGGCGATGAACGTTATCGAGAGACGATGCTGGAATCATAAATACACTAGTATACGCGGTTTCAATAAATCCTCTCCTAGCGAGATACAGCCCCCCAAGCTACGACCTTCTCCGCTTTCAATAAGGCAAGTCCTTTCGGCTAGGTTGGTTTTCCCAGGGAAAACGGATATGTATCGCTGTATATTGGCTGCCGGAGTATCCAGAGTGGCTTTCGACGTCGTGTCGAGAGGACCTCTATAGATCCCCTCGTCGAATATATTCCTTCGATCGGCGGTGATACCGGTTGGCCAACGTATAAATTCCGCGCCGTTATTATGGCATTTGCCCCCGCCGCTGCTTAACGCGTTTTCGATTCGACCGTCTTGCGCGCTACCCGCCGACACGGACTCGAGAATTCGCGGTTCAATTCGACGATCGAATCGCCTGAAGCGAAAATTTACACTTCTTCACATTGTACAGAACATGTAAAAAAATCAGTGTTGCGAACATCGTAGTGTATTTCTATATCTCTGGACCGGTGGAGATTCATAAAAAATGTTTGTCATCTGTAAATAAACAGTAAAAATTAATTTAAAAAATAAATTAAATTGAATTATTAACGTGTATGTTACAAAAAAAAATATTAAATTTTTTAACTCTCTTAAAGTATATTAAACATTTTTTTAGAGATGCACATACTACACTTTCGACACTTTTACCTATACTCGAATACCGGGGAATTAATAATGAGTTCGAATTGTGCGGTCGACTCATTACGCTCGAACGGAACCGTTCATCATCCGACACACCGCGCGATTCGGTTGCATCAGAAATGTTATCGTCGACAGCAAATGGTGGACGCGATCGATGCCCACTTCTCGGAATCAGCAAAAAGCTGAGTCCTGTTCGACGGTTCGCGTGCCAAACCCGAAGACACTTAATAATCCGGAAGATTGCAAGGAAGCCCGGTTAGGAGTACCAGCAAAGACTCTTAGCCTAATCACTATCGCCAGGTAAACAAGAATAAAGTTAGAACCACAACACTGCAATACTGTTTGTACGTGGTCTTTAAGGATAGAGATGTAGGATACACCGCGACATTGCGACAATACTTGAACCATTGGATTTGTAGCATTTAGTACATGAAATATACAGTATACCCCACGTAACGCGACTCACTTTTCGTCCATTTGCAACTATGCAATAGAAAATGTTATGAATTGCACTTCAATGGTATCGAGTGCTCTTCAAGTGGCGAATAAAAAAATTTCAAGAATACTCTGGATACGTAGTACGAAACGAAGGTCACCGTGGATAACATAAACATGACAATATGTTTTTTCTTCTTGAGATTGTAGACGACTTCACGACATATTAAAAAAGTTTATTACTCGATATTTTTTAAAAATTAGTACCAAATTTACAGTTGTAGAAATAATAATATTTCACTCGTTGACGCACTTTCTTTTCAGGAACGTGTAACCTGTAAACACAGTTAAAGCAGATCGAACATTGAGGCGCAAACATTGAGAGAGAGAGAGAGAGAGAGAGAGAAGGAGAGGGAGATGAAATCGTGACAGGTCGCTTAAATAACCCCGACGAATCCGTACAATGTTAATGATGATGACGAGGATCTCTGTCGATGATAAAGCTCGCGGTTTCGCGCACGCATTCCATTCAATCCCTGAATGAGACGACTGTCTTATTCATTCGTCACGCTATAGAAAGTAGGAAACTTCGAAGCCAGTTGTGGAGCCTCGTCTCCCTTACGCCCTTCATTCGCGTCTTCTATCTCTCCTCGATTTACCGAGCATTCTCTGCGGATGAATTTATCCCGAGATCACCGGCTAAACCGAAGTTTGCGAATCTCTCACATGCTGATCGTGTATAATTAGGCATTGTCGACACAAATTACACCAGGCCAGACCAAATACAAATTCTTCCTGAATGTAGTCGCGAGCGTGCCGTAGACACAGCCATAAAGGGCCAGTGTATCGCGATAACGAACGCGAGTCTATTCAGTGTGTCTCTCCCTACCAGCCTGGGGGTTATCGTTTTCTTCCGTGTCCTTTTAAGGAACTCCCGAGGACGATATTGTAGGATTAGAAAATGGAAGAGATCCAGTTCTTCTTCCTGCGATACCACCGTTCTGCGAGGGTGCGTTTAATAATGATTCGAACTGATGGTAACATGATGCATTGGATGAGAGAACGCTGCCCCCTTCCTGATCATTAGACTGCGGATTTTTGTGCAAAATAAAAATTCATTGGATTAATTGCGAGATACAGCTGACATTTATTTCTTTTCCTGCTCATTTTACTGAGTTAAAGGTAATAGGCATTTTTAAATTCTTTGAACGTTTTACCGTTTTGCATTTGACCTATTCAGTTTTTTCATGAATACGTAAAATGACTAGGCGTATTCTATAAAGACAAAATATAACTCGTGTAATTGTGATTGCTTTTACTTTAAAAAAATAATTTATGTATTTCAAATATCCATAAATGTGTATGCAAAAGCTCAATAGAGAAAGTTTAATGGTTCTTCTAACCCTTAAGTACTACATACAGACATAGAAACACAAACGGTCTTCCGGACCGCTAATATTTGATGACAAATAAAAATTCCATTCAATTGTTCTTGCTTTATACATACATTCATACATGCGATTCGGTTTATCTCCAGATAGGATAAGGGACCCAATTACTGTGGGAGTACATAATGAATATAAGAAAAGAGATATATAACATATATATTAACTGATTTTAATGAAAAAAATAAGTATAACTAATATGAGCACAGCAATTGGGTCCTTACCCTAGGTTATAATAGATGTTTTAAGTGTTAGACATATTAATTGGTTAAAAAGTTGTGGATTTCTTAAAATAATGCACTTCGCGAAGTTATCAGATAATATTCCGAATTGTGAATTCGCTAGTTATCAGCTATTATTAAAATTTAAACACAGGATGGAGATTGTGAGTAATTTTACAGATGATCTATATTCTATAGTACTTAAGGATTTAAAATATGGCATTCGTACCAGAATACACTTTTAATCTATTCGCTCAATTTCGAAGAGAGCTCCACGGCGATACAAGTTCGTGCTCTCGTCTGTCATTGAAATTTCATACGATCCAGGCTCAATCGAGTTGCAACACGATAAATCCATCCAACAGAATTTCGGAAAAGCATACAATATTGACCCAGTAAATGGTATAACCTGCAGACGGCCGGTACGGGAACGCGAGCGGGTATCCTCTTGCCGGCGAGGGTGCATTAAGGGAGAGCCTCAAAATTGGCATCGTTTCTATTCTATTATTAATGGAAATATCGAACGACAGCCTGCAAATTCGCGATTCAGTTTTCAATCGAGGGGCGGCACAAAAGCATCATTACGGCAACAGGCGTTCATCGGTTTAGCGTATAATTGCTACCCTCTTTCTCACTCTCTCTCCCTCTACCAATCGGGTAACCGAATCCTTCATTTTCCTATCTATACTCCAATTTCGTTCAATTCCATACACCGCATCATGAAAAACACTCTCAAGAATTTCAACTCTCTTTATTCGACTAAATAGTAAATTCCCTATTCGAGCCGATATTAAACCCTCCATAGATTAAATTACTTTTTATTTTTAAGCAGGACGAGCTCTTGTAAACAAAATGTTCAATATAGAATGTGCGCTTCATCCATTTATGTACATGCTTGCTTCGGCTCGTTTTACGAATTCCTAAATCCAGACGTACAGTCTAACGGGAAAGTCTGCCCGTACCTGCTAAATTCTATACTACAAGGATTTTAGATGTTTCCTTGGATATTCATCTATTTACTAGGACTACATTTTCGAGAAATGACAGTAGACCCTGGTTCAGATTCTGAAATAGTGGCAATTCTTCTTGCATTTTTCCTGTAGAAAGCATTAATATGTTAGAAATAATATACATGTCCTTAAGTGTATCGTACAGCCAATGTCGCCAGATTAGGGAAGGGAGCACGAATTGAGAAGAAAATCTTATCTTCTCTCTGCCAATATTATGTAGTATGTATGCACGACAGAGACGAAATGCGTCACGTGACCGGGCCGTTGCGGATCAGCGGGATAGAAAAGGAAATTAGAGTGGAGGAACAAGTCTTGATCTGGCGACTCTTTGCGTACAGCTATCAAGAAGTGTGGTGTGTGTGTGCAAAACTTGAGCTTATTACAATTATTAGAAAAACCAGTAGTTATAATTTAAAACATCATTTAAAACTTCATTTTCAGTGTATAACGTCTCCAAAACAATACAACATTTAAAAATGGCGTATGTCAAGAAACGGTAGAAATATAATATAAGAAGTACAGTTCACTTTTTTCAAATGTGTCTAGAAAATTTCAAAAAGCTGCAAACTTGAGCTACATTAAAATAAATCACTGCATTTGCAACTGACGACACTATGATTTGCAGTGTTATTACATTCGCTTTCTAAGCGTCATTACTTTTCAGAATCCGTTCAATTCGAAACAACAACTAGACGAAAATCTGCAAAACGTTCCAGCCTCTTATTCTTCGATCTGAGATACTTGAAATTTGTGGTGCGCGCTTTTGCGATCGATTGTACGTACGTACGTGCATGCACATCACAAGCGTGCACGTATAGCGAAACAAATGGGAAGCGATTAGAGCAGCTTACTCGCCTCGAACATCAACGTTTCAATTCGAAACAAACGACCGCTCGCCTCTCGCTTATTAACATTCGTTTACCGCGCGCTTCTCAATCGCGTTCCAAATCATTATTGTCGACCAGGAGAAAGACACTTTTCTCCGTCGAAAAAAACAGGGGGAAGGGGGGAAGAATTCCTTTGATCTCGGCGAGCACGTGAGCGATCTCGTTCCCTCCGAGGCAAACATCGACAGATCGTTTGATCGCGTTAGACCGAGATTTAACGAGCGGAACGGATCATCGATCGGCCGTAATCCAAAGTCACGCGGAATTCGCACGGTTCGAGCGTGTGTCCGCGTCAATCTCTCTCTCTTTCAGTACCATAGAACACGATTCCCGGTACACTCAACGATTCCACAGCTCCCTGTCGACGTCTGTGAACGGGGACAAGGGATTTGTCCCTTAGGAATCGGAGCGAACGCCACGTGGCCGCATGACGCGTGCGAATGAAATTCGAACGGGGAATTCTGGCCACCCCTCAACATGCTCCAGAACACAGTCTACGTCTTCCGGGGGTTCGACCAATGGATTCTCCAGTCGACAGAGCTCCAGTGACCTTGAAACTGTCCATTGATTCGGCCAAAATCAAGAGTACGATCGCGTGCTCTTGATACTCGAGACCCACTCGGAATGAAGCGTCACTTTATCACTTTTCTACTGAATGATCGAACCTGCTCTTCACACAAAATACAGTGGCTCTAATTAATGTTCCGATACTCTTTGCAATAACTTTATGAACCTTTATGTGAACCACTGAGGCCGATGCAGCACCACTCAAATTTATGCTAATAATTATTTAATGTGTAACTACTAATAATTACAACCATTTGTTGACTTAGATGAAATTTTACTATCTCAACAGCATCTACTTAAGAGTTAAAATTTAATCACACTACTTAAAATGTCTTAACTCTTACGCCCATAATAAAAAATTTTACAATATTCAATGATACACTTTATAGTTTCGACACAAGTTTTTATATTTGAAATTTATATAAATCTGTGATCATTCAAGAACTTGGAAATCTACAATAATGTTGCTTTTTTTTAACAAAAATATTAACACCAGAACTACCGAATAATAAATACGGCTGATGTACACAGACTCACGAAAGTATTTGAACACCCCTTAAAACAATATAACTTTTTTTAAATTTGGTCCAAACGATCTTTTTTTAGCAATTAGAAGAATTGGTTTACCAAATGATGTGCAAAAAAGATTTTGAAAAAAGTGCAATTGCTAGGAATTGTAAGAACAAGTAAAACAGGCACTTTCCAAAACTTCTTTAGTTGAGCCTGTAATGAAAATTTAAAATATGAGTTTTGTAGATTTATGTTAATTATTCACGTACTGAACATTTCATCGAAATCAGTTGATGCAGATAATACCGGCACGTATCGAAAGATGTTAGAATCTGTGGATTTTAAGCAGAGACTGACCAAAAGTCGTAAAAACTACGATTTTCACCACTTTTAGCTATTTGTAACTCGTGTGTATATTAATCGATTTCGATGAAATTTTTAGCATGTGTATAACTAACATAAATCTACAAAACGCATATTTAAAGTTTTCATTACAGGCTCGAATAAAAGAGTTATTAAAAGTGCGATTTTTATTTTCTCATGTAATTTTTACCAATTGAAATTTTTTAAAAATCTTTTTTGCACATCATTTGGAAAACCAATTCTTCTAATTGCTTAGTTTTAAAGGGAGTACATATTGCTAATGCTTGTTTTAGCAACACCTTTCATAGTTACAACATTATATTAAATGAAACGTGTCCTCTTATCAAATATGAAATAAAATACGATCACACAAAAGTTATAAATTCGACAAATATCATGTTACGTATGCTATAAAATTTAGAGTAACGACGTACACAAAGTTAATTTGACAAACCTGGGGTAATCATACATGTGCCATGCTGTTTGCGAACTTGTTAATGTCGTATCAAATTTCTAGGTGGATTAAATTTTCGAAAACTATGTGTATTAGCCATGCATAAAAACTGCAATCTAATGATTAGTTGCAACAAGTTTATAATACTTACGCACAGTAATCACGCTACGAAATGGTTCTTATACGCCCTGTGTTGTTTGACTTTGCAATTATCATTTTTCTGTCCAGAGGTAATTAACCACTGTGTGTAAACGGTTAACTAATTTGAATTTTTGAGTGTCATAGATATTCATGCTGCCATAATACATGATTAAGGTTCTCATTTTCAAAATTGCATTTCCATTATGGGCTATTTATTATCATAGCGTCGCGAGCGTGTGAGACAGATAGATTATAGTACCAAAGAAATTAATATCATTACTAAATTGGTTGGCCAAATTGGATAACCTGATGACAACATCAGTTTGTTCAAACCAGGTGATACATAATAGAGATTTGAGCGCTATGCCTGGCTACTTTCAAGGTGCATTGATAACGATCTACTTCCCCTTTTTAAAGGGATTTCTATTGGTATAATTCTCGATGACCACGTTCCTCAGAGTGGCTTGTAATTTCATCATCAAAATTGCCATTGCCGTTGAATCATTTTTCCACACATTCTCAGTTGCGAATCGTAAAGGTTCAAATCTATTAAATAATCGCCGGAAAGTAATGTGTTAATATTAAATAAATGAATTTCAAAAAAGATTTATACTACACATTTAATCGCTCGCAAGATTAAATCTATACACATGTCGATTTACAATGATTTAATCGAATGTAACGAATATAAATGGCGAAAAAATACGCGCAAAGTCGTGTCTCCAAATTATTGATATTTACATGGCCCAACTGTATTGACATCGGATTACACAGGTGACTACGCAACTGCGTAAATAATGAGACTCGACCACGCATGAAGTATGTTTTATTCATTTCCGGCCGGGGCGAGCTACAGGCAGGATGCACAATTTTTAATTCCCCATCAAACCCGGCGATCGTCCGGAAGCAATAGCGTTCCGCAAGCTTGACCGGCTCTCGATATTCGCTTCGTATTTCCAGGAGGCTTGCTCGTTATACAACAAGACGATCTACGTAGCAAGATGGCAGCTTTCAAGCGAGAAACCCCTTTCTTCTTTACGAAGCGGAGACGAAAGAGGCTTGCCCTCTTTGCCCGCGACCGAGCCCGCAATTCCAATCGTAATATCCGTCGTCTAGTTTGCAAGCTGTTGGCTCGCGAATGACCAATAATTTATTACCCTCCCCAACGATCCGGAACCATCGCGATTCTTTTCCTGATTCCTATTCGCCTCCTCGACCTCGGAGTCGCGTAATATCGCAGCAGCTTTGTGACCCTTCGGGAAACAAGAGGATTCGCGAAACGGTTCGATGATTGACAATATTTTGCGGTGATTGATATCGTGCACGTGAATTCGCGACGGTTCCCTCTTCAGTTACGAATACATGGCCCCAGCAATGTTACAAATATTGCTGGCGAGTCGCAGTTCGCACTAGAACTATGAGACCCGTAAAAAGGATGGCCTCCAAATTCTATAACCTACGGTTACCGAGAATTTAAAAATACATTCATGGGGCATTCAATAAATTTATTTCTTGGGATATGGAGAGAAGGTGGTACGAATATGAGATACCCATTTTATTTTTTAACCTAGAAATTCTCAGAACAGATGTAAATGGATAAATCAAACGTGGAGAAAGGAATTTCATATGGAATGTGCTGCATAAACACAAATATTGTGAATCCTTACAAAGCTTTTTTAAATCAAGAAAATTCCGACCTAATAGAAAGTACGAAAGTAATTTAAGACGGTGTTACATTTCAGAGAAATAGAATTATAAAACTGAGTTAATATCTTGCACTACGATTTATTTTATGGTTACAGTGATTAGTTCTTTGTCGTTCAGAATTTTCTGAAAGAAGAAAGGTTATATGTGCGGTATGATGAAAAGAATGCACGTGATAATGGTTGTAAAATGATTGTAAAACTATGCAACATCAAATTGAGAGAAACATTTCATTCAAGGCGTATAGTCTTGGAAACAATTTTTCGAAACTAGACAAACTGACAGGACAACGAGAGTTCCAATGTCTTGAAGCCATGTCCAGCACAGAAATGAGAAAAACTTTAAATGCGTCTTTCTCGAAACAGTTTTCCAACACTGTTCTACAGTTTTCCTGAGGAAAACTGCTTTCCTCTTTATACTGCACATCCAGAGTATATGTATATCTGTGGCCATCATATTATAACCAAATATTATCAGAACTTAAGAAAGTAATAAAAATCATGAGAACGACAATCATCTCGAAGATACTTTTTTATTTTATGATCGTGATAAAATTAATAGCAACACACATGAAGAATAGCAAGAAAAAAAACGTTTAAGTCTCATGCCGACATATTATAAAACATTTAGAATAGCATATTAACTAATCTTGAAATAACTGAGTACTGGAACAATCACGATACTTGACGTTGCAAAAAGATTTTCAAATTTCAAATGCAAGAGAGGTTGTTCCTTCTTTTGTTCCTGTAACGTGCGGTATAATATACACGAATTAATTACACATATTTCATTATGTACGTGGTACGTACGAGTGTCCAGACTGTTTTATCTTCTACAATTTCCAACGTTCGATAGCTGACTATACACACTTCGATTAACGAGACGAATCAGTAAAGGTAAACAAATGCCACTTGAGTGCGACAGAGTTGAAGCTACGTCTTCGGACATTAAAAGATGCAGGCCGCTGTTTTGTTTATCTACACTGCCAGATCAAGACTTGTGTCCCCACTCTAACTTCCCTTTCTAACGCGCTATTCCCCACGCTTCCGCCGCGGCACAGTCACGTGACGCGTTTGGCATCTACCGTGCATACTCCGGTACTGGCAGAGAGAGGGTAACTTTTTGCCCTCAATTCGTGCTCCTTAGCCTCATCTGGCGATACCAAAGTTGTGCAGAATTACAATTGAATTAATCCAGGAATTGGAATTACAAAGTAATTGAATTACATTGTAATTAAATCATATTGTAATTGATAATTCAGATCTCCATTCGATTAAATTACAACGTAACTCGTAATTGCAGTGGAGTACAATTATAAAATACTTTGCAGTTAAACTACATCAATTACGAATTACGATGTACTTCAATTAAAATTAAAAATTAAAGAATAATAAAGTAATAGTTAATAAGAAGTTGAAGATTCCATGTGCAGATTTCAAACAGAAGGAATTTCTTATTTACAAATTTATAATATCTGAACAGAAATAACTTCTGCGTTACAAATTTTTTTAATTTCAAATATAAATATAAAAAGCAGAAAAAGGAAACATGCCTCTACTTGACCTAGGATACGATATATATTAAAGGAAACAATAACAACAATCATCGAATGAGACTCATTAAAGACAAACAAACATTACAAACATTAATAATATATGTAAGTAAAATGAAATATATTATCTAATAACAAAAAACTGAAAAAATCAAACCAACAATAGGATCACTTTGCGTATTACAAGGACGAGGAAATTCTTCAAAGTTCTGGGCTATATATAATTTGGAGAGCTGTATTTTAATGATATTGTATTTCAATTACACGTCTGATTAAAATAATTAGTAATTGAATTAATTGAAAGGTTTGAATTATGTAATTCAGTTACGATGTAGTTGAATTACTATATAATTGAAATACAATGTAATTCGATTGTGCAATTGAATACGTTCAATTGAATACATTTACTACGTCGTAACAACGTTCAATTATTTAATTCAATATAATTAAAATACAGCACTCCAAATTATAGCCCAAAACTTTGAAGAAGTGCGATATACTTTCACATTTTTCTTTCATATAATTGGTGGCTGTCCTCCTATATATAATTTGGTGGCTGTAATTTAATTAAAAGGTATTTTATAATTGTACTCCAATTGTAATTACGAATTGTATTGTAATTTAATTTAATGAAGATCTGAATTATAAATTACAATATGACTGAATTACAATGTAATTCAATTACTTTGTAATTATAATTGCTGGAGTAATTCAATTGTAATTCTGCACAACCCTGTTGTTTCGTCTCGTTGCATCGAGTCTAAAGGTGCGATTACGCTAGCAAGTAACTTGCGACTTTTTTACGAGAACGACTTGCTGAAGCGTGTACACTTGTTTGAAGACATTATAAATATTATTTCGCTCGCTGAGAACAACTGTCGAGTTCAACTGGCTGGCCACTATCTCAGAGGTGTTTACACGTGCCACCAGAGTCGCTCTGGCAAAACATGTCACAAGTTGCTTGCTAGTATACTCGCATCCTTAGAGAGGCCAGTCGATCATGATTGAGAACAATGCTGTTGCAAGAGCAACAAATAAGTCCAACGAACCCCACCGTTCGGTAATAAAGTAAAAAAACCGAGGTAACGATATACGCACACGATGAGACAGTCAATTAGAAAGAAAAAAATCGAAAACGCAAGAGACCAAACGAACTCCTAGAGCCATTACGCGAATATAACGTCTACAATCATTGTTAAATCGCGAACCACCAGAAGTATTTTACTTCAAGGTGCTCAATATTAATTTACATATTGAGAAGAAGGCATCGACCACATTAATGGCGGCATTCGTGTACAAATCCTAATATCATAATCAAAATTTTCGCCATTCACCTGCGGCTAACAAAGGCAGCGTTGATTGTATCGAAGCGGATATTCTTCGCCGAAACATGCGGAGGATTTGCAAGCGTTATCGAAAGTACCGGAGGAAGTTAGTCGGTGACACGGGCATTTCCGGTGTCTGTAGCTCATCCCTCTTGGCGACCTCAGTAGCGTGATAAACATGAGAGCGTCATAACCGAGCGTTCGCTTACGCTTACGTAAGAAATTGCATCCGTGGTCGAGACACAACAGCCGACCCTTTTTCTCCGAGCGTTCCGCTCATATTACACGCGGCTCAAAACATTCCGAGCCACGTGGCCAATTTTACAAGCGAATAGAGAGGCTCGTGCCTTCCCTCTATCCGTAGGAGGTCCTTTAACACAGCGTGGTGCTGTTTTGTTAGGTGGCCCCAGCATTTGGCGCAATTAGCGAACCGAAGGAACAACAGCGTGAAAGAGTTCGTGCAATCCAACCTCATGCGGAAAGACCGGCCGGGCCGGGCCGGGCGAAAAAATCCGAATTATATTTATTCTTCCCGGTGAATCAAACGAGATCAAAGGGATCGCATCGACGTGGTAATTGAACAGCAATTTAAATTTAAATCTGGGACCTGACCCCCACAGAACACGAGACCTTTGCCGTTGATCCATGTTATTGAATTCTTTCTCTTCCGCGCCACGGAGCGGCGCGCGGCGCCGAACGGGTATCGTGCTCTCTGTAGAAGGATGTAACGCGGTGCGCCGCGTTAGAGGATAATATATCGAGGGTGAAAGTCGGCTATGTCCTCGGGGCTGTAGAATCCCAACTACAACTCGACACACGATGCACCGAGTGGTAATGATTCCCTCACGGCTCGTAACGGTTTGCCCAACCTGGCCCGACTCGACTCGACTCGACTCGGCCAAGCCGGGCCTTGCATTTCCTGCTTGTTCCGCGAAACGATCCAGACGCATAACTTCCGTTCGCCCGTCCAACCGCAAGGTCAGAGGTGAGCGTCGTGTATAACGTCGACGTCGCTCGCCCCGAACTAACTTTCGACATTATTCGCGTTACTAGCCACGACTCTGTACGCCCAACCACTATTATCCCTCCGATCGGGCTTGTCTGTGCGCATTTTCCCCGTAATCTAGCGTGCCTATTTTTGCCCGACCGCCGAACAAATCGCTCCGTGGACGACGAACGATTCGATATTCCGAACTAACGTTAATCTCGGCGAGCGGGGGGTCGATGACGCGAGTTTCACCGATTCGAACCGCTGTTGGATAGTTTTTCCTCCGTCGCCGCCGTGCCGCCCGATGGAATTAAACCGAAGACAGATGTGCGCTCGATTCCTTCGTCGCGCCGCGCTGCGCCGCGCCGGCCCGGTTCGAGAGGAAAGTTCCTTGTCCGGAGGAGATAAATCGCCTTGGATAGACTTCCGCGCAGTTCGCGTTTCCCTGGCATCGATACAACGGAGAGGGCGAGGGAGAATCGCAGATAGCAACCCTTTCAGGAAAAAGAATCGCCGCGGTGTTTCATTGGCGGTCGGCGAGCGGAAAGTGGCTCTTAAGGCGCCTACGGGATAGAGAGGTCGCACGCTTCCATTCGTCGTGAGTGGGAACCTCCATCAAGAAGGATCGTCGACCATTGGTTTCCCGGCGAGAGCGAGTCTGGGCATCGACTTCATGGATTTTTCGTCGAGAGCCTGGAGAAGAAGCAAGAGGTACGCGCATGTACAACGGTAGCAGCCAAGTTAGGCTGGTGAACCGATGAAATACGAACTTATGACAGGGGTGACGGGAGGAGAGGAGCCAGCATACCAGGGGGAAAAAAGACGGCGGGAGCGGGACCGGTTGTGAAAGACCGGCCAAGACGCCGTAGCACCTTGAACCAACGATGAACGGCTCGTTGACCAACACTTGATCCATCGTCGAGAGGTCCATAATGCACGTAACACCCTCTTCAGAAACGCCAAGCGCCTTATTCACGTGGAGCCCCATGAAAGCTCATAATATCCAGGAGCCCGCGAGAGAGCGCTTGCGCTCGCGCTGCCACGAGACGTCCAGACTTTTGTCTCTCTCTCTCTCTCTCTCTCTCTCTCTCTCTCTCTCTCTCTCTCTCTCTCTCTCCTGCTCTCCTCTTCCGTGGTCATAATTACGAGACGTTAATTACGCGATGAATGCACCCGCGGTATAGGAGAGAGCCGCGTCACTCGAGAGCGGTGAGCTTTCAAGGGTAATGCAGCAGCCACTCAGGTACACCAGATGGTGTCGATTTGTTCGAGTTCGCTCTTTTATCCCCCGGCGCGACTGTTATTCCGCCTCGCGTTCGAGTAACAATAAAAAACCGCATCTGCCTAATCGGTGCGTTACCAGTTCGCCGTGGAACAGCCGATCAAGCTCTCTCTCTCTCTGCCAACGATGGCAACCGCCGCGTCGCAGCATTCGCAGTCTCCGGCAATCGGCGACAGAGAGGAACCTCAGAAACAACGCCAGCCGACGAGGACTGCGAAGTGGTGGAACGGCAACCATCGCCACCGGAGTTATCCACTAGGCCCGCACGCTCTCGTAATTAGCAGCGAATCTACTCTCGCAGGCTTTTTTCCAAACCGCGAATCAATGAATCGCAAAGCAGCTCGTCGAGGTCGACGGCCTGGCGGCGCTCGCTCCCACAGATTCGAAGGAAGAAATTCCTCTCGACGACGCTCGATCGAACACCACCAGCCAATATTACGCGTCGGTGGTGGTGACCCTGTCTTCGCTCGTCTCAAAAATCCACGATGTTCTTCTTTTCCTAATCGTAGTCTCTTACTTCGCTGTACACTTCGCTCGCCCAGTCGAAACAGTAAAACAAACGCTAGTCGAGTGCGACAGAGTCGAGGACACATTTCTCGGGTAGGTAGCAAAGGACGCACGCTGCTGTTTTGTTTATCTACAGTGGTGGACGAAATTATAAGACACCCCGTTTAATTCTCGTTATCACGTGTATATACAGTGAATCACAGATATATTCGGACACTATTAATGGGACGGTAACCTTTTTAATATTGGACCGTACAACTTGAATTTCTTTGAGAAATTAGATCTGAAAAAGCAATTTTGGAAAAGTTGCAGAGAAAAAACTAAAAGTTGTGCTTTACAATTTTTTATTTATATTGAAAATTTAACCAATACGCTTTGTAGATCTGGGTCAATTATACGTATTCGGAAAATTTCGTCAGAATCGGTCAACGTAGCAATGAACTAAAAATGTTGAAAGATGGCGAAAATTGCATTTTTTTACAATTTTAGGTCTATGACTGTAATAAATCTAAGAATTATAACATCTTTCAATGCCTGTCGTTGTTTCCCACAACAATCGACTTTGACGAAGAAAATCTAGATCGACAGAGTACAGAGAACAGCGAACTGAAGCAGTTCGACTTTAGCAGGAGTATAAAAAATGATTGAAGGAAGCAGAGAAACGTGTTCCCGGTTTTGCCCTAGAAGGTATAATCGATGCAAACACGGTGGATGTAAACGATGATGTAGAAAGCAGATGCAGAAACAGCCTGGAACAGGTATGGCCAATAAACGCTTTTTGCTCTGGAACATTCTGGATTGCCCCCGGAAGCAATGCTTCAGGCGAATGGCGTCAGAGAAACAGATTGAAGACTATCTATCTTGCTTTCTATGCAGCGACAGGCACGATTTCGTTGCTCTCAATTTCGACGATGGCAAGGCGGTGCCCTACAGGGCCATCCGTGGCCACGAGCGTCCTAGAAGCAACACGTATGGAGATCGTAACCAATCCCGACAGCGGAACAAGCAACTTGTGTTTGCGACGTTATCGACAACGGCGGATAAATTTATTGGTGAGGGAGGAGCGTGTATGACTTGATAATTACAGCGGCGTCGAATAACAGCGGGATTCGTGGAAATCAAAGATTTAGAATTGAATGAGAAAGGCATAGCGTCAAAAACAGTTAGGGTAATTTTGGAAGAGATGCAGCACGTTTTGTTTTCTGTTTATGAAAATTTTGATTGAAAATAATTGAAAGTGTAGGCTGGCATAGTTTAATTATTTATCTAAATCTCTTTAATAATATGTAACATTAAATGAGTAAAACTGTTAGTTTAATATATTGATATGCCGTTTAAAAAAGTCCGAAAATGTACATCTCTCCATAGGGCCTGGGGTTCTTCTCCCCACTTGTACTTTTTTTCTCTGTCACTTATGTATTACACAAACGAGAATACATAGCATATGTTTCATGGAGCCATTTGAGGCATTCTAAACAAGAAACCCAATTCATCAACCAATGTGGTTGAATCTTTTAAACATTCAATACAATAATTATTAGATAGAATCTACTGGGCAGTCGTTTTTGTGAAAAATGAAGCATCTCCTTTTTAATTACCTAATTACAGAGTAATAAATATAAATTAATTATTTTTAATTAATTAAAGTGTGAGGTGTTAACAAATAGTATGGCAAAGAAAAAGCCTCAATTTTAATTTATCGCTTTGTAAAATTAATTAAAAAAGGGATACTTCATTTTTTATAAAAACGACAGCCTGGTAAACTTACATACATTAATGGTGCGTCTGTCCCCAAATTGAGGGAGAGATGCACCTACATAAAAACAAGAACCAGTACAAAAAATTTTGTCAAAACACGATGAAAAATCGTAAAAGAGCAACCATTGTCGTCACTATTTAAAACCATACCATAAGAAGGTAATAACATTTGTACTGACCACTTACAAAAATATTTTATGAGAAGTTTGGAGCACTAAGAACCTTTTATACTTCTGTTACACGTAAATAATATAATACACGTGTTCTTCGATATGAGATTATTTACAAATGTTGAAATGATGTAAATGATAACAGAAAACGGTTGAAAATCGTCCATGCTGCCACAAAAAAAAAACTGGTGCATCTCATTCTAGTCTGTAGTAGAGAATCCTATTTATTAAATTTTATAGTAACCTTACTGAAAATGCGATTTTGAATTTTTATCGTTACATTCATTCTCGGGGACCAGGAAGACCTATATGTAACATGTTTCAGAAATGTCTAACAAGTTCTTGACTTTTGGTCATTTTTTGGGAGATGTTGGCCTGATACGAGCTCGTTTTCGAAAACTCTACTGGCCATTTTACCGGCGTTGGATTTATACGGGATCGGTTAATGGGACAAAACGCTCGATAGCGTATCGCGACCGCTTGGCAGCACAGTTGTTCACCCTTTCACCGATAAGATTCGATTACTTTCGAGTGTTCTCCGGCTCCGTGGGCGATGGACCTTCCTTAGAAATTTATAGCCGATGCATGATTTATCGGGCCGGCTCGGCAATTAAATCGCCGTTTATATTAAGCCAGTCTGCGGAATCCATAAAGGGTTATTACCGTTCGAGATAAACCGACAGGGTTGCGGAGTGGCAGGAGAAACAGGGGTTGGGGGAAACAGAAGTAGGGGTGGCGGTGGTCTCCGCAAACGCATCGGACGAATCGTCGTTTGCAATTAAATTAAGCCAAATTACGCGCAGGAAAATGAATAATTATCGGGCCTGGAAATATGCGAGACATTGAGCGGTCTACCCTCCGCGGCGTGCACCACATATTGCGCGACACTCCGCGGGTTTAAACGGGAAATTGAACGTTTCACCCCGAATTTATCCCGCCCGCTTTACGCTGGCCAATCTTAAGCCACCGAAACTACTCGCCGAATTTTTGGAAGCGTCTGAACGATGACCGTGGTTCGACGTATGTGTCTATGGCTCCATTGTGAACAGAAAAGAATCGACCTAGAGCGGAATGCCTTTTCACAAGTCATCACGTGGCCAAGAGTACACGGAGTAGATTTACGCTCGACTTATCGTTCCCCGATCTAACAGTGAAGGTTGAATACAGGGAATAGGGGAATCCATGGATCTTCTGTGTTCGAATCGGTCGATATGGGCCCTCTGTGTAGCGTAGTGTTCCCTAATTAAACACGTTCAAAGCTTACTTTGTAGTTGTTAAGTTTCATTCGCCCCTCTCGTCAATTTGATACATTTTCCACTGGTTCGATGTGTTTTGCACGTCTATTTATTTTTTATGGAGAATGCGAATAATCTTATCTTAAGCAATATTGAAGGTCTAGATTACAGACACTAGAAGACTGGGTACAGGTCTGTGGAGATCCATTGTACCGTCGCTTGAGTAATTATTTCAAACAAAGCTTCTAGTGTCAAGATTATTAACCCCCAACTGGTCACGTGCCATCTGTATAACTGTTCAATTTGTAATATTTGTAGTGGTCTCTGTGGTTTTCAACAAAGTCTGTTAGGGTAACAATGAGAAGTTTAACCGTTGAAGGGTCGGCAAATGACATAGTATGCTAAAATTAATACACATATGATGCGGTATGTATTAACTTCGGCTCTCTGACCAGCTCGGTTATCGCATAATCGCGCGTCACTAAATTAAGAAGGACCCAAGCTGGCCCGATGGTTCTTCTTTTTCTTCAGACATAGCTTCGAAGACAATAAAATGACTTTTCGGCCCTCTGAAGGTTAAGTGTAGTTTGCAACAAATTTTGGAAAGTTTTGTTAACTCTGTGTCCCCATGTCGAGCCAGACTCGACATTGATTTTTGCACCAATTTACTTATTTTACTGGTTAGTATTAAATTATAAATATTGAAAAATCGGCATACACAATAGTCCCAAAAATATATTCGAGTGCCACCGGGACATGAAGCCAAAAATACGAACAAATTCGAGACATCGGGTGACCCTGATTAAGAGACAAAATTGCATAAAAGTGAAGGGGGTTGACAAAACGCTAAAAGAGAAAACCCGAGTTCTTCGACACCGAGGAACGACCGTATATCGTTCACAGTTTCGGTCCGACGGTCCCGCCGGGGTTTAAATAAATAAGTAAAGGTGTACAGCAGTGATTTTATCGAAATCTTTTCCACGGTACGCGGCGTCCCCCGTGACCGGGGGAGCACGAGACACGCTCGATGAATACGAAACTCCGGACAAAAGTCTGTTCGGCAGGAAACTTCCATTTATACCAGATGCCATTCGAAAGAGACAAACTGCTAGGAGCAAGAGCATGAAAACGCATACGCGCACCTACCCACGACGCCAAGTTTTACGAGCGTCCGTGAACCTCAACGGGAAGCTTTGTGGATAGGTCACGAACATCGGCGGAGCTGCGCGCGGATCGTGAACTAACCGAGACAGGTCGACAGCTGTAGCGCGACGATCCTAACGCCAAATCGAATCTCGAAGGGGAGGTGCGGGGATCAATAAAATATTAATCGGATTTTTTATTCTACAACAGCGTAGATGTTCTTATCTAATAGATAAGACCAAGTGGAAGTTCGATTAGACGTGACTTACACTCAATCAGCTTGATGGGTTTCATTCTATGTGCTTCACCGTTATATCGATAGCTGGAACGATGAATGTTCCGAAATTGGACACTTTTCGGATCACTTTCTCGGATTTAGTTCAAACTTGAAAATGTAATCTGTAGTGATATTTAAACGTGTCCCAAAGGATTTTTGGGAAATTTAAAAATTGTTGATTTTACAGACGTGTAAAATAAAGTTTCAACGTTTCTTTGTTAAATTGTAATGGCTGAACCAAACAAACCGATAAAAAGAATTTTTAGATGCTTATTTTTATGCTATATATGTACTCAATTAATGATCATATCATAAAACATTATACAACGAAACATTAAGTTTTTACTCAGCATACCCAAATTTTAACGAAATCCAAAACTACTTCGAAAGTGTCCAATTTCACTAGATTGCGGATTTTAAGCATTTATGAAAATATGGAGGTACGATTTAACGCAGTGAACAAATTGCTAGGATTTAAGAATATCAATGTACTAAAGTATTAGCCTATTCACATGATTAAAGGAAGAAGAAGATTACTATTTGGCTCCTATTTCTTGCAGTCGATGGAAACAATTTTTATTATGCACAAAGGTCTAACTACCACGTTTTCAACTATTGAAGGTGCAAAGTACATTGACTCATAGATCACGTCAACAATTGAAGGATGAAGCGTTCCTGAGGGCGCAAGTAGTTGCTTATGTAGATGCCTGCTGAAGTTTTACATTATTTGATTTTGAACAAGTAGACACTAACTTTTCCGTGAAAAGACCGTCAATTAGATTCTACGCCTAATATATTTGACCGACCTTCATAGATGCAACGTGCAAGACGAGCAGAGAAAGTGTTGGTCCTGATCATCGTCGTGCAACCGCCTTTTATTTACAGAAAAATTAGCGGAGTTTGGCCCGATTCTAGCGACCAATCGCTGGCATTCGATCGAGACAGGATCGAAATCCCCTGTACCGAACCTGGCCAGGTACCGACGCCATCACTTAGCCCGACCATCGACAAACCCCATGAGCCAAAGTCAATAGCTAATATTGCCCGTTTAGATCGAGGCCGGACGAGCGCAGAGAATACTCCTCGTTCAAAATGAAACTGCCTGCCACCCTCCCGTCATCTAATTCGCCGTCCCTATCGCACGTTCCGTCCTCTGTCCATCTACCTGTGCCCCCATCGAATGTTATTCGAACATCATCTCTCTCTCCCTCTCTTTCCCTCTTTGTTTCTCTTCCCCAACGGGCCGGTTTTACTCTACCCTCCTCTCTCTTTCTCTCTCACTCTCACCCCCCCCCCTCACTCTACAGCACCCTCTCTCGACGCCGGTAATTATTTATAAACACCGTTGCCATTGACGCGACCGAACTAATATTGTTTTATACGTAATGGAGTTCGGAGACGAGAGACCGAAGGACATCGTTTGATTAAATGGTCACGCATTCGCCGTGTCTGAACTCGACCATTCATCCGACCTATCGCCAAACATATCAGTATCGATCACTGTGTTTCGAACGCGATTTTGAAGCCGGCAACGATCCTCCATTTCCAGTATCGCTTTCCCGAACACTTTGTCAATCTTTACACGAGCAACCGTCTGTTTTCGATGCTTCATTTAACTGGTTTTACGTTCCCGCGAGTCCCCATTTTTCGATCAATTTTTAACACTTCGCGATCGAAGTTGTTACAACTACGAAACTCAGAAATTTCCACCGAAACAACCGGGTATTTTCGACGCTTCGTTTAACAGGTTTTTTCGAACGGTTTTGTAGTACGTTGTAATCAAAGCTATTTCTACTACAGAAATTTCCCCCGAGATTTTACGTACAGGAAAATGTGAAATTGAACGTATTTATGCGTACCGTAATTAAATTTTTACCAATTTATTGAATATCGATTAATTCAGCAATTTAAAAATTATTTCGAACTATGTTACGATCATTTTTAGTGAAGCCTTTGAGTTGTCATCGTAATGTGTAGAGTTGAAATTAAAATAAACCCTTTGAGAAATGAAATTGTGAAATTAATATTCGTAAATTGTCAATAATTGCATTTTTTCCGTCGCTATAGTATTTCACAATTTCAGAAATATTTAGTCGAAATATTTCAATATTCGAACCATATATCAAATATTTGAAAATTCGTTACCACCCAATTTTAATTATTGGAATCGTTATTTACACAAAACCGTTGAATACCACTTTCATTATTTAACAAGTGTATATGTTCGATACGAGTCAAAGCCAATAACCACAGTTTTATTGGAAAAGTCCCATCGAAATAACAGGATATGTTATATTTGTTGGAGGAATCATAAATGTCCAGATACTCCTGGTGCGTATATTTGAATCGAAATTTTTACGATATTTTGCGAAGCAACGACGATATTACCAAAAGTTTCAGTTTATTTAACTAAGATACAATGCTTCCATTCTTCGTTTGTATCGATACCTATGGACTATCCCCATTGTCTTCCACGGATCATCCTAGTTGTCTACTGACTACCCCTATTGTCCTCCTTGAAGAGCACAGTAAGACTATACAAGTTCAAAACTCGTAGAACAGTTGAAAATTGTATACTTTATACCTTAGGAATATTCACTTAGGAATAGGTACTTAATGCAATAAAATACTTTTGCAATATCTACGAGAAAGGTTATTTTAATCCTTTTAGTGCCAAATAAAAAAAGTACCCAAACGAAAAATATCGAGTCGATGTGGTCATTCCAATTGATTTAAACAAATGCAATGTTTTAATAGCAAAGTCCTTTTTAAAAAATTTCAATAGATGAGGAAGAAATAGATATATAATATATATTGGGATGAAACTTGCACTAAACTTAATTAAAAAATTATTATAAAAAATATATATTCATAACGATAATTATCAGTAAATGGGAATAATTTTTCAATGAATTTTAGCACGTTCGCACATTTGCCGTCTTTTTTTGTGTCCCGAACATACCTGCAAAAAAATTCGCGCGTATTCCCTTTGATGTATGTTGAAAAACCGGCAAATGATGGATCGACCGCGCGCACGAACGCAAACGGGTAGGACTTGTAAATCTGTTTGCAGGACAGATCGCATATCCTAAACATTCATAATATAAAGAATAAATGTCAAGAAATACAAAGAATTTTATAAACAAAGAATTCGGTGATATAAATTATCTCGAAGAAGTATTAAATAAGTAACAAATAAATCATTGTAAAAATTATTTTAAGACAATAAAATTTTTTAAATTAATTTAAAAATTACTACAGAAAATATATATTTATATCGATAATAATCAGTAGATGAGAATAATTTTTAGTAAATCGATGAAAAAACCGACAACTGATAAAATCGACCGTTCGCACAAGTACACGCACAAATGCACGCGGCAGCGTTCGTGACTTCGTCCAAACTGGTGTTTCGTTCGCAGTTCGATCCGCCGCTTAGCGCAATGTTCGTCGAAATGTTCAGGTCTGTACGAGCCTTAAAGTTTAGTAAAAATGTCGAGGGAAGATGGGTCTTCATTCGCTAAAACATCGTGAAAATTTAGCCGAGTAATTGCTCGAGGAACAATAAAGCCGAATTTTTGTTGGAGCTCGGTAATTTCAAAGCGTCTGACAGATGTTCTTTGAGAATTCACTAAGATGTCGTGAAGAGGATACTAGTTTTCTGGCCCCTCATCTCTCATGCACTTATTTCCCGTCGCGTCTAAGGAAAAGGATACTAGAGGACAAGCGATTCGTCTCTGCTTCGCCTTGGCTCTCTTTCCATTAGACGAGCACACGTACTCGCATACACGTTTCGCCCGGTCGTTTCTCTTTTTGCGAGCGTTCGCGAACACCGCGAATACCGGACGAGATAGACGACACAGGAGACCGCACCTCGTTGAAATTAGAGTAAAATTCTCCCCGAGAGATGCGTTTCATCATCGACATCTGTTAAGATTGCACCAATTTCATTTAGTCTGCTATTTTTGAGAAAATTTTACCGTGCCGCGTAGGCCGCATACGCCCCACGCTAAACTTACCGTTCAGGCCACAAGTAATTTTCGTTAGTATATTAGAGGGTAGAGAACCTGTTAAACCGTGTTACGACGACAATTCATTAAGACATAAATTTTTGCTTTGTTCTGTACTGTATCTCAAACGTTACACTTTGTTTACGACAATTATCACTTTTGCTGTATTACATAAGGTCATGGATATGTCATAAATACTATTATTAAATAGACTAAATCGGCCTATTTATTAAATAGGCTGCGGATTATATTCATTTATGATAAATTTGTATTTCTACATCTACAAAAAAAACCATGAACATAGAATTATGTTCCCCTAGAAACGATATATAAATTTGGTCTGACACCCTGTGTTTAATAAATTTACAGGAGGCAAATCTAAGCAGTTGCTCCATCGTCAAAGCACCACGAAAGTTTCAGGAGTTCAACAACGTCTTTCCTCGGCCGGATTTCCCGTAACTGTTTTTGTCCGTTTGCGGTTCCCAAACCGTTCGGTCTATTAATCTCTAACGTCGAATAATTACATACTCGGATATTAACCGGTGCCCTGCCCGGTATTGTTTGCCGCGTGAGTATCTCTCTGTAAAAATCGCGTTCGAGATACCGGAGCGAGGGGACACGGAACGCCCAGCACAGACCGACAATAGCGGAAATAGCTACCGCTTCGAAATCCCTTGCACACTCGACATTAATTCTCGCTACTCGTGTAGTCCCTCCCAAGGAGAAAAAACAAGGGCCGATCGCCGAGACTAGACGGTTGGACGAGATAGAGAGGAGGAGGGCAGATACGATGGAACAACCACGGCATGCGAAGATAGCTGCGAGGACAAACGAGCGGATATATGTACCACTCGCAGATCCTGAACGATCGACTACACGTCCAAAGATCATGTCAAATGTTTGTCCGAGTTCTTTCGCTCAACGGTCCAGCCCTTTTGTCTCGTATCTCGAGTCGATTCGATAATGTCCTGCTTCAACTAACTCTGGTCAGGCATTGTCTGCGTCAATCCCTTGCGCGGACTTCGCGATGTATTAGGTGTGTGCAAAAGTTTTTTGACGAGTCGAACTCGTGGTGAAGATTCTGAACGCAACCTATCAAAGATGCACGTCATTAACCCCTTGCACTACAATTTACTTTAATGTTGCTATCATCAGTAGATTCCTTTTGAAATCTACGTCACGAGTCTGACTCGATGTTACAATGCAAAGGGTTAATGAGGACCTTTATGGAAAACAAAAATTGCATGAAAATTGATTTCATACCTTTACAATTTTAGTAAACAACGAGTAATATAACCGATTTGGGAAATTCGTCTGATACCTTTGGCATTTTACTGCCTCACCCATTTATTTCGTCATAAATGCATAAAATCTCTGTTGTTAGGGTTAAAAGATACATAATAAAACAACGACAACCACGTCCTAAAAGAGAAAAAATGGCACCAACGTACAGCTCAAGATATTGCATCGATAGCCTTTATTTCCCTTAACCCTTCCACTACTAAAAACAAAACGCTTAACTGTTCACTGAATTTGGAAATCCTTTACTCTGCTTACTCGTCTGATATCGATATGTACCCGTCCGATTATCATTTTTTACAGTTGCTGCAACGTTGTTTAGCAGACGTAAATTGAAACCAGTTGACCATGTACGAACATGTTTTTAATGAATTAATCAGCTTATAACTAATACGTTTTCAATACGGTGTGCAAAAGATGCTAGGAAGTTTGCATAAGACTATTATTATTAATACCGAACATTTTCAGGAACTAATTTTTCTAAACTCGGAAAAAATGTATTTCTATATCTAATAACTACGGAAGTAAGGTGACGTATAATAGAATACCTGTCAGACGCAGACGAAGAATCTACTCGTTCCGAAGAACCGGCACTCTAGGATGCATCATCGTCCTCGGAATCCGTCGAGAGCACCTGTTCCCCGGTCACTCAGTCGTCACAGTTCAATCACAATTGTCGAATCTCTGTTGCGCCTAACTCGGCGTCATCGCCTCTCCGCGAACCGGCACAGCGATCCTCGAAATTCGCCGAAGGGTTAATATGTCTGGTCGATTTCTCCCTTCTGGGTCCTTTCGTCGTGGTTCGGTCCCACGATACAATCGATTTCGCTAGCGTATTCCCAAATTCGCGATCGTCAATTCCACGAAACTCTTTCCAGCCGACTTTCAAACCGACGACAGTTCTATTCCACGGAGATCGTCACCTAACACTCGCGATTATTCACTCGGCGGGATCGACTGTACCCAAAATAACGCGTACCAACACGAGCCCGCAGCAGGGCGAAGCGAAACGAAACGAAACGAAACGAAACGAAACGCACGTGGCCGGCGACGAGACCGGAGCTCGCTGCAACGAAACACCCGACAAGCGACACACTGAACGTCCTTGGGAAGAATGCGCCTTCTATTCACCAGTCGGAATTAATCGACGACGTTCGAACGACCCCAGAATCAACAAGGTCCACGAACTCGATGGCCGCGGCGCAAAATGATCCGGAACTTCCGGCGCGATCGTCGCAGAAGTCCTCGAGATCCGATACGCTTCGATTCTCAACAGTCTGCAATCCCCAAAGATACGTCTCTCAAAAGCTATTACTTATCATCCGGAAGACGATTTAGAATGGCCCGTAATTCGTAGAAGGACCAAGTTCCAGGACCAGCGAGGTTACACACAGCGGAAGTCTTCGAGGTCTGGCAACCTTCAACCGTGTTGATAGTCATACGATCTCCACTGATTCGCTGCTCACAATTATTTATCTTCAGGAAGACGATTTAAAATGGTCCGTAATTCGTAGAAGGTCCAAGTTCCAGGTCCAAGGAGTTCGTACACAGTGTCTTCCGATACCCTGCAGTCACTAACTGCGCTAATAGTCTCACTACCTCCACTAATACATCTCCCAAAAACTATTACTTATCACTTGGAAGACTACTTAAAATTGTCCATAATTGCTAGAAAGTCCTATAAGTTCCAGGACTAATGAACACAAGGTATCTTCGAGTTGTGACAACCTTCAATAACCGACTGCATACTCTTACGATCTCTACCGATTCGTCTACCACAAACTTCGTCTGTTGTTGCCTACTGTTTGGAAAACTATTACAGAGTCACTGGTTTTGTTTAAACACTAATCGCTGTTGGCAGAGGGTGTCTTAGCGGTGTAAGTTAGTTGACCTTGTAGGAGAGTCTTCGGACCATTTTTCTGTCAGTGGCTTTTAGATGGCGAGATTGACGGGTCGTGGACTATTGCGTGCCGATAAATCCCAGAACGGCATATAGGTCGTGATCACGGTCGCGAGGCACGTTGCACAGTGCCGCGTTAATCGAGATTTCGCGGGCTCCTCTTGCGGCGTTGAAGAGCGCGAATGCACACGGGATGCGCGCGTCCCGGCGGCTGCGCGTGCACTGCCCGCGCGGTACCCGTACCCGATACCCCCCACCTTCTCTACGGGTTCTGCAGAAACGAACGTGTACGGGACCCCATGTCCCTTTCTCTCTCTCTCTCGGTCTCTCTTCTGCTGTTTGCTTTCTTCCTTCCCCCTAGGGCCTCGTCCTTTTCTCTCTTTTCTTATCAAACATAAAACTATCTCTACTTCCACCGCGGTGACTGCGTTTTCGAAATAAGGCGGCACGCCAGTTTGTGATTTTCGAAATGTTTATTTTGCCCTTTTTTGCATTCCTTAAACTTTTGTCTGCGGCGCACTCTCGCACGGAACCATCAATATTATGTATACAGCGCGATATTTGCATGTCATTCGCTACGACTGGCGGTCGCACGTCGTTATTCTCATTGACCAAAACGCACATTTCATTCGCATAGATATGCAATATATTTACAAAGGAAATATTAAGAAAATGGAAGAACAAAATTTGCAGTTGGTAATAGTTGGTCCATTGCATTATCTTCATTTACTCGTTTTGTTTTCTTCTGGCCAAACATTTTTAGAGTACACAATATTATTTAGAAAAAGAATGAATAGATAATGTGACAAGTTTAGGGGGCGAATATATCTATACGTCTTTCGTATACATTGATAGACATGTGAGGGCGTATATGTACGCCTTTTGCATATGTACATATATTGATAGATCTGTGAGGACGTAAATAAATATGTATACGTCTTTCGTAGTCAAAGACTTAACGTGCGGGATTGAGTTAGAGTGAATGTACTAGTAGGTGGCCAGGTCAGAGTTAGATCATATTACAATTATTTATAGCTTCTTGCCTTTTGGTATAATTAGATAAATAACTATTCTTACCTTGCACCGCAACATCTTTTCTCATATCCAGTTGTCATTTTACCTCTACTATTAATTAGGAATTAATAAAATGCTTAAATTATAATCAAAGTACATGTACCAGTAACTGATTACAGAATAACTATTAAGTGAACAAAATAACAAAATAAGTCGAAGTTGCATTTCTCGGATAGTTAGCGAAGGGCGCACGCTGCTGCTTTGTTTATCTACACTGCCTCGTCTCGTTGGATCGACTATAATTGTGTTGTGTTTTTAATCCTACATCCGATACAGGATAAGTATTTGTTCAGAAAGTATGACACAACCTTCACATCTCTATTGAGTACATTCAGTCCTCTTACAACACGATTTCGATATGAAAAGATGCAAAAATTGCGAGAACCCTCCTACAATGTAGTATTTTTATAACATGGTTTCCATATAGCCAAGATGTCATGCTCCCAAGATGTGATGCGTTTTGTCTCTGTCATGCATACTCCGGTACTGGCAGAGAGGGTAACTTTTTCCCCTCAATTCGTGCTCCTTCCCCTCATCTGGTGACACGATTACGACATTATATATCACGATTTAATAACCTTGAAGAACTCTCGTACAATCTTCTATATTTTCCTAATTTCTGTTACTTCGCTTAGCACGATTTCGATACAAAATAGGACGAATTCTTTGTTTTTGTTTATAGACATACAAAATAATGAGGAAAAAGTGATTTATGATTTCGTTGTCGAGAAACAACGTTGCCAGTTTATTAGAGCAGAAATATATAAAAATGGGGGTTGAAATTGGTGTTGCATAGGGGCTACAAAATTAAATACAGAGTTAACACTAAACTTACCGAGCACTAAAAACGGCTGGCACGTGTTGCCTCATACAAATAACAAGATTTAATCTAATTAGATTCTCGCAATTTTTATTGCAATATGTGCTTGGATAAAAAAATGTATTTAATAAGATCCCATGGAAAAACCTTTACAACTTCAAGTAAAAAAACTTTTTCAATTATTTAAATTCTATCAAGATGTATACCCTCGAAGCCGCTAGAGATGCACAGAGGATGAATCTCTATGGAAAATGAATTCTATGCAGAAAAATAAGACAACAATATAAAATGAAACATCGTGTGAAGCCACGCTTTCGAGGAAATCGAGTTTGAATATTTGTCGAGCACACGCGAGCTTCGCTAACTCCTGACTAAATGGTACAGTCGACAGGGTTCGTCTACGTGTGAGAATAGATTAAAAAAAAAAACGCGGAATAAAATTTTCATATTTGCGGCCTCATTTTCCCGAAAACCGTAGTTGGAACGTGTTCTGTCGGTGTTTAGCCAGGTGCAGGTGTGCTCGACAAATTTTTAAACTAGATTCTCTACAATACAAAGTTTTACATGTGGACACCCTTTTAACAGTAAAAATAATTCTTGAAAATATGTTTAAGTGAATCTACTGTTACCAACGTGTTCTCCCAGATTCAAAATTTCAAACTCGCTTTAAATCGTTGAAATTATGCAATACTATTTATGCATATAATATAATTATATAATATTATTAATATTTATGCAATATAATATTTATCCAAAAGTTTGGTAAAATAAGTGAACGCATATAAACTAATACAACGTTAACAAAAATATAATTACACCGTTTGCATATGTTCGGATTGTTGAACAACATCAGGCGTGCATATTAACTGCTGAACTTTTGGGACAAGCTAATATTTATATTTGATTCGAATGCAATCAATCCAAACTAATGAAAGCTACTATTGCATAAAATTGTCGGACATTATTTCAGAATTGAATTTAAACCACAATTCGTTTATTCTCGGATTGAATAAGTATGTACTCGTTCCATTCGAAGCGAACACCATAACGAGAAATGGTACGTGTCTGGCCATTGTCCTTGAAGATGCTGATATTCCTATAAACAGGAGAGAGATTTCGTTCTTTTGCCTCGTTTATTATTAGCTTGATTACCGCGGCGGCGCCCTGGTGGAATTGCACTGCAGTTCGGTGTTTCCCCGCGTGGATCGTGTTCGCCGAACCATCTTGATTGTAATTTTTCCGCTTATTAAGAGGCTGCACACGGGACTTTGTGTGGGGATCGTGTGCGCAGCCGGGTAAAAGTGTTTTCACTTTTAATCGTGGAAGCGATTGCAACGTTTGATAAAACGTTTGATAAAAGGACGAACGATAAACGAAACGATTTGCCTGATTCAATAAATTGAAACTGTACAGACTGTCTCAAAATCAAAGCATTGCGACTTCGTGATTATTTAATCACTGCAGATTGATTCTCCAAAATAATTCTTTTGTAATTGAATTTTTTCTTTCATCGCTTGACTGCGGATCTTCATGGAAAATTTTGGAAATCCACTTGGAACTTTCCTTCTCCCTTCAATAATTTTGTGTATTAATACTCTACGATTCTTGTAATCTTTATGCAGCTTCAAATTGCAACTACTCGTATTTGTCACAAATGCATGAAATCATAGTCAATTCATCACTATTGACCCTTAAATATTTTTTACATTAATGGCGATTTGCATTAGGTCCAATAAGAGAATTAAATATTGATTTGACAGGAACAGATAAAAATATGTAAAAGAAACTTGTTGCATAAAAAGTGTGAATGCTACAATGCATAATTTAATAACCGTCATGAAATCATCAAAATTCCAGCCTCACCAAAGTTAACACTTTTATTTACCTATTTCTCACTGTAACTTATTTTTATATATAGAATAGATATAAAGATGAATGTATTCTTAAAAGAAATTTTTTCAAGACTGAACACTTCTTAGATTCGTTTAGCACCAAATTTCAATAGCCATCATGAAATCGTAAAAATTTAACTAAAATTCAATTCAATAAAAATAATAAAATGTCTACATTTTTATTCAACTATTTTGTCTAACCTACTTTGATACAAAGAAGAGCTATAAATTCCTATATGTTGTTAAAAATAACTTTTTCAAAATTGAAGATCTGTTTAAAGCTACGCAGCACTATTAATTCTAGAATGATAGGACTTGCGTTCATTTAGTACTTAGAATCGTCAAGATTTTAGCCTCGCAGAGGCAAACATTTTCATTTCCCTATTTCCAGTTGTCATCCATGTTCATATGCAGAATAATATAAATCCTTATATACAGGGTGGGGCAATAACTATGTCCAGTTTAAATATTGCCGTTATTTGTAATAATATGAAAAAATGTTATGTAGAAAACTTACACAGTATAGAGGGGGACATATTCTGACACAAACATTTTTTGCGTGTGTGGAGGTATAGAGGAGTTCAAGGTCAACTCTATTTTTTTAAATGGAATACTATGTTTTTTTTTTATCACGATGTGATAACCGAATTCAGTGTGTGAGACGAACTCAATGAGTTATCATTGAAAGTCATGCAAAGTCAAATATGGTAATAAAATAATCTTTATTACCTTACAGGAGATGGTCAAATTGGTGACCGTTTGCGTCAATGCAAAGTTGCAATCTTTGTATCCCTGCATCACATGCATGTCTTATCGTTTCTTCAGATAATGTTTGTGTCACAATATGTCCCCCTCTATACCTTGTAATTTTTCTATATAACATTTTTTCATATTATTACAAATAACGACAATATTCAAATTGGACATAGTTATTGCCCCACCCTGTATATTATAATAATTAACCTATCATAACCTATAGACAGGTACAATCTATAATTAACTTATTTAATAATAATTTACTTCAGTCACGTTCATGGCTCGGTAGTTGTTCACTGGACCGTGATTGGTGTTCTATTCTAAGTATGAAAATACAAACGTACACAGTTCCCATATTTGGGGAACACAGTGCATTTAAATCTGTCCGAATTATTCGCTTCATCAGCATATTTCCACATTAATATTAATTACCTGATTTTGGGTCCCTGACATTCAACCCTCGTAGTCCCTCTCTTAATGTCGTCGACTCTCTGTCTCCTGTGTGTCCCGACCCAGACAACTCGACACGCGTTCTTACACATACATTCCTGCATAAAAGCGAATACGTGTGGGATAATAGGAGGATTCAGCGTTACCGAGTGTATAATGCATCTTCAAATTCAAGTCTTCCCATCGCAACCCTCTGCCAGTTTAATATTCATTTTTATATTAACCATCGGTCGCGAAGCGAAGCCTACCGATCCCTTCGGACTATATAGTCGGAAAACTTCGACTATACTCGGATACGTTCGCACTCCCATCGAACGTCACGCCGAGCATTAGGTCTAGTCGGATCAGAAACTGACTTTACGTTATTGTATACATGGTTGCCTGTCTCCAGGCTTGCTTCGACAGTAAACGATTAATAGAATAGTAATTTTAACCTCTTGCCTTATCATTTCGTTTACGTTTGCCATAATTAGAGCTTTAGAGTCAATAATGTTCAATATGAAAAAGAAAATCTGTATTTATTGTATCCCTACACTTAGTCTAATAGCTAAATATTGATAATAAGAAAATAGCATTGTATTTCGATTTAAAAGATATTAATAACATTAACATTTGGTAGATTTTATAATATTATAGTTAATTTTGTTATTATTATTATTATTATTATTATTATTATTATTATTCGTTTTATTCTATTATTATAATACAGTATTATAATAGTTTTCAATTTAATTTTTTCTTTGTTTCCTTTCTTTATTTTTTAAAACCGTTCTATTGTTTTCAATAACACCTACACATAGTTGGCATCATTGCGTAAGATCCGCAGTCTAATTTATATATCACATACAAGTTCCAGAGCAATTGTCACTGCTTTCTAATTGATCGACTACGTAGCTTTATAAAGATATATATTTTTATAATTTGTTGTATAAGAAGTAGAATATTATTTCTTTTTGTAAGGGCCTTGTAGTAATTCAAGGTGTGTAGAAAACCCACTAAGTTCTTTCAAGTAAAGAATGCTAGTCTACTTATTTGGATTGATTGCAGAAAAGTTTTTATTTTGTTTAAATAATTGTATCAATAATATTCTTGCATGGAAATTATTGTGTCTTGTATACGTATTTGTACGTTTAGCTATATTTCAATTTCACATGTCTGTGGAACATGCCTTTAGCACAACCAGATATCCAGTCCCCGAACAAAGTTTACGCGTGCGTACATAACTATCAAAGAGAGTTCATCGTTAGCCGATCGATTCATCGATCATTTATTCAGAGCGCAAGGGTTCGACGAAGCGTTTAGATCGACGCAACGCCGAGGAGCATGCAGACGACCCCTCGCGTAGGAGACGAGGAGATAAATCTCTATGATCGAAAATGCGGTGTGAATGAGACTTTAAGGAGTCAACGATTCGCGATACGCGTATATATCATGCGGTGCACAACCAGGTAGTACGAGAGTAGCTCGGATGTACTTAAGTATATATCGGGTATCGAACCTGCCCTTGAGGCATGCTATACTGCCGCGGCCGGGAGAATGAGAAACCAGCTTGAACGGAAAGAGCAACAGACGCAGGAGAATAGAGAAGAAAGCGATTGAGATTGAATTATGACTCGCGGCTTAAACGCTGGATTCGAATCGATCCCATATATCACATTACCTGGCACCTTTATTCTGCTTTCTACAGTCGCGTCTCATCCCCCATCACCTCCTCACCCGTAACTATTGTTTTATCCTCTCCCTTTCTCTATCTCCGTGCTGGACCCGATGCGTGCAACATAACACGACACACACACGATCAAGTTACACCGTTCTTCAGAACCGGCGATCTTGTTCTACTCCCACGCAATCGATTTTCGGATGATCCACGATCACACCCCTTCCGATCGCATCATGATTGGGACGAGCATGCTACTAGAAACTTCGTAACACATTTCTAACTCTGATACTTTTTTTATTATTTTGTAATCACAAAGGACAAAAGTGTTTCCATATTTGAGAAGAACACAAGGAAGTTGTTATTGATAAACATGCCCCGTTCTTCTTCCTTCTTCTTTACAGTCTATTTTTGAACTACAAAGAGAATGAAAAAAATATATATAATATATAATACAAGTGTGTTTTTAATTCCACGAATGGTACTATCGATAGGCGACTACTGATATAACGCGCCAAGTGGAAACGTCCAACGATACACATAAATTTTTCGGAAACGTCAATACGCGAACGAAAACTTCTATCGTTATCGAGGCAAGAAAGCCAGTGAAAAATTTCTATGCCACTAACGAACAGACGACGCTACTTTATGTTACCGTTGTTCCTCCACCGAAGCGTTCTTGTCGGAGTACGGGTGGAGACATAAACAACGGGAAGTCTGGCATTACCTTGCCGCCGCCACCTTTTACCCAAGCTTACGATAATTTTCTCGTGTTTACGGCCGCGTGGGGTATCGCGCAGCTTTTTCCACGTCGCGAGGTAAAAAGCCTAGTCGGAGTGGCGCTCAGCTAGGGCCGGGATTGGAAACTAGCAGTATACGTTTGTAATCGCCTCGTGGCTCGCGGGCCTCCAGTATCGTGATCATGCAAAACCATTGGTGAAATAATTCAAGGGTCTTTCCTCTAATTGTGCGAAAAGATATGGCAAAGTTTCAGCATTTTATTACTAATTGTAAGCAAATAGGAGATATGAGCACTTCAAACTGTTTATATTCTATACAACTACATTTGAACGGTGCAACGAAATCCTTTAATGAATGCCTTAATTGCATTTCTTGGATTGAAAGTGCTGTTAAAGATACCTTGGAAATTGTTATTTGTGTGAGATGTGTATCGACATTCACTTACAATGGTATTATTGAACCAACGAAGAAAGTCAAATTCTGTGTTCCCTGATATGTTCCTACGCTCCCATGCAATAGCTGTGATGCACAAGATTCAACACTTTTGAGGCAGGGTCAAATTGGTTCATAGACAAATTGGGGCCCATTCGGAAGCGGTCGACTTGAGGCCGCTCCAGACTATCCCGGACTGATTCGGGCTACCGCGGTTCCCGGGGCCTGATTCTGCTTGGGACGGACGGCCGTGATCATATTCGGGTCTAATGGTATCGTGCCGATCGGATTGGGCTCCATTTGGAGTCCTTGAGGCCAATACTTGCCAATTCGAGCAAACTTGGGTCACCCAGGCGACCGCGATCGGATTCAGTTTGAAGTGTTTGTAACCAGAGTCCGGGCCAGTGAGGCCAAGTAAATGTACGTTGACATATTTATACTCTGTTGAACCCCCTAAATTCTATTACTCAATGTACTCCAGTGTGCGATCGTGAAAGTACTAAAGAAGTTTCGCTGTGAGAGGATTGTTCCAGTCATGCTCCCGTACGTCTCCAGGTCCGATTTTGCTGGGAAACGAGGAGGAAAGCCAAGTGATTTCGCTAACAATACGTACGACGAGTGGAGTTATCGGAAAATCCTCCGCTCCCCTTTTAATTTCAAACAATGCTCGGTTCGCATTAACCCAATTAACCTGCGATGAAAAAATCTATCAAGCATTCTTAGGCGAATGAGGCCAAGCAACGCAATTAATACAACAGTTAAAGTACGTACAAATTGAAGGGTTGAATGGAGACAGGCTAGGTTCCCCTGTTGTGCCGTAAAAATTACGCCTCATTTCCTTCCCTCTAGTTTCGCATGTTAAACGCGACGAAACGGTCGTGTCATGATTTCTTGGTATGTACTCCGACGCGGTCGTCGTCGGAGAGGAGTTGCGAATCGCGACTCCCGTCTGTCGTTAACGACGATGATTCCCATTCCGTCATTATGAACTCGGGCGAATTTGCGCGCCACGGATCTCGACGCGGATTCCTCGAACGCAGCGCGATAATCACGGTTGCCTACTCGGCATTTTGCTCCGAGAACAACCCCCGATTGATGGGGGTTCACTCGGCGAAGAAAATCCGTCAGTGAACGTCTTTGTCTTGGTCGGCATAATGACGCGGAAGAAAAATATGTAGCCCGACTACGAAGACGGTGGCGACTGCAAAGCGCGGTGCAAGTTCCTCTCATTGCATTATTCGAGGTGCAAACGATGCGTCGAGGCGGTCTATTCGCGCGATTCCTCGCGAAAGAAGAAACCGTTCCGCGTTGTTTCTAGCGTAAATATCTGAAAGAGAACGTCGCGTCGTCCCTGTGAAAACAAGAACTGTTTCGTGACACAAGGGTCGCGTCTTCGGCATTATGATCTTCCCCGGGTCGTCGACGACTTGCTCGCCGTCTTTACGGGCTCCTCGTTCGTAGAATCATGCTGAAGAAACGGTAAACATTGAATATCAAACATTCATCCGAGGAACCTACAACTTTCATGGAACGCTGCTTTTCTAAGGTCGAGGAAAAAGCGCACGTGTCTGCTCGCGCAAGCTGGAGACCAGATGTACCCTACGTAATCGCCTTTAAACGGGATTTTCCGGTTTATGGGTGGAAAGAAAGGATCTTTGTTTATTGATTTTTAATCCTCGTTGTCCCCAAAATATTTTTATCGCTTTACAAAGATTCTCAGAATCGGTATGAATCAATTACACTCCGATTTATTTTACGGATGCGAACTTCTTTGTAGTTCGTCATTTCCTAGAAGAAGAAATTTTATATCTGTCCAATGGTTGTAAATTAACAACAACAAAATGGATTTCGTTTTAAAGGAAATTAATAACATACATATCTATTATACTTTTTATGGAATCTTGATCACGAGCCTGGTTAGATGTTATAGCGCACGGGGTTTAACTACATATATCGAAACAATAATACGTTGCACAGCATTGGGAAGACATAAAACAGCTGTGTAATCTTCTTCTGAATACAGTTTGCTTCAAGACTCTAATGTTGTGTAGCATTTAGAGCAACATTGTATAGTTATGGTCGAATCGCTTTTCAAACTGTCTTTTGGATAAAACAAAATAGTCTAAGCTTATTTTATAGCATTATCACATTACTGTCACTTTTATATCATAAAAATGCATTATTTTGATTAGATGATACCCGTTCTCCACCAGTGTTTACACAAATATCAATTTTCGAAGGAACTAGTTTTCGAATTTCTGTACCTGTATGTATGAACAAATACTGTATTTTAAATCCAAGTAACTCTTTCTCATGTTCACGATAGGGATAGCGAAGACACCTGTATGCTCTCGCATGTTTAGGTGAGCTTGAACTGGGGAATGAACTGACAGAAACTGACTGAACATGACATATGTCACGGCCCGATAAGACCAAGACAACAACCCTCGCAACACATCACCAGGCTCAAGTTCACGACTGACTCAACACCCAACACTTTGAACCATTAAACAGTCCCAAACCTTTGTACTCCAAACAAGATTACCCATTAATATATAAGACCCCAAACTCATGTACCCAGCAGTCGACGATTACCTCTGCCACGGCACGTCTCGCCGATCCAAGTTTTCAAATAAAAGCAAGTTCGTATTCCCGAAATCTTTAAGTATCGAATCGCGAAAATGAAACACTGCCTTGTTTCACGAAACCAGCCATTTCACCGTAACACATACAATGAAACTCATTTGGGTTTTTTAACGCTTCGAGTAGTGAGAGGCAAGAGGACTCGCTCTAATAAAGCACCCCAAATTACCAGAAACTATAAGCTCTGAAAAATGTAGATATTGTAGACAAACTGCAGACGTCTCTAATAGAGAATGTTATTTGTTATATCGTATAGCAACCGTGCTGTATGTATAATTTAAAATTTTTATTGTTAAGATCGCTTTCAGCAAAAACCGCTAACCGACAGGTTCCAGAGAGGTATGATAAAATCTTGATCTTTTTACACTTTTTGGAAGCTGCTTGCTGCAATGAAATTGCGTCATCGCTCCTAATCGCGTTTCCGTCGATCGGCGAACACCAGAACATCCGAAGAAAATGGAATATAGTTCGTTTCACTAATTTCCTGAGCGTTTTGCTTTAGTGGCAGGGGTGGGATGGAGAAGGTTTGCGTGTTGTGCGGGGGCCGCGTATGCTCGATCAATCTAGTATAGGTAGACATAAGTCGGTGTATTACGTAAGAGCAGCACAAAGCTGACAGATGAGGATGGAAAGGGGTACGGGTGGCACAGGTCGCCTTTGTTTGGTTGGAGTGCACGCGTTTCACTGGTAGCAGCGTCGGTAGCGACGGTGTTGGTAGCAAGAGCGAGAGGAAATAGCGTCAGGGTGACTGGGATCTACGCGTGTGCGTGTGTCTCTCGCTGAGCTACAAGGTCCACGTACCTCCTAACGCACCCCAGGCGAAAAGCAGGGAGTTCAAGTATACATGTATACACGCATACCGGCGCGTTTAATAAGAATACGCGTCAGAGCAGACAGTCGGTGCGACGGTGCAGCGCTAACATTTTATTTATCAGCGCTGATGGCTTTTCCGTTCTTCCAAGGGTCGACGTTTTCCTTTTTCTCCTCTCCTCTTTCTCTCTCTCTCTCTCTCTCTCTCTCTCTCTCTCTCTCGTTCTTTTCTATTTCTTCTTTTTTTTTTACGCGAAACCTGAAAGAAAGATCCCCTCGCGCCTCGCACAATCAGGGACATCGGTATATGATGTTTCCTGCGTCTCCGTCATGTTGATTCATACGCGTGTCTGCGATACCTCGTACCCGCGCGATTGCGGCTCCACCCACGTTCACGTGTCTAAAATACTTTAATCGGAGCCCCGCGTTCTACGGGGCGATCATTAAAAAGCAGCGCGGCATAAATGGCAATTCCCGCGCTATATTGTTCGAGCGTTACCTGGCGCTGGATCGTGCTCGATCGTCGCTACGAATCGGGCGGCGACGTGTTTATTATGAATCCGTAATTTCGGAGTTTTCTCCTAATGAGACGGGAAACGTGTTCGTTGTAATAACAGAGGAGGTTGCGATTTTTCCAGGCCGGATCCTCGCTAAGGGATCGAAAGAAAATTGAGCGCAGCTCCACACAACGCGGCTATCGCGATCTTTCAGCCATCATGTCAGAGCGGCGCACAAGGCTCCAGTCATCCACTGATATTTCCAGCTCTCGCGAAATACCCGGCGCATGGAGAACGGTAAAAATGTTGTCAAGGCGGCGTTGAAATATTACACCGTGTCAAACCGCAAGAATTGCTGCACCGTCGACGGTAATCTACCGCTGACCGAGCGTGCAGGCAACAATTCGTATTGCTCGCGCGAGGGAAACGCCAGCTGGATAACAATAAAGTCTACGACAGGTGGAATACCTCTCGGTACTAAGCAGAACGATTATCGCCCCTGTTTAGGAGCCGTCCGATCACTGGAGATCCTTGTTCGAACAATGCTTTGTTCCCATTACGCTACTGTTGCGAGGGCAGTACATTCCTGACCGCTAGTCGTCACCCCTTGTCTCTTTTTAAGGGGGTATTCTGATGTGAACGGGTCAACAAACTTCTGTATTACATGTCTTAAAAGTATAATACCTTGAATACACTTTCCCGAAATTTGATTTCATCGAAACAACAAAATTATAATGACTCATGCCGTGAAAGACAATACTTTAAAAGGTCTGACTCGCGTAAACGCTGAAAAATTGCTTGATTTTCATGAAGTTTTTCCAAAGTGGTGGTACGACTCACGTTATAATTCCTTTTTGTAATTGATCTAGCTACTTTTTCGTCATACAGAACAATTTTTTATATTGTTTTAATCTCGTATTTGTTGGTTTTATCTCATCCACAATAAGTGGAAAAAAAAATTTTACAACGTTCATAGGAAAATGCTCCCTTTCTCGTTTCACATCCCAAGTTACCTGGACCAAGTTTTCTACAAAAGATTGGGAAAATTTTAAATAAAAAGCACACATAAAAAGATAATCTAAAAAATGGTGAACTTGATATAATGTTTCAAGATTCTTACTAACAGGTTTGCTGAAGAAGATGAAATGAGTGCAATTCTTTGGATATTACGACCGTTAATCAGTTTAGCGAGATTTTCCATTTTAAATGCGATTTTTAAATTTTACATTTTTTTTTTTTTGTAGAAGCGAAACGAATTTATAAAATGGCGTCTGTTACATTTTATTGTTTAGTATTCAGGACTTAATCTCGTACATATCTTTTACCCTCTACAATTCTGTATAACTTTGAAGCCACATACCGATATATCAATATTTTTTTATTTAATTTTATTTTTAGCCACAATGTGACAAAAGTATCTTTCTCTGTTGTGCCTCATTATTAATTATGCAAATACTCATTGCACACATTAGAGGAAATTCAATTTCTCGCTAAACTGTTAATTCATTATTAATTTTTATCTGAGGAATGATATTTACCGTTTTCAAGTTACAGAAATGTGTTTACGTTCATAACAATATAAAGAATATCCCAAAAATGCTGTATTTCCTAGAGAAGGATTAATTTCTGAGACCATTTGTAGTAACTTTTTCCTTTGCAAAAGTATTCTCCGCGGCTATCTTAAGGAGTTATTAGCGAAAAACACGGACCAATTACAGTGCGGCTATAGTAGAGAGATTCCGACTCGGCGACAGCTCCCGCTGAGCGTGGCGTTGGCATTGGCTGAGTCAGAATCCGCCTGCTGCATCCACGCTCTGATTGGTCTATCTTTGTCGTTAATAACTCCTTAACAAAGCCGCGGAAAACATTTTCGCAAAGGAAAAGTTACTACAAATGGCGTCAGAAATCACCCGTTCCAAGGAAATACAACATTTTTAGGAGAAGTAACCCAAAGAACATTTCAAAAAAGTAACCCAACACCATAAACTTTATGTACATATATTATAGAGGAGTACCAGTTAAATACAATTCTCGAGTAGAACGAAAATACAGTCGTTCTATAGTCTGTTATTGCTGCATAAACCACCTGTTAATATTTGCAAGCCCATTAAAAATAGGCAATAAACCTCGAAAAACAGGCAATAACTTGTGAAACGAGGAATCCGCTTTAATTGGATGTAAAATATGTTAGTGTAGTCGGCGATCGTTAGCTCGAAAAATTATAATACTGCGATTGGCGCAGTTGGTGTGCGTGCGAGCGAGCGAGCGAGCGCGCGCGCGCGCGTGTGTGTGTGTGTGTGTGTGTGTGTGAGAGAGAGAGAGAGAGAGAGAGAGAGAGAGAGAGAGGGAGGGAGGGAGGGAGGGAGAGAGAGCGAGAGCGAGAGCGAGAGCGAGAGAGCGAGAGAGCGAGAGAGCGAGAGAGCGAGGGAGCGGGAGAGCGAGAGAGCGAGAGAGCGAGGGAGCGAGAGAGCAAGAGAGCGAGAGAGAGAGAGAAGAAACGGTGGAAACGAGCGACCGCTTAATTAACTTGCTCCCGGGGTGTCTAGAGAATAGCGAAATGTTGACCGCGATAGGGCCGCGGTACCCGAATATACAGCTGTAACGGCTGGCAGAGGTCCAACAGGCGTGTCTGAGACATTATACCCTCATAAACACGAATTTGTCATTCGACTTCAACTGTCCGGCGCAGGGCACGCGTTCGAAATGACTATTCAAATAAATTACCTCGTGACGCCACTCTACTCGCGACATAAATTCGCTCGGATACCGGTGATTCATGTGGAGAATTTCGCCAATGGTACAAATATATGTGATACACGATACTAACAACGAGAAGCAACGTTAACGAATTATCCGCATTTCGATTTCCGATTTCCGATATTACACCCCAGGGCAAAAAGATAACACATTCTACATTTCCCGATGCTTTGTGAAACAACTATAATACAGTAGAATTTCGATTATCCAAATCTCAGATACCCGACTTGTTTATTGTCTGACGACATTCTACGTGGAAATAGTACACGATCCATGTGCGACTCGTTTGACTGTACAGTTCATTAATAAAATCAGCGTTGAAACTAAAGAACTATTTTATTAACAGCTTGGCGGGCAACGAACCACACCTCCTTTTTATGGTTCAGCCTGCGACAAAATTTTTCCCGCCGAGGTCACGCTGCCCTCAGCTAGGTTAAACTTCACGTTGGCAAGCCAGAAATTTTTAACTTTTTACTATAGAATATTGTACACCTTGACAAGAAAATGCCAAAAATCGAAATTTTAAAGCGAGGAATTCGCTGGTTCAAAAGTTATGCGTGCTTAAAGTTGATACAAACGACAAAAACAACATAGATACAACTAAGAAATTTGTATCTCTCAGTCGTGAGTGAGCTATTGAGCCAACAGAGAACAGAACTATACTTCTAGAGAAAATGGGAAAAATGTAGTTAAACAGAATGTAATCTATATCATTGACTAAAAAGAAATCCAATAAATCTTAGTGAGTGCTATCGTTTTCTCCCGGGGTGTATTTGTCAGACCAGATGTAGATCTTTTGTCTTTGGCTTCAATGGGTTTCATCCTACTCATCAGGCTCTCTTATTTTAATAATTAACTATTAGCGGAGTTACTTCGCTTCCTTCTTGAAGCATTGACAAACGAAGTCTTTCTACCCTTGTACTGCCTCCTGTGCTTTGAAGCGGCCGATCAGACAACTTTACCTCTACAGAGGAGTTAAGAATTACCGCTACAACTTGACTACGGCTTGTCACATGATTTCCTTTGGGTATTATTATTCTTGCGATACGTATCCGACGGGATCGAACTACTTTCAATCCGCTTTCAACCGCCGAGCCGCGTCGTGGAAAGGGTCCGACCGTTCAGGGGGTAAACTTCAACAAATATCGATACATTTCCATTTTTCTCTTACACTAAATGTAAAGAAACAGCCTACAAAGTCAAAATTCGAAATTCAGAATATCGCCATTTTGTTAAAAAATAGGATATTCTGTTTCTTTTAGTTCATGCCATAGCTAGGACTACGTACCCGTAAAAATTGTTCAAAATTAGAATTTTTTCGTGTTCTTGAGTGGCTTTTCCCTCTATTTAAAATTTCACTTAATCTTTTTATTTCAAACCAATAGAACGGCTGCAACGGCGAAAACAGGGTATGTGCCGAAGATTCTGTCAAAATTTCAAGTCGTAAACGTTGGGTCGCTTGAAGAGAGGCTCAATGTCCCATCGAACGCACGCGTATTGTTTTATTGCCGGACGGTTCGACGGCATTGATTTCGATAATTTGATTTTCTACATCATAAAAACTAATATTATTAGAGGGACAACGCCCATTTGAAGAATGGATCGTCTTCGTGCAGTAAAACCATTATGTAAATTGTTTGACTAAAGGAATCTAAACAGCTGTTTTGATGAATGCCAGGAAAGGGCAGTTTATATATAGAAAGCTCGTTGAGGACGGTACAAGTTGCATTCTTCAAACACCCATAACTCCGTTTACTTTAATGTATTAAAGCAAATCCTTTTGCATACACATTATACGGTCACATATAGTCAATGTGCGAAAGACAAATCGATGTTTTGAAAATAAAAAACCAGAAGATCCCCATAACGAGAGAGCAATTGCCGGGTCGCTAGGACGGGTCGTTTGACGTTTTTCGCGAGAGCACGTTTTTAATCGTCATTATCGGCCGCTTATCACGCCAGGCGTTAATAGACACGAGCGCGCGCACAGAGGCGGACGGGCTCAGCGTGACTGCCTTTGATGAGCGACTGGAATTCATGGAATTTGATCTGAATTAGAGAGCTTTCCGGCACAGTGCTGTCCAATTCCTGTTACGACCATTCATCGGGCTTTGAAACGTGTTGCCCTCTCGTAGATAAAGATGCCGCGATAAACTTCAATTAGCGATATCACTGCAGCGATAGCTGGTAATTTATCGCGACACACGAGAAATGTTCTTCTCATCCGTCTTCCGGTGCGTACCAAAACGACAGCTCCGCAGGAACGAGGAAAGGAAAAGGAAAAAAAAGGCAAACGGCAAGAGACGATGACTCTCTCCCTTGACGGACAGAGAAAGAGAGTTCTCTGTTCTGTGCGATTGAAAAACTAGCAAGATATAAGTAACAACCCCTTTAACTCGTAGAACGCGTCCGTCCACGTCCGCGGCTCCATACGGCAGATCTTGAAGAGTGCTTTATCTCAAAGACGACATCGCTCACTAGTCACAGGAAATGGCTCGCGCAATCTTTTCCCTGAATGCCGGTTGTGAGTCCGCTTGACATTCACAGGATATTAAATGAAAACATTGGACCGTCTTCCAGTCCGACGGAACCACCTAATATTTGCCAAGAAAGATATCGCAAAGGAACCATCAGCAGACACGCTTCTTCTTTCTTTCTTGCTTGCTTGCTTGCTGGCCTACCTGCCTGCCTGGCTGACTGTTTACCCGGCTGGTTGCTCGCTGCGCTCGGAGTACCTGTTTCCACGGGGGCCTAACTTATATCTCCAGTAAACGCGAAAACCCCAGGGTCGAGAGGCGTGGTACGGGGGGGGGGGGAGCAGAAGGCAAGCGAAATCGCCTTAAAATAATCTTGCCATTTCGCTGGTGCGCGCTGCATAATGCCGCGTGAACCGGCGCGGCGAGCTCGACTCTCCGAATAAACCGGGAGATGAGTAGATTTTATCGCTATCAATTTACAATACAGCCCTCCGCGACCGAGCCGGGGCGGGTTTTACGGACCTGCCCTGGTCAACTAACACAAAACGGATCTTATCGATCGCAGTCCGATTGTTTGCTCAAATAGAGAGCCAATTTTATGGTTTATACACTCCGGTGAAAGTCGTTATACCCTTGCTTGCAGCATACGGGAACAAATGTTTTCATTTCCTGCGAATTAAACGTTGGGACCTTCTCTCCCTCTCTATCCCCGTTTCCTTTCTTCGATATTGTGATCCGGGTTTCGAAAGTAAACACCGCTTGTCATGAGAGACGTCCACTGAGCTGCTGACTCTACAAGATTATACCGCCAGTGCCTCGATAGTAGACGCAAGCTTAGCCCCACCATTTCCTGAAATCGTTTTTATTTTGCCGAACTTGTAGAGAATGTGAGTTTTTATGAAATAAAATATTGATAAAAATTATGTTAAACACATTCATTAATTAAATTAGCAGTTAAATAAACTGCAGTGATAAAATAAAATATGCAATGTAAAATGAAATAGTAAAAAAGTTAAAATACAATTCTATAATTTTGTCTATTTAATGTCTATAATTTTACGCAGTATCAAAAATGTTTCAAAAAGAGCATAACATTAACAATTCCTGAAATAGTTATGGTTTCGACGTGCGTCTACTATCGAGACGCTACTGTACAATTGAGATTGCGATAATAGAGTGGACATCTATTATGCTATCAGCTGCTACCAACACGTTCTGTACCATATCGCGTTAAAAAAATATTTTTTGTCGTCGTATAGTTTCTTTAGCAGAATTTCATTAGAATTTATAAAGTCTAAAAGGGTGAAACTACCAATATTAATCAAGTTGCTATTTTATTAATAGGTACCAATAGTTCATCGACTGAGCAGTATAGTTTAGAGCGTGATTATTGGGGGGAAAAAATTTGGCGCCGATACGCCAACGATAATATCGGCTATTCGTTATGGCATTTAGGGATTGAATATCATCAAGGCTCATCGTTGACGATCATTGCTGACAAATACGAGCCCGTTGCGCTGCTCGGTATAAACAACGCGCCATAGCCTGCGATGCTCGAGCCCCGTATAAAGTTTTATTGTATCATTAACCCGGTATAATTACACAATGAAAATCTTGTGTTGAAATCGACGAGACCTCTTTGGATAATTCGAAGACTTGGAGGAGCGAAATCGATGCCTGATTGACGGGGAGTCATCGTCGACAACACTCGTCCGGTTCTAGATAAATTGCTTCTTTGCCGAGTGACATTAATTATTTTCACACCTGCCGGCGCGTTTCAGGGCTCTGTTTCTGGTAACTCGAGTGGCTCAGACTTGGTTCAGAGGAGGATTATCAGTGTTAACGATGCCATTTTGATGGAGCGTATGTACGCGAAAATCCAGCGCGAGTAGAGCACGCACGCTGCGCTGGCCAGAATACCTACACCAATGTTACGTGTAATTAAATCGACGCCGAGAGTCCACCCGTCGCTCTTATCCCCGTTTATTAATTAACGCGTTACGTAGGAAAATTATTACCACGCGATAAAACTGTCTGGAGCCAAAAACGGTGTCGCGACTTCGTGTTTTATTCGTCAGTTATTTACCCTTAGTTCATTTCTGCCTGGAGGAACGCGTAGCAAATTAATTATAATCAAACATCGAGTAATCCAACGATCGATTTCTGTAGAAGCAGACACACAGCGGCCGGGTTTGCCAACGAGTAGAAATCATGGGATTCGCTAGCCAACATCGAGAAACGATTCTAATTGGAGCAGGACGCATCGCAGATATGATAAGCCTCTTTCCTCGCTCGTTTACTTCCGCACGGCTGCATCTCGGCATGCTTTCCGCAGTACGTGACCGAGGCGCACGTCGACACCGAAGACGCATTGCTCTCGCAACTGTCCAAAAGTTTTTCAATCGATTCCGGAACGATCGGTTTAAATCTTCCGCCGAGAGCACGCGCGCCTCGAAGAATCGCCCTCTGCACCGCTTTTTCCGCCGCCTTGCGCTCGTGCTTCATCCCTTCGATCTCCCTCCGCAGCTGATACACCTGCGAACACATATTCTCGTCGCAAACGCGCACACGTATTCCACTAACTCTGTTTAGACTGCACTTCCGAATGGCACCGATGGCCATTCAATCAGAAACTTCGCGAAACTCCGTTCCAGTAGGAAAATATTTAAAGAAACGGGACCAAACTCCAATCATTTTTTAATACACTTAAAATTCCGCCTCTTGCCCTGTATCGTCACAGAAGTCAACTCAACTTAAACACATTTCTGATTAAGGCGGTATTCGCCTGGTAAAAAAAACTCCGAAAATAGATCTTCGCAAATTTGATAAACCACGAAGGAAAGATTATATAATGTTAATCTTAGTACAATAGTTTCACTGGGTATTAAATATAATCAAAATTTCGCTTTAAGAAAGTTGACATACTCGTGATACTGACGATGATTTCCGGACGATGAGCATTATTCCTTCTTTTGTGTGCATATGAACTGAAAATGTCGTCGTTATCGTTTTCTTATTAAAATAGTGTATATCTGATAATGTGAAACTAAAAACAGAAATTAAAAGTTTAGCAACTTTAGTAGGAAGGTGCACTGTTAAATAATATCTTATAAAAAAACCTGTATTAGCTAAAAACATAGACGCCCATCCACTCAGTTTCCCTATCAAATAGTTACCGATACCATCCAGAAGAGTATCCCCAATTTAAATCATTCGACACTCTACCTCACACTCCAACTTCTCGATCCGATTGTTTTCGCATTTCGGACATCCCTTAACCTTCTTCTCTTTGGGCACACACGGTACTTTCAGCGCGGTCTTCGTACACTTGCCGTTTCCGTTTCCATTTCCGTTTCCGTTTCCTGTGCATATTGAATCTCGACACGATTTCGGTTTTCTAGACTCTGTTTCAGAACAATACACCTTTTCCCCGCATTTCGAAATTCTTTTGCTCTGCACCGACGGGCATTTCACCTCCTGCTTCTTCTTAGGCCGCCCATTCGGACACGACACGCTCTGCACATACTTCTTTATTATCTGCTTTGCGGGGCATAACGTTTCCTCCACCGGCATAGCCTTGTCCGTTGAAAAATGTGAATTTGTTCCGGCTAATTTTGATGCATGGTTACGGAGATTAATGACCGAAAGCTTGTGGCCTGAATCTGTCCCCTTTCGAGAGTCGATCTCGATACGATCATTCCGAACGCATCAGCGCGAAGCACAGAGTGTTTGCCCACGGGGAACAAGAAAAGAGATTGATCCGCATAACTCTTACTTCCTCGCGTCACGGTTTTTCAAAGACCCCAGTGTTTTTATGCGCAGCTTCCTTTTGGGCGAGGCGGAGCTTTGAGAGTCGTTCGAGCGAAACGCGCTCGTGAAACTTTTCTCCAGCTTGGACACGGTCGGAACATCCACGGAAGCTTTTAGAATGCGATTAAACGTCGGGATATTGGGGCCGAGACGCGTCGGACCAGCAAACGCGGCCAGTTTGTTCTCGTACTCGACGCTGTCGCGCTTCAATTTATTATTCTCCTCCTCGAGACGCGCGATTTCTTTCTCGAGCTGCACCATGCGCTTGTCCTTCTCGCTGACCCGCTTGATTTTCCTTCTCAGCGGCTTCTTGTTCCCCGTGGACATCTCTCGAAAGGGTTATAGTCCGCGTCGGAAGTAAATCATGATTGACGACGCTGTCACGGAGCGATTACATTTTCTTCTTTTTTTTTTCGCTCAACGAAAACTGCCGCCTCCTAGCAACTGTGAAAAACACGTGAAAAATAGCGCGTCCATTACCGACCGACTACACCGCCGCGTTGTTTTGATTTTGTCTTTGTTTTCCGTTCCTTTTTTTGTTTTAGAAGATTACTGCGAGACAACGCGAAGCGAAAAGGCAAGACCCCGAACTTTGCACTCCACGAAATGAATCCGTTATTATGTATATGAAATATATTAAACGATCGCACGCGTGCTCCCCGGCTCTTCTGCGATATTGCTCCCCGCGCGTTTCACCGACCTCCCTGCAGTGCATATTGCTTTCTATAAATGCAGACGCCGGGCGTGCAACGAGTCTGGCTGAAATTCCGCGATTGAAGAGGGACAAAGACAGCGGAGAGCAACCTTCGCTCGCGAGAGGGCCGAAACATCCCTCTTTTTCTGAATCGGCGAGCTAAACGGAACATCCTCCACCACCGCTGGATAGTCGCAATATTTTAACACGACGTCGTAATAATATCGTTTACAAGCGAGTTCCCTTAGGGGGGAGGAGGGAAGCTGTACTTTCTCCGGCTCTTTATTCCATTAAAAAACGGGGAGTCCTTGGTTCCGAGCGGAAACTCCGCCAGCCAGACAGACGAGCTCGCTCGACACGAATCCACCCCCGCGAACCTTACCAGCTCTTACCTCTTTTTCAATCCGAATCTTTGCTGCAGTCGATATTAAGGAAATTTTAATGGGAACTCGTCGCATTAACGAGTATTGGAACGTCTTGGCGAGGTCGATTTCGGAATTATTCTGACGTCATTCTTTCTGCGCGTCATTGCGCAAAATTGTAAGACATCTCGAAAATTATCGTGATAAGCGTTTCATATTGTAGTTCCTACATATAAAAAAAAACACACAGGAGAAATGTATAGTTCAGCATAGGTTCTTTGTAGATTGCGTTAAGTTATGATTGTTTCAAGAAAAATCAACCTAAAATTATTTTAGATAGATAGATAGATTCAGAATATTTCCAGAAGCAATCGTTATTAGTAACAGCTGTTAGTTAGTTGATAATCAATTAATATTCAGTAGTATTAATTCTATGACATTACGATTCAACAACGTCGGTATTTTACATTAATTTATAAGTATAACGAGAATGTCTTCTAACCTTTCGCCATTTTTATCATAAAACATGCCCAACGAAATTTTGTTAGCTGTTGTGACTTCTTTGAAAAATGTGTACCTAAATTGCGTCGCAAAAATCAAGCGATGACGAGTATACTCGTCAAACACAGAGTATGTGAGGCTGTTATAATATGAAATTAAATTAAAGTGAAATGATTTTTATTTTTTAATTTTATTACTAACACTTATTTATTTACTTAACTTAAACATATATAGTTTGCATATGACCAGAAAGAAACATAAAAAATCAATTACTTAGTTTAATCTGTTGTTGTGGAATGGTAGTGAATAAAGCTAGGTACAATAAATAACGGCATTTCGCAAGTCAGACACCAATACCTTGATTCTTTCCGAATATTATTTTTATAACAGTGTAAACATCTTCTTGTAAGATTACTTTTGAAGATGTCCTTGGTACAAAATCTGGAAGATCTTTCCCACTACTTTATACAGTTTTTTCATAATAATTACTTATATATTTTTAATTGTTCCTTTTATCTTATATATTTTATTTTTCATTAAAATTTCAATTTAAACAGCAAACTGTAACTAGCTTTTACGCATGACGAGTATACTCGTCGAGAACAGCTAACTGGTTAATTAAATAAAATAAATTAAAAAATGTTGAACCCATCATTTTTAAGTATTTCTGCAATTCTAGTATTAGTTTCTTACACTTCGCACAGAAAAAGTTTACTTTCCTTAAACCTCGGTGGTCCACTTGCAATCTTGTCCAAGGGAAATTTCATTATCCCCTTTTAAATTGAAAGTTTCGTTTACTATTCGTTTAATTTATAGAGATACTGAAGTTAAACGGTCCCGTTTCGCATACAATTGCGTTTAACGTAAATGTAAATATGTTCTGGATACCTTATAACTTAATTCGCTGGCCTGTGTTTATTATGGAACGGACAAGGATGCTGAACAAACGTAGTCAATAACTACTTGCCGAAGGACGCCTAGGTCCGGATTAGGTAAATAAATTCTAGAGTTCGTTTATCGAATTCCTGAACCCGGGTACTAGGTCCAATTTCAACCCTTTGAAACAACATGAACACGCACCCTAAGGCTCGTCTTACCGTGACCAACTACGAGAGCGTATCGACGGAGTCTTTGTACGTATTCACACGACGACGAAGTCCCACTCGCACGGCGCGCACACATGGTACCCGACCGAATTTATTTAACCCAATTAAGGGACCCCGTCGAGAATCTTCGAGCGACTGCGCAGCCAATTGAAAGTTACACGTGTTTTTGTCAGCCCTCATTTAACACCCGAGTTTGCTGGGAAACAAAGTGAAACCAGATACCAGAAACGGGAGGAGAGATTAACAGTAGGAGGGGACGGAGAGAGAATATTCTGCAAATGAACAAGTGTTAGCTTCAAAAGGAAGCCCCCTATACGCAGTGGACAGGAAAGCAGGTAGAAAGAGTAAGGGAAACGGATACACTGTCACTCAAAAGTTTCAAATCGCTTCTAATATTCCCAGCGAGTGTGTATTCCTAAATGTTTCTTCCGTTACTTGTGCAAAAAGCGCAATTACCTGTTCACTAATGTTTTATTTCCTAAACTTCCTTTTACTTAGCCACGCCATATGCTTTTTTAAACAATTATTTTGAATTTGCAATCTGCGCATCAATCGCAAACAAAACAAACTTTCGGGACAGCTTAATACTTCATCGTAAAGGTCAATAATATTTCACCTAAACCTTATTCGTAGAAAAGTAGTAATTCCGTCGAAATATCAACTTTAAAAAACCATTCGTGTTTCAACTGCTAAAAAATCGAGGCCATCCTCTCATCGAATAAAGTTCTACCAAACTTTTGAGTGATAGTATACATAAAGCTATCTTCCTTCGAGTTTACATAAGATTCTAATGACTAGGTTCGGTAAGTAGGTACCAATAACGAACTTCCAAACGCTCGAATGACCACCTAACAGTCTAAAAGCCATCTAAGTGGCTTCTGCGAATCATGAAAGTTATTCTAGGCGCTTTTAAAAAATTCCGAAACCCCGTAAATGCTGCTGACAGGTCAACCGGTCCCTGAGCCCTAACCCCTTGAAGCATCAGTCAAGGTCTCCCGAAGGATGAGGGCGTAGGAAGATGATCTGGCAAATCTTCGTCACACATCAAGGATCAAAGTCCCAGAAGACCCGATCGGATCTGATAATCATCGGCTTTGTACCTCTGTTTGTTCTCAATAATTATATCCTGTTAATTTGTAGACTGAGGTTGCAACCCATAAGACATATTTAGCGAAATATTTCTCGAAAAGGAATTAATTTTAATTCGATGTTGAAACGTAACCGAACAATCAAACATGTTGCACATTACAACTAAGACGATACGATTCAAACACGTCTGAATTGAATGCGTTTTTCAACGCTGAAAAATAGCTTAAAATTAACTTTGAAGGTCCGTTCTGTTGGAATTTTTCTACGGGAACTTGTTTCCTTCTCGCATTTCATTTATATCTACCAGAAAGAAAATTGAATTTTCAAGAACTTATCATTCTAATAATTAACTTTCTCAAATCCAATTGCGCTTCCCGCGTTTCAGAAATTTCTTTGCAACCGAACGACGAGAAACTACGATTAAGCTTCTTTCTCTATCGAGGGCAATGTGTTTACCTTCGTTTTATAACTGGCCATATATGTAACTATTCTATGGAGAAAGAGAGAGAGAGAGAGAAATCCAATTACTATCCTTGCCGCATTTGGCGTTGTACGAACGGTCTCCATCCACTCGGAGTTGCATCTATTTCGCATCAGGTGGAAGCCAATTGTGCAGGCCAGGCGAAGCCAATCGGGAGGCCCGGTCAATAGCACCAGACTAAATTATTATAATGCCCGACGAACAAAGCATAGCGCCCCCAGAAATTCTATGCTAATCAATTACGAAATTAAATCTGATTCCCGTCCAACATCGAAATGCTAACTACTTGCCAATTCTCCACAAGCTCGGCCAATAGCAATTTTTAAAGTTCTTTGGCCATTGCAATGGTTGTTTTTATCCCCCTCGGCACAAACGTGAATGCTTTCATTAAAGTAAATGGCGAATTCGATACAACTAATATGGCATAAACTGTTAAATAATAGCTGGAGCTTCTATTACAGTCATCAAATAGGTATTCCGACCGTAGTAGATTTGATTTGTCTGTAATATTAGCTTTCTGTCAAATTAGCTGGTCATCCAATAAGGCAGTCTATCACGTTTTTAGAACTTAGCATTAAAAATATGGAGATAAGTATCGAAATTGCCAAATAACGACCCATGGCATTAACGTAGCAGAAATATACTGCAGGTTGCACAGTTCCTTTTCCTATAAATTTTTCTGAATTCTGAAGAATTTTGGATTCTACCGTCTGGTGACAATAAATAGTCATTAGCGATGACTCATCGCCCACCAGAATCTGAAATAAAATTAAATCGGTGTTTTAATTATACACAAACAATAGTATTGTTGTAATTGATGTCACCTAAATTCAATATTAATTCGAACGATCTATTCTATTCAATTAGAAAATTAGATCTATCTTCAGTTCATCGTCCAGACGATAGCAGATAGCAAGCTTTTCGCGGGTTCTGCTCGACTGGGTAACAGCAATTCGTGGCGATAAACTTAAAGAAGCAAAAAAAAGGGGAAGATATTGCCAGCGACGGATAGTATCTCGACGGAAAAGAGAGCGTTGTTGATACAGGCAGCATCCTCCAGCGTACAACTCGTCAATTACGGGCCGCATAATGAATGAGCGCCTTCATAATTCGCGAAAAAAACTTATCTCCTCGCCCCTTTAACGCGTCAACGGTTGCAGTCAACAGGCGCCGGTACGGTTCGCTTAGCCCGGGACGTAGTAATGATTCTACGGAACAGAAAGTAAATGTAGAAGACCCACCACCTTCGTATCTCTGCTATTTCTCGTCGCGACAGACCGTATAATGCGGCCGAGCCGCGTCGCGACAAAGAGCTGCGCGCGTATACATAGAATGTTCCAACCGAAACCTCGCGTCGACGATCCTCGACGGAAATTCAGAAGTTGCGTTTCCTTATTCTGTTCCCTTTTTTCTCTCTCGACGGCATAATAGTGCTTACGCGACAAGCGATAAGGGTTTTACGCGTGAAAAACGGGTTCGAGCACGGGGGCACGGGCTCGGGCCTGGGCTCGGGCTCGGGCTGGCTTTCCACCCCCCGCCCCCTCCGCAACAGAGCTATTGAAACGCGCGGACGTTATTAACAGGATTCGCTACCGAACCTCAACTTAATGGACTCAACGTCGAAGGATTTCATTTTTCCGACGCATGTTTTCCTGTCTTTTTTCGACAACGCCGACGACGATGACGAACGAGAACGGTAGAAACAGTGAAGAGAAGAGGCCGAGGAAGGAGAAGACATTTGAGCGAGGCGCAAAGGTCTCTCTCTCGAGGGATGTACCGAATGTGAACGAACTAAAGTTCGGAATCCCTGGCCGTGTAGTCGTGTAATATTGCAAACGCATTTATACTATATGCGTGTAATGTGGAAGGAATGTTCGCCACGCAGCCGTTCGTACCACCATACGAGCCTTCCCATTGCATCGCGCACTAATCACGGTAAAAGCCGTGGCTCGTTCGCGTTATATCCGCTATCCGGCTGCGTCTTGCCTTACTTAATGGAAATATGGGAGGCGTTACACTCGTCTGGTGACACGTCTATCCTGTTTCTGTTTTATTTCTAGTAATACCGCGGGGACATTGTTCCACAAACACGGGCCGTCGTTGTGTCCACAGGCGGTGTCAACGCCTCCTCTCCTCGGCGACCGCGCGTAGGTTCGCCCTTCTCCGTTCTTCGTTCGAAAATAGGATCACACGATCCCGAATCGCGGGGGTGGGGAGAGGAGTAATTGTCGCCCGGCTAACAAGATGAGCCACTTGTCGGCGAAATGTCTGTCGATCTTCCGATCTACCTAAACGGGATCAAGTTCTTTCCTCCCGATCGGAGCAGCGTCGTGCCCCGTTCGGAGAGGAGACACGAGGAGAAATCGATCGTTATCACGACCCCGGTAATTAGCCGAGATCGGTTAGAACGCGCAAACGTCAGAGTCAATTAAATACGACTCGCTCTATCATCTCGATTTCGCGTGACTCGCGACCCCCTGTTTTCAGGACACCGGTCGGGACGGCTGGTCTTGTCCACCTGCGCGCACTAGGGCAAATTGTGATTTATACGGCCGACGCGTTCGTCCGGCTGACGAAAGAGAATTGTGGACGTAATGAGTTATGGCGACTCCGTGGCCTAATGCAAATATATGGTTCGCGGGCGTGTAATCAGCGCTCGGTTGACGGTCCGCGCCGGAACAATTCCGCCCGCATGCTATCACGATCACGTATATTTCTCCAGAGGCGTTGCGATCGCTAGTTAACGTTTTTCCGCGGTGTTCGGTGCTGGCAATCATGCGCCGCCGCCTGTCTCCTTTATCCACCCGGAACCCCTCATTCAAACAACATTGGCATATTTTCTGCGTAACTTCAAGGGTGAACGAAGGCCTAGACACCCTTCACCGGCACAAACAGAGAGACGGTAGGGTTCGTGGCAACACAGGGACAGAGCAGCAGTCGCAAAGAGTGGCCTGACAGATACCGTCTACGCACGCGTCCCGAATTTACAGCACCGGTTCGCTAATTTCAGTAGCTTTAATTGAATCCGATAAAACGCGTAGACGCGGAACGCTTTAGCAACGCGCTCGAACGAAAGACGACGAGATTTCGTCGAACGAGAGTGAGTCTCGCGTTAATGCGCGGAGATATGTATATTTTCCGGCGGTATTCGATTTAATTCGCAGTCAGGTCCAATAAAATCACGTCCGAGTTCAATAATAAACCGGAGCTAGTTTTGAAAGAGCGGCGCGCAGTCTCCGCGATAGCAAGGGTCTCTAGAGCTGTATGCTCGTTGAACCAACCCTTGATAGGTGCACTTTTGGGGTAGCCGGCAAGCCCCCTACGGTAGTGACTGTGCTTCAAGCCTCGAGTGCCCACCGAGACGCGCAAGAACGAAGGGCTGCCTGCGTACCGCCTATGTCACGAGACGAGCTACATCCAAGATGAAGTTTGAAATATTCCACGGCGCTCGTTTAATACGGCTTTTTTAAAGAATATATATATTTCTACGTGAGCAGCGGGCCTCCGACGCTCGAGGAATTCCGCTCGTTGCCGTCGCACGATTACACTCGAGCGTATTTCGAAATAGTTTTATCGACCGATCGTCGTCATTCAGCTCGGCCTGCCTCTTCAGGTTCGATCGTCGAGACGTTTATCCCGCCCTCGTCGTTCTCAAATCGTTTACCGCCGCGCCGCCCCCGGTGAAAAAGCTGGACCAACACCGATTTCGCAAAATTATGTTGAACCCTCACACTCGACTGGCACTAATGAAAATTATTACAATTTTTACATTAGTAAACTTGCTTATGTACCGTACTCTCGCCCAATAGTTTGCATTCTCCTTCATCGCGTTCGAATGCTTCCTCCACTATAAAACGAGCATGTTCGCGTTCTTATTTCAAAAGCGACTCTCCTAAGCTATTAGGATCATCCAATACATATAAAAAAAGACACGCATGTTTTGTTAAGGTACATATATATATTTTACTCAAATTATTAGTTAATGACATAGTTAAAATAGGGTAAAATGTTTATATAAAATTGATGTCTTCAATTTCCTTATTACATACACACCAACAAATTTCAAACGATTAATTCGTCGCGAACTGTTGGGGGAGACAATTGTTTGTTGTTTGTTTCGTTTTCTACGTATCGAGAGCAATTGGTAGGGGCAGTGCTGGGGTAACCCATGGACATAAATTAAAAAAAAAGATTTATTTAGGATTTCTTTAAAAGCAACTTCTGTAAATGGGTCCCAATTTCAATTTAATCTAGAGCCCGTCAGATGCTTAATCCGGCACTGAGTAGGGGTACTTCATTTCGTGGAAAAATGGTCTTACAGGCCCGTATACCCAACTGTTGAGTGAGAATACTGTATTTAATAAATTCCTACAAATTTAGATACGGTGTGGTGAACCTTCGAATGGCGGAGGTCATCTTTGTAACTTGTATAATTGATGATGTTTGGTATCATTCACTGCTTTATTCATCAATTTTTGAAAACATATTTTTGAAGGTGCTTCTCATACACGCATTAAATCTGTTCATTATTCGTAATACAGCAGCTTTTCACTTAATTAATACGCCACATTCTGAGTAATTGAATGACTATCTTAACACTCTGCGTCAAAACTCAGACTCCGCGAACGGATAGTTAAGAATCTATTCTAGTTTTGAACTTTTGAACTACAGTGTTAAGAAATTCTTAGTTCATAATTTCTTAGAAAAAGAAAGTTTAGATTTATTGTATGTCTTGTATTCTGCAATGCCACCTGAATAAGTCGGCTGTTATTGGTGTTAGGAAGAAATGCATCAGATGGAACTTACTTGGTTTCGAGAGAACATTAATCTGATGTTCGTACCTTTTTTGTAGGTGGACGCAAATTATGTATTGTGACACAAATATTCTCTGAGTGGATGGAGGCATAGAGGAGATTTCAAGGCCACCTTGATTTTTTAAAATGGAAAGACCTACTTTCTGTATCATGAATCTATAAACTATCGAATTCTGAGTAAAACTGTATTGACCTCCATATGCCCTAAATCTAATAGTTAACGAGATATTATCGAAATAATTTTCTTTCTTCTTTGGGTAACATCTCGTTAACTATTAGGTTTAGGACATATGAAGCTTAACGCTTTTATACTCAAATTTTGATACTCTATCGATCTATAGTATAAAAAAATGGGACATTCCATTTAAAAAAATAAAGTTGACCTTCATATGTCCTTTATGCGTCCACCTACAGAAAAGCTACGAACATCAGATTTATGTTCCCTCGAAACCAAGCAAGTTCCATCTGATGTATTTCTTCCTAACACCAATAGCAGCCGATTTATTCAAGTGGCCTGTTTGTAGCGTCTCACCCTGTATATCGACAACAACAAAACAGAATATTATTTCGAATTAAAAGAAATTAATGACGTATATATTTAGCGGATTCTGTTCGAAAGTTTCATCACGAGTCTGACTCGATGTTATAGTGCAAGGGTGCTTAAGAAATTTGCTTACTTTTACATGTGATGATGAAAATAAATACTAGTATCAAACATTTTTATGAAGACACACGCGAAACACTTTCGTCGTAGGAACGTTAAAGTCCTCCTCTTTGAAGCCATTGAGAACACAGAAAGTTTTAGGAGACTCAAACTTTAAGCCAAATAACGGCGTGTATTTTTCATACAGGTGAATCAAATAAAACTAGAATAGAATAATATGTCGTCTCATTTTGTAACGAAGGGGGCAAGGATACACTCAACGCGCCATTGCGACGCGAACGGCCATTGAGTCATTTTTCTACCATTGTCCGGCACGCATCAGGGACCAGACGACCGATCTCGCAAACTTCCGGCTCCACGACCGAAATATCCAAACTTATTCTTCGCAATGGGAGCCTAACGTTTTCTTACTAGACGGTTTTATGGACGATCCCAGAGTATCGGCTGATGATATAACGTCGCCCGTAAGTCTTGCTTTTCATCCGAGATTGCCTGTGCTTTGCGCCGGAAGCGCACATGTTTCAAAGGCGGCTTCTCACCGCTTCTACAAAGAAGAGAAGCGGGAGCCGTCGCTAGACTCCCATCTGCTCGTCCTGAGAATCGCAACGAGAAAGGGGATTACGAAAATTACTTAATTCATTCAGAGGAGGTCGATAGAGGATATAGATATCTGAAAGGAGCGTCATGTCGCGTCGCAGGACCGAGGAGACTGGCATGGCGCCGCGGAGCAAATAAAAGAAAGAGACGTTCGCGCCAGCATTTCGATCGTCGTCATCGACATGAGAAAATCGCACGACTGACACAGTGTCCGTTGTCTAGTTTGCCTTGGACGTGAACTTTTGGCGTTACACGGGCTCTCCGTCGCTACACGAACATCCCAAACCAATGGAATCCCGAAGTCGAGGGGGATCGATACGAAACTGTCTCGACGGTTACACAGGTGCGAATTCGCTCGATCTGATCTTGAGCCGAATCCGAATAAGCGGTACGTGCTCGAAAATTTCGCTGACGCGTCAGAATAACGGATCGCGGGACAGACGATCACGCGAGACGAACATCATTAGCGATGTGAAACGTCGTCAGTTACGGTTCTTTCGCCGGAAGGATATGTGCGAGAAATAATATCGCTTCTCCTCCGGTGCGCGGGGAGAAAAGAGAAAGGCTTCGACCGGGGGGGGGGGGCTTAAATGGCGGGTAATTAAAAAACGGAACGCAAAATCAGCCAGAGTTTCAGCTCATTAGTTTTCAACGGCGGAGAACGATGACAAAGAGTCGGCGAGAAACGCGACGGCTGAATGCCGGATACAGCAGACGTTATGTCATGGCGTGCACACGCACACGACACGCGTGCCTTAACGCAGCTGTGTGCGTGTCCCGCGGCGGCGTTAATTGGCTCCGCGATGAATATTACAAAATACCGGACTGTTTGAAAGGGGGTCCCCGCTTTAATTACGATATAATGCGTGTCGGTCGAGTTCCTCGGCTGAAAGCCCGATACATGCGACTCGCGATGAGCAACACCTCGCTTTCATCGGATCGCTTAATATGGAAGTCGCTCCAGAAAAATTCGTTCCAGCTCAATTCACGCCCTGAAGGACGATATGACGTCGAGCATCTACAAGGAACGCGCCAGAAAGGTAAACCGGAATGTAGACAGAAAACGAATCACGGAACTGTATGGTTCATGAACCCCGCAGGCTTTCGATTATGCTGACGCGGAGACCACTGGATCGCTGACTAAACGACAATACAAAATCGCCATGACCGCTGCTTTTGGCTATTGCCCGGATAAAGTAAAATTTCTAAAGTCCTATTCATCGAGGTGTCTCCAGAAAGTATTCGACTTTAAGCTACAAAGAGAAGAGAGTTCGTCAATCGTGATGCTATCACCTTCAAATTTAGAAGATGCAACTTCATTTCCGGAAGTACTCTTTAAAGTCAGCTATCGGAATAGCCAACAGCTGTCTTGTACCATTTCGTTTTATATCATTCATAAACACAAACGTATATCATTCATAAACTCATCATCGTTAACTTTGCGAATCACACTGATGATTTTAGAACAAGAATGGCTAACTGCCATATTATGGCTTTCGACTGGTCAAAATAGCATGCCATACCAATTGACTATTAAATGTCAGGAAGAACATGGCAGGTAGTAGAAACACAGGTTGAATACAAGTCGAATAATTTCCTAACACGCCTCATATTTAGACAAAGCACTTTACTGCGTTACTTTTCCTTAATTTTTCTGTTTTTAGATTGAAGTTGAACACATCTTTCGATCTACGGACAGAATTTCCTACGATGAATTCGAGCACTGGGTACTTCAAAAGAGTTCTGCAAATGATACGCATGTCAATTCAGGAATGCTATTTACTTTACTGGATAATGATTGTATGATTTATTTATCCGTGAAATGAAGAATAATTGCGATTGCATGACAATTGTTTGTCTAGATAAAGGATATTTAGTGGTAGACGATTTCTGTTCGGCAAGCACGTCTGTCGATCTAAATATTCCACCCTCAGTTTGGGGAACGGTATTCAAGGAATTGGATTGTCGCAAGAAAGGATACCTCGATGCGGACGAGTTCTCGCGTGTATTTTCGACAGTATAAAAATCTTACAGCGAGGTAGTTTAATTTGTAATACAATTTGAGTACAAAGAAAAAATAAAGAAACAGTTCCTGTCTTATCACAATTACGACAAATGATTGCACAATCACTGCACTAGCCGTTTCTTCGTAGATTATTTAATTACAGTCCTCGAAAATTTGTACAAAAATAACTGTACGTTAAAGATTATAATACAATCCACTTAACTATAACGTATAGAACGCGTTATATCCTTGGAGTCGATAATAAGTATTCTAACACGTTCAGTTGAACACATGGCAAAGTTCGTCGTGATGACAAAAATAAATATTCTCATTAGAACTTGCACAACGAAGCATTCAATCTCTATTGGAAAACTCTTGGCTCGCTAAATGATAAAAGTGAGAGTTGACATTCTGAATCAACAGATTTGGTTCGTCGAATTCCAATACTTCTCCTTCTCCCATCACGAGTACCCTACAATGATAATGAGCATTTAGAATGAAGGCCACTTTATCGATTGTTTATGCATATACTGTACCTATCACAGTGCATAATTGTCCTTATCCTATGCGCCACGGTGATCACCGTAGCACTCTGGAAGGAAGACTTTATTGTCGCTTGAAGAAACTTGTCCGTCTCCTGATCAACGTTTGCCGTAGCTTCGTCGATACAGACAATCTACGGAAGATAATAGAGAAGTTAATATTGTACGATGTGATTAATATAAATGAGAAATATATTTATAGGAAAAGTTTTATTCTACATTATACACTATGCCTTTCGTACGACCTCATATTTGAAGATCCCAATCAAAATGATTTTGTTCTACTAAATTTGAGCAGCTTAAATATCTCATTTGTTATAGATAATAGGAAAAAGTAAACAAAAAATTTGTCTCAATCTCAATCTTATCTTTCGACTTTTCTTTCTTAATCATTTTATTTTTATGACTATCACATAATAACCAAGGTTATAAAGAATTTCACTAATGTTATAAATAAAAGAAATATTTTAATGTTTCCATTTAACTACTTTTTATTTCATGCTGGAATAATCCAATTTAAAAAGTCAATGACGATACCTTAGCGTTGTTCAAAATTGCTCTAACCAAGCAAAACAATTGCCTCTGCCCCCCACTTAGATTGCTACCACCTTCGTCGAAAGTAGCGCCAAGACCCCCCAAACGATACACTAGCGAATGAAGTTTACATTTCTCCAATGTTTTGTATATGTGGAGATCTGGATACTGATTTAAAGGGTCTAGATTCTCCCGTACTGTACCCGAAAAAAGGAATGGATTTTGTGGTATAATTGCCAAGCGTAATCTGAAACAGTTAAGGATACATTACATTTTAATTCATCAATCATTTGTCTAATTGAAAAGCTGAGAGTCCAAAACTATTGCCCTTCACTATATGTGATTTGATTATCATTAATATCTACTTGATGTTAAAGATTTGTAGGATATAGTACGGTATAGTCGAAGCATTAGATTGAGATGAAATTTGAAGGGGTTCTGGGGGGGGGGGGGATATGACCATGAATATAAAATTTGATCTGCGAGTCTTTATTAGTTTCCGAAGTATTTGTAAAAAACTTTCGCAATGAGCTCTGTATATATCTATAAGCCTGCGGCGGCGTATATGTCAGCATTGAATTGCCACCTATCTCCTATTTCTGTAAACACATCGCGACGACTTAATATATAGTAGATGTTCGAAAAATAAAAGACGTAACCTAGACCTAACCCAGACCTATTTGCCTGGGTTAGAACTTCATCCAAGTGATTTACAAATATCTCGAAAACTAAGAAAGACCCGCAACTAAAATTTTATATTCAGCGTTCTAGCCCCCCCCCCCCTCCCCCAGTTCCATCTCTATCTAATGCTTGGGCTATACCACACTATGTACAGCCAATTTGTGTAAAGTGAATGCAATGTCAGAACACCTTACCTTAACGCATTTAGCTGTAACGTTTGTATATTAACATTATCTATTAAAATAGTCCCGGAAGAGATTTCCGTTAACCTAAACAATGAAGCAAATAATGAACTTTTCCCAGCACCTGTCCGGCCGACGACTCCTATTTTCTCTGCCGGTCGCGTACTGAACGTTACACCGTTCAACGATGGCGCCAAATGCTCTCTGCAAAATACACCAACAGTTACATGCGTGTACATCAATTATCCTAATGACAGTCTCGAATTAATGACATCGGTTACCTATATTTCAATACAACTTCTTGGAATTCAACTACACCTTGACTTGGCCATGCATACGGTGGACTATCGCCATTCACAGGTTCTCCAGGAACGTTCTCGAAATATTGTTTCACACGTTCCACTGCGATCATCTCCCTCTCCGTCTCAGTAAATGCATTAACTACACCAGACAGCAATCCGGTTATAGACAATGTGTAAGTAATAACAAGACCTATCAAGCCAGTGTCCGCTATATTATACTGATGCTGTAGAACCGCAATGTTGCTCACTCCAGCTAAGAGAGCGACTGCGATGAGTTGCAGTCTTAATGCAAGCCATTGACTGGCTGCGATCGACGCGAAATTTGTTTTCTGACTGACTTCCAGTAATAGTTCGTTTTCTTGTTTGAAACGTGGAACGTTGCGGAAAGCTCTTATAGTGGAAAGTCCGCATAAAGTTTCATTGAAATGGGCGTATAAAGGTGAAAGAGCTGCACTCGACAAGCGCTTCAATTCTCTTGACGTTAATCTAAAAATTATTAATCGAAATAATATCCTCTAAACTTAAAGTACAAACTGAAAGAATCACTGTACCTGTAATGATTTTGAATCCAATGATACACTGGAATGAATGGAGCTAACACTAATAGTGTCCATGGTAAACCGTAGGTGGTAACAACTATTGTTGCCAATAAACCAAAAAATTGCGCGAGTAAAATATTAGCAATAAAAGGTAAAGTATCATCAATCGTATATGTGTCGGATGAAAATCTGTTGATAATTCTACCAAGTGGTTCAATATCGAAAAATATAGCTTTAGCCTGAAAGTAAATTCTATATTAGTGTATAATACTAAATAACGGTTAACTTTTTTGAAATTTCCATACCCGCACAACAATTTTTAAAAGTTGCTTATGTATTGAAATAGCTGCTTGAATCCCTCCATACGCAAACATAAATGCTCGCATCAAAGTAAATAGCGAATTCAATGCAGCTAATATAGCATAAACTGTTAAATAATAGTTTGTGCTTATGTTCTGATCGTCAAAGAGATAATTCAACCGTAGAAGATTTGGCCTATCTGTAGTATTAGTCGCTGTCGTGTTATCTTGAGTTACCCAATAAGACAGCCACAAGTCTGTCAAATTTTTAGAACTTTGCATTAAGAATAGGGAGATCAGTATCGAAATTGCCAAATAACGACCCACGGCATTAGTATAGCACGTGTATACTCCAAGTCGTACAGTTCCTTTTTCTGTAAATTCTTCATCAGGTAAAGGGTCTGTACCATTTTTGTCAAACTGATTTACATCTATTGGTAAATCATTAACAGACAAAATATTTAAATTTGGTTCATAAGAGTCTGAAGATAGTAAATAATCATCTATGTCGGGTAAAACCTCGCTAGGTTGACCCTGATTAACAATCCTGCCTTTGGACATATCGACTACCAAATCTGCGTGAATTAAATACTGAGTTTGATGAGTGCATAATAATCTCGTTTTGTTTTTCAATAAACCTAAGATAACATGTTCGAATATGTAACCAGCAACTTTCGGATCTAAAGTCGCTAAAACATCATCCAACAAATAAATATCTTTGTCTGCGTAAATAGCTCGCGCCAAAGAAATTCGTGTCTTTTGTCCTCCACTTAAAGTATTTCCTGCATCACTAAGAACTGTTAAGTCTTTATTAGGCAAAGAATTCAGATCAGTGGTGAGAGCACATGCTTTTAAAACGGTCCTGTTAAAAAAGATTCTCTAAATATTACAGTACACATGTTTGCACATTTCAGTACTTACTTATATTTATTGTAATCATAAGAATTTCCAAAAAGAATGTTGTCCCGAATAGTACCACGTTGCAGCCAAGGACTTTGTTTTACATATGCAAAACCCTTGTCGACATCACTTACTGCTACTGTACCACGAATTTTGGTAATTTCACTTAAAATACCATCTAAGAATAGCGATTTACCACTACCTACTTTCCCCATGATTCCGATTAAATGACCCTGAAACAAAATCTAGTTTAGCATATAATACTGCTGTAAGCAGTTAAGTATATTCTATTACCTTTGGGACAGTAAGATTAATGTTGTGTAGATTGAAAGCAGAATCGTCTTCAAATGTTACTGTTTTCCTAGAATCTGAAGTAGAAGATGGTGTTGCAACACTTATATGTGAATTTGAACCATTTTCTTCTGTGTTCTGCTTGGTAGTTACACTGAACATTACATTCTGAAGCATCAAATCTACTCCACGTGGACATTCTGAATAGTATGATGATATATCAGCATCCGATAACTGAATTCAATAAAAGTGAAGTGACATAGGTGCAATTTCTAGTTTCATTGCAAATTCAGCACAGTTTCCACTTACATCTAACATTCTTTGTATTCTTTTAAGTGATACCCAAGCTTCTGTAAGACCATTCAAAACCCAGGGAAATGCATTTAGTGGACCTATGAGCATGTTCATCAGTGCCATACTAGTGAAAACTGTTTTTGCATCAAGTTTGTTTCCAAGAAGAACATACGTTGTGAATGTTAATATAGAAATCAATACAGGAGTTGTAGCCCAAAAGTAAACACACAGTGCATCTAAATATTTTCTCTCACTCAAGTATTTGACTTCACTTTCACGTAATTCTAAGCAAAAAAATATAAAAAAAGGTTACATACGAGGATAACAATTAAGAATTGTGGAATATATCAAAATGTACTAACTAATAATGTTCCGCATGAAATGGTCTTCCCACACATTTAACTTAATCGCTGTTATTCCACGTATTGTTTCCCCTATGTATTTGACCCTTTGATCCTTGTACTCCATCAATTTCGTACTAAGCCTCCCAATTTTGTTTGTTATCATTTTATTTATTGGTATAAGTACTATTGCAAAAGTAACCCCAGCTAAGAAGGAAATCCCTATTTGTTCATGCAGAAGATATAATGCCACAACCAACTGGAAAATATGAACAGAAACGTTTTTACTGACCACTACAGAAATCAATATACTAATTAGCAGATATGTAATAATGCCGATAAGTTCTAAATTTTTAGAAATAAAAATAAAGCGCACAGAACTATACTAAGAAATTACCTGTAATGGAATACTCCAAAATGCGTGAAAACTTGGGCAACTGTTAACTAATCGATCGCTATCCGTACTCATAAAATTCACAATTTCACCAAAATTAAACTGTTGCTTTAACTGTACACTAGATGAATGCAAAATCTTTCTGTACAGCAAAGTAATAATCGCAGATCGAATTTTTAAACCAACAACAGACATCCAAAATGTAAAATGAGCATTGCAAAAAGCTCCTAAAATCATAATATTGTTATAATTTATGTCACTTATTTTGTATAAACTTAAAAGTTCTTACAACTTGCTGGGGAGTATTATCTGCAAATAATACTTAGTATACATTAACGCTTACCTATTAAAGCACTAATAAACATTAACGATGCATATAGATATCCATATGAAATAGATTCATTTTTGTCTTCAATAAAACCAATTAATTTATTTAATAATATTGGGCCCACAAATGAACTACAATCATTGATAAATTTTAATATTCCAACCGAATAAAATTCCCATCCAAAACATTTATGTAGTAAACGTAACAGTGATATTTTCTTTCTAACGAACTGTACATCTGTTTCCATCATTAATTCGACGTTTTCCACTCTATTATTGTTGGACTGCAATGTAATAATAAACATAATAAAATATTTATATAAATGCAAAATAATTATGAATTTAAATAAAACATAGTAGATAAAGAAATATGAAATTTACTATATCTTGCAAGTGTCTATCAAGTTTCTGACTGATGACGTTGGTACTGACATATTCTGGTAAATCGAATAGATCATCCGAATGATTTAGCAAACCACGAACACCCTTTTCCATTAAAGGGTTTACCCAGTGAAATAAAAATTTAGAGGTTGTTGTTACATTCTCCATAGCAGTCCCAAGATAAGTTGGGTCCTGTTCCCCCGGGAATCTTATGTAAGATGAATTAGAAGTAGTCAATAGTGGAGTCTGTTCTCCTGCCTATAAACATATTTTCCACTAATCTATAATATCCCTGTTTACTTAATAAGTCATAGTTTTAGATATCATAGTGAATTTGGTATCATCGCATGTATTCTACAACATATGTTTGAAATCTCTTAACTGATAAGCATGTAGAACATTATTCACTGATAATACTATAAACCGCTCTATTGAAAGCAAACAACTTATAATGACTTACTTCGTTAAATTGGGATGATCTCACATCTTGTAAACTATTATCACCTGGTATGAATGTTATAGCATAAAGTATTAGTAGAGTGACTACACTAATACTAAATCCCAATGACAAATTTGGTAAAACATCATCTTGTGGATTATATTTGATATGACTTCTTAACAATAGTATGGAGATAACAATTAGCAACAGTATCAATGCTCGAATTGATACAGGCCCACGTGGATTATAATCTCTGCCTCTTCTCAAACTTAATAGAAAACAAAGATGAACAACCCATGCTAATCCTTCAGTGCCTGCCACTAGATAATCAATAGGTTTGGCAGATGTTTCACTATTTTTAATTGTATCTAACACTGGATTGTAATCTTGCGTACTAAAGGTGACAGAAGGTTCGGTTGTATTTTGAATATTATTCTTTGGAAAAAGTATTGATTTTGTGTAATCAATAGTATAGTTTAGTCCTTCTTTTATGTGATCTATTATACTCGATTCATTTGAAAATGAATCCAAACTTTTATATGATGATACAACTGAGTCTTGTGGCATTAAATTTTTATCAGGTGGTACATGATTTTGTGGAGAAAGTGTAGTATTAGTAAGAATAATGTATGCTCTAATTATAGGAAGAATTACAAGGCACGATATAATTAATATTCTCAAGTTTATAATAGAATTAGAACCATGACGACAAAGGGAATTTGAATTTCTCTTTCCACAATGGTATGCGGATATTATTGCAATACAGATTAAAACTGGAATCTGAAAGTTATAAGAAAAATATTCAATAAACATAAAGTTACCAAAATCTAAGACGCATGCAGTATATATATATATACATATATTATCCACTAATATTTAATCACCTGGAGGCATAGTTGTTGAAAGCACACGTCAAGATCATGTGTCTCTGGATTTAATGGCTTAATACCTCCATGATATCCACATAATTCTGTCCAATTCCATTTCCATGACTCTCCCATTCCATCAGATAACCAATAATTATCCATATCTTTAAAGTTACAAAAAATGTAGGCTAGAAATAGAACTGAACAATGTGTTTATAAATACAAAAAGAATTTCAAAATGACGTTTATTTTATATGTTAAAGATGTGGAACGTTTTTATACACATTTATTTCGATTATCGAAATAATTAACTGTTACATTAAACACTTTGTTTGTCATTTTGAGTATCATTCTGATTTAGAAAACATTTTAAATGTATAGATGTCAAATAATTCCATCTAAAATATTTTATATAGTCACAACATTATTGTAAAAGTTAACTCACCCATTAAATATATTTCCTACTGTATATGCATGATTCAATATATATCCAGATAGCCGAATCTGACATGACAGCAAAGTCTGCTAGCAACGCAGCCAGTAAATTTGAGGTTACCAATCGAGTCAGATGGTTGCTACAACCACAGACGAGGTATAGGAGTAGACTAATCACCCAATGTATTTTTCTGTCTCACGCTCAAGGTGCTCTAGAGCCCCCGTACCATTCCGTGTCACATCCTACCGTATCATCCAGAACTAATATTGTGGAACCAATATTCTACGATGGTGCTGTTTCTGATACAATTTTAAATCTCATGTCGAGGGTTCTAGTTCAGACACCGCGCGAAGGGCCTATATGATGAATGAAACAAAAGAATGTTGTTTCCTTTTAATTCCATTACGCCTGTTACGCGAGTGCATCGAAGGAGACATAATGTAATAATAATAATAACGTAACGTCTCCGGTTGAGAATATTTTGGTACCGGATGGAATCCCGCATGGAATGATTTTTTTTCGTTAAACACTTTTTTCTTGTTCTTTCTACTACATCAGTCTTCTTCCCTGTGCAATTACAATTACAACAGTATAATAACATAGTAATAAGAAATTAAATTAGTTCAATATTAGCCAAAAGTAAGAACATAGTTTAAATTTAATTTTAAAAAATACGATGTTGATATCACTAATTTCATTTGACTATTTAACTGCTACCTATTCAATGTACTTATGATATTGCTTTTCATTTGCAGCATATATGTTCTAATAAATTTAATTATTTGGGATTGAAAAAAGATTGAACAACAATATTTATAATAAGTATTTTTGAACATTTTTAAAGGTTAATTAAAAAACAGAAAGAATTATTTGAAAATACAAAATATATTTCAGTATATACCATTAAACCCGATTCTTTTTAATTTTTTCATTCGAAATTTCACTTTGATATCTTTTTTAGTTCAAAAGTTATAGCAAAATGTGCGCCTCGTCGAACCGGGAATTGAATGCGTAGCGCATTCCAGACAGAGTTGGGCACTATTTAGATAACAAATTATTTAAATAATGATTCGAATAAAAGATATTTTATCTTTATTTGTTATTCGAAGGTTCGAATAAAAAAAGTATCTTTGTCGAATAAAGAGAATTTTTTTATTCGACGCGGATTTATTTGAACTTGGAATAATTTTTTCATCTTTTATCTGTGGCTTCTTTTATTAGGAGGCTTCGAATAAATTTTTGAATGACTTTTGCCAGCTCGAATAAACGGCGACAAGTTCCGTCGAGCGCCGAACTTCAAAGACCCAGCGACTAACTAACGGCATACAATGTAAGCAGGTGGAGAATCGTGCAATGAATGGAAGTTTAAACTTTTAGTATTTTCAATACACCCCCATAAAATTGCGAAGAGTGAATTGAGAGGCTTTTCATGATGAAAATAAGTCCAAAACCGAGTGTAATCGAACAATTTTATTGATACGTAATATTACGATAAAAATTACAATCTTGTTGAAGATAGTCCAAATGATGTCGTGTTTGGACTCATTTTCATCGGGATAAGCTCTATAACTTATTCGTATTAAAAATACTATTTGCATCAACAATATAAAAGCTTAAATTGTCAATAATACTCGATTCTCTATCAATATTAAGTATCAATAAAAATTGTTCGATTACACTCGAGTTTGGACTCATTTTCACCAGGAAAATCCCTTCAATTCACTCGTTACAATTTTATGAAGGTACATTGAAAAATCGATCTCGAACCAAAAGATTCTCAGTCGGAGTCGTTACGCCCTGCGCCAACCGAAACTGTTGAGAGTCACAGTGATATATTGAAATGTAACGCAAATAAAATATTTTATATTGCAGTTTTAAGTTTCTACACTGTTTTTCTGAATATAAAAATGTTCAATATTACGGTCAGAAGGCATCGAAACAATTAATTTTGTTATTTTTTAAATAAAAATTTATAAAATTTATAAAAAGATTAAGAAAAATTGTTTCAATAATATTTAACTACTGAATTTTTATAAAACTGGTATCTCTGAAATTTCAATTCGAAATGTGCACTCTCTCCAAATGATTGGACATCCAATTATCCAATTTTCTTAAACATGTTTGTATAATCTGGAAAATCTGTAAAAAATACACATTAATAATCACGATGGGACACAAATAACATAACATAAACGTGGTCAACTGAAAACTTCGATATAAAATCTACTTCTGGATTTGTTTAAAAATCGATTTCGCATCCAAAAATTTTGAAAAAATCTCAGTCGTGTGTGATATTAGGTAGAATATTCATGGATTCTTTCGTAATTTTTTGTTAACCATGGTACGACTAAAAATTAATTTGATTTGGAGGCACTTTTGACCATTTTATCCGGTTTTGTCTTAAAAATCAGCAAAAGAAAATTATTTAAAAAATATAGAACATATTTCAGTACACGCCATTAAACTCGATCTTTAAAAAAGGTTTCTAGGCAAAATTCCGCATTGATATCTTTTGTAGTTGAAAAGTTGTAGCAAAATGTGCACTTCGCCGAACCGGCAATCGATTGCGGCTCAGGCGCTCGAAACTTTACTAACGTGAATTTGGTGGAACGCGTCGAACAGTCGAGCAGGCAGCTCACATGGACAGAATAGAGGTACGCTTGTGTGTAGCGCGCGCGCAGTAGAAGCAACGTAAGGAGACGACGGTACGCGAAGCGCCCCCCCCCCCCCCCCCCCCCCCCCCCCCCCCCCCCGTGGAAGGAGTCATGCGATTCTGGCATCACGGCTGAACGAGTCTGATCGAGCTCGATGAACGCGGCAGTGTTCGTTTGTGTCGTACTGTTGCGTTCGTCGTTTATTTCTCATTACAAACGTGAAAGAAAATAATACAACTACATTCTGAGTCAGTAATGAAATAGATTGACATCTCGCAAAAAACGATCAACTATATAATTATTGATTAATTAATTCTTAA
>CM052137.1:15655371-15665784 GCA_028454255.1 Halictus ligatus
GATCGAGCTCGATGAATGCGGCAGTGTTCGTATGTGTCGTACTGTTGAGTTCGTCGTTTATTTTCTCACTACAAACGTGAAAGAAAATAATACAACTACGTTCTGAGTCAGTAATGAAATAGATTGACATCTCGCAAAAAACGATCAACTATATAATTATTGATTAATTAATTCTTAACTCTTTCGAATTTCACAAATAATATTAATTGATATTTTGCATGATTCTTTAAAGCTACAATGTATGTTGTTTAAATTAAATATACATGAAAATATACAGTAAATTTCGATTTAATTTCTTTTTCAAGTTCAGTTACAAAATATTGGTATTTTGTATGATTCTTTAAAGCTAAAATTTATATTGTTTAAATGAATTAATGACATCAAATAAAAAAATATAATTCGAACATATAGTCTTAGCATCAGATAAGTAGATACCTTGTCAATCATTTGTATTTGACCAGTTTTGATCATTTTTGTGAATCTACTCCCAACATTTATTGTTCGTCAGCGTAGAGGGCGTAAGAAAACCAGTTGTTTACATGTGAGACACGAAACCCCATATTGTGATTGGTCTACTCCTATACCTCGTCTATGTTTTTACTATAAATTCAGGAGAAATAATAATTGTATATTCGCGTCCTCTATCGTTGAAATAGAAATGCCAGGAGTTGTAGTCATTAAAATTATTGCTAGATGGCATAACAGATATTGATGGTGTGTGGGCGTTGTAGCACAGACGAGGTATAGGAGTAGACCAATCACAATATGGGGTTTCGTGTTTCACATGTAAACAACTGGTTTCCTTACTTAATTGGGCGGCCGAACAATTAAAAAGACATCTTTTGATTGGTGCTCACCGAACCGTAACAATGAGTGAACCCACTATATAAGTGGAACGCAAAGCGACACACTTTAGTATCAGTGTGTCTCCAGACCCCCTGATGAAGTTAGCTGCAATGCTGACGAAACGTTGGGAAATCTCTTTCTTCAGGACACGGCTTACACCCGAAAGCCTCAACGGACACAACTGTATGACGCCGAGCCGTGAAAGCCTCAAATCTCTGATTATTGAAACAATTTTTCGTAATTTTTTCAGAATTTTTTATAAATTGCATCGTCGTTAAAATCAAAACAAAATTAATTGTTTTGATGCCTTCTAACCGTTTTGTAGGTGTATTATGTAATATTGAACATTTTTATATTCAGGAAAACAGTGTAGAATTTAAAAACTGCAATATAAAATATTTTATTTGCGCTACATTTTAATGTATGACTGTTACTCTCAACAATTTCGGTTGGCGCAGGCAGTAACGTATACGGCTGAGAATCTTTCGGTCTGGGATCGAATCGCGCATTGAATGAAAGGTTCAAACTTTTAGAATTTTCAGTATATCTTCATAAAATTGTAACGAGTGAATCGTGGGACTTTTCCTGGTGAAAATGAGTCCAAACTCGTGTGTAATCGAACAATTTTTATTGATACTTAATGTTGATAGAGAATCGAGTATTATTGGCAATTTAAGCTTTTAGAGTTAAGCGTTATGAGTCCGAACACATCATTTGGACTATCTTCAATAAGATTGTAATTTTGATTACACTCGAATTTGGACTCATTTTCACCAGGAAAAGTCCCGCGATTCACTCGTTACAATTTTATGAAAGTATATTGAAAAATCTAAAAGTTTAAACTTTCATTCGATTCGCGATTTTCCATCTGCTTACATTGTATGCCGTTTGTCAGTCGCTGGGTCTTTGGAGTTCGGCGCTCGTCGGACCTCATCGCCGTATAGTCGAGCTGGCAAAAGTTATTCAAAGATTTATTCGAAGCCTTCGAATAAAAGATACAGATAAAAGATGAAAAAATTATTCTAAATCCGAATAAATCCGCTTCAAATAAAAAATTCTCTTTACTCGTCGGATAAATTCTCGTCGAATAAAATTACTTATTCTTCAAAGATAGCTTTTTTATTCGAACCTTCGAATAACGAATAAAGATAAAGTATCTTTTATTCGAATCGTTATTTAAATAATTTTTTATCTAAATAGTGCCCAACTCTGTCTGAAGGTAACGCGAAGGCTTCGGCGAAGCGAACATTTTGCTATAACTTTTGAACTAAAAAAGATATCAAAGTGAAATTTCGAATGAAAAAATTAAAAAGAATCGGGTTTAATGGTATATACTGAAATATATTTTGTATTTTCAAATAATTCTTTCTGTTTTTTAATTAACCTTTAAAAATGTTCAAAAATACTTATTATAAATATTGTTGTTCAATCTTTTTTCAATCCCAAATAATTAAATTTATTAGAACATATATGCTGCAAATGAAAATCAATATCATAAGTACATTGAATAGGTAGCAGTTAAATAGTCAAATGAAATTAGTGATATCAACATCGTATTTTTTAAAATTAAATTTAAACTATGTTCTTACTTTTGGCTAATATTGAACTAATTTAATTTCTTATTACTATGTTATTATACTGTTGTAATTGTAATTGCACAGGGAAGAAGACTGATGTAGTAGAAAGAACAAGAAAAAAGTGTTTAACGAAAAAAAATCATTCCATGCGGGATTCCATCCGGTACCAAAATATTCTCAACCGGAGACGTTACGTTATTATTATTATTACATTATGTCTCCTTCGATGCACTCGCGTAACAGGCGTAATGGAATTAAAAGGAAACAACATTCTTTTGTTTCATTCATCATATAGGCCCTTCGCGCGGTGTCTGAACTAGAACCCTCGACATGAGATTTAAAATTGTATCAGAAACAGCACCATCGTAGAATATTGGTTCCACAATATTAGTTCTGGATGATACGGTAGGATGTGACACGGAATGGTACGGGGACTCTAGAGCCCCCCGAGCGTGAGACAGAAAAATACATTGGGTGATTGGTCTACTCCTATACCTCGTCTGTGGTAAAAACGAAAATGTATTTATTCAGATTTTTAGCTATTTGTGCTACAATATATTCCCAATGAAATAAATTTATTGAATTACTCCTCATAGATAGATAATTACTTCCATTATTGACTTTAGAGAAATTTATTTTTTAAAATCAATAAAAGAAGTAATTACCTTTTTATGAGGAATTAGTGTATAAATTTAATTCATGGAGCATATATTATAATAATAATTGCGGAAAATCTGAATAAATACATTTCTGACTTTTCTATCAAGTAATGAAAAATTGTCGCTTTTTAAAAATGTATAATTGTATATGTGTACCCTCTATTGTAAGAGTTGCAGATTATACTAGCGAATTAATAAAGTCGAAGTGATAAATATTTGTTGATATTTAGCGAGCTCTGCTGCCAACATCGTAGCCAAATGTTGTAACAGATGGATACGAAGTTGGTGTCAACGTTCCGCGGCAACGTTGCTGCAAATCTGCAGCCAATCTAGCGATACTTTGTTTGATTTGTTACACATTTCGCGGAGTATCATTTTTCGGATTAGCCTCATATGAAACAAACTTTTGGTTAGGTTTCTGGTGACAGCCACTGTGATGACTTATCTGATGCTATGTAATCGGGATGTTACATATCGCGCAAACGTAACACATTTAAACGAAAAAAATAACGCTCAAGTATTCATTCTAATATAAATTAAATTATCGATGTAATTACACGCAAAATTCATAAAAAAAAAAAAAGAAAACAGCAACAACTATCGACTATACTTATTATTTTGGTTAGAAATGACTCAGAAGGAAGACACGCAAGATTACGTTCCAGAGATATCGTTAAATGAAAAAGATAAAAAGTTGGAAGAGCACTTTCTTAATGAAGAGGATGAAAGTACAAAATTGGAAGAAGAATTATTAAATTATGTAGCTAACAGTAAAGCAATCTTTAAGAGCCAACAGAAGAATGATCCAGATTTAACGTTTGAAGAAAAATTAACTATCGTCCGTAATTTATTGACAAAAAGTTATTGCTTATTTTTATGTAAATTTGGACATTTCATGAAAAAAGAACATTTAAAGTATTTTGAAAAAAGCAAAGATGAAGACTATGAGATTGCTTACCATATTAATAGACTACAAAGATATTTCAATAACTCAACAAGACATACTGATGTAAGAAACAGACGGTTTCAAGCTTTAAAAAGTTTAATAAACCAAGGAGAATATTTTAGCGAATCTGAGATGATGAAACGAAATCCATTGTTATATGAACATTTAGTTGGTCGATACATGACTGAAAAACAAAAGAAAAGGCGAGATGATATAGATACCAAGAATATTACTTTTGTAAATCTCTTAATGGAGAACATTGAAAGAGATGCATTAAAGGAGAAACAAAAATTACAAGAGGAGGAAGAACAGAATGCTACAGAAGAAACTGAATCAGATGAAGAAGAAGATGACATTCCTGTTTCAAAGCCTTTGAGCATTGATGAAATAAAAGTTTTAGAATGGGGTAGAATACCTGAAATAAAAGATTCGATAGAACATCAAACAGGAGTAAAGTCGTCAAATAAAAGTCTATGTAGTATCCCAAAAACAGAGAAAGAGATGTTAAAGGAAGAGTTCGTGAGTAATATGTATTTAAATTTTCTGGAAGGAAAAGATTCTGATTTTGATTACAGGTATTTACAAAAATTTTTTCTCAGTTTTAATATCTCAACTTCTAAATATAGTTTAATTATATTTTCTCTTACTTCAGCGCTGTGGATGAGAATGAGGCATATGACAATATAGATCTGCGAACACAAGATGAAGAAGAAAAGTATTTTGATTCAGAATCACCCAAAACAGTAGGTCCAACAGAAAATACAAATGAAGTTGAGTCTGAGGATGAATTGGATATATATATGAAATCGTTGAAGGTTAATTGATATTTTACAGTTTATGATCAGTCCACGTTAAAAGTTCTGATTCATAAAACAACTTGTTTATTCAATAGGAGCAGGTCGCTACAAGTACACACTCTTTGGATAATCTTATATATGATGATTACCTTAAAATATAATTTTATGTATGTATAGTAACATGTATATTATGTTTGTAAATAAAACTCCATATTGACACATTTTTTATTAAAAATAAGATATTTCATAAAATAAAAACCTCCCAAGAATATATGCATTAATAGTTCTATTATAACTCAAACATAATATTTTTCAACAAAATATTTGTAAATTGTATAAGAACGGTATTTGAATAAATTAGATAAATACGTACATACGAATAGTTTATCTGCTATATGTGACATCGACATCGGTCTTCTATGTGTGTATCTGAACATCTATAGGCTGTAGGTTGTCATGTTGTCAGTGTGTATTAGTGTGTATCACTTTCATATATAGGTAGTGTTTCAAGTGCGGGAAACAGGTGTTCAATTTTTAGAAAAAGAAAATGGTAAGTATAGATTTAATTTCAAGAAGCATGTAAATCCCTTGCTTGTTGAGTCAGTTTATGAATTGCCAATTAGATTTCATAAAAAATGTGTGTAACTGTCGTTGCGAAAGTTATCTAAATGTCATGAAGGTTAAATGTCGTAAAAATTTGTTGTATATGTTATAGGATTGCGAATGTTTAAAGTCCGATTGATATTCTTTTCATTCTCTATCGAGAGAATTAGAAAAAAAGCAACTGTAGGCATGTTTCCTTTAAAGTGTAACTTTTAGTTTTAATTCTAACCTCTAGCTTCGATAACAGTTTGTGTCATAGCCGAAATTTTCTGTTTTAAAATGTAACAGCTTACTTTTCGAACTATATTTATTGTAAACTTCTAGCGCCCTGATATATGTTATTTTTTTCTTATGATTTATGCAACTTTTTAGTAAATGACCATTCCTAGGTGAACTTATAGCTAAATACAAAATGTATCACCCAGCTGTTTTTACTGTATAAACATAAATCGTAAATATAGAATAAAGTATATTACAAGTTGGTTAAAATAAATTTAATAGTTTCAAACAGATAATTAAGAAAAAAAGAGCGATACTTTCAAGTAGGTTCGAACCCCAACAAAATAGGTTCAAACTGTTTATAAGTGAAACCTTATTACTTTTGAGTATCATTCGAAATTCATCGAGTGAAACTTGTATATTGAATTGACCAGTAAGTACGTATAGAATTCGATCCTATCACTAATGAATAGAGTGCATGCTTGGATAGCATGGTACCTTACCTAGCATGGTACTACCTGGTATTCCTGGTAGGTATCTTTGTTTTTCTCACAGCCAATGACACCTGCTATAACTGGAGTGGAAGAGCAAGAGAAGTTACTGGAAGATGCAATTGGCGTGGTTAAAGTGCAAGCCTTTCAAATGAAACATTGCTTGGACAAATCTAAATTGATGGATGCATTAAAACATGCATCTACAATGTTGGGAGAACTTAGGACTTCACTTCTGAGTCCAAAGAGCTATTATGAACTATGTATCCTTTATAACTTCTTAATGTGACAAGTATTTTTAAGAATTCTTAAATGAACACGTTAATTTTCTTTACGTTTGATCATAGATATGACTATTACAGATGAATTAAGACACTTAGAACTTTACTTACTAGATGAATTTCAAAAAGGGAGGAAAGTCACAAATTTATATGAATTAGTACAGTACGTTGGCAACATTGTACCTAGATTGTAAGTCTGCTAGATCAATTATGATAATAAAAATGTGATAAATCATTTATGACACATCTGTCATTAATTTAGCTTTGTTGATAATGTATGCAATATTCTAGGTATTTGCTTATCACTGTTGGATTAGTATACATCAAAACAACACCAGGTTTAAAACGAGATTTGTTGAGAGATTTGGTAGAAATGTGCAGAGGTGTTCAACATCCTTTAAGGGGCCTATTTTTAAGGAATTACTTATTACAATGTACTCGTAATATTTTACCAGATGTCGCTGAAGGAGATGATGATGGAAGTGTATGTATCAAAAAGAACAAATTCTTGAATATATAAATTAAATTGATTCTTTTCCTTTAGGTTCGTGACAGTATAGATTTTGTCTTAATGAACTTTGCTGAAATGAATAAGTTATGGGTCCGCATGCAACACCAAGGTCACAGTAGAGATAGAGAAAGAAGAGAGAGAGAAAGGGAGGAACTTAGAATTTTAGTAGGAACTAATCTCGTGCGGCTTAGTCAGTTAGAATCAGTAACTTTAGACAAATACAAAAAGGTAGATCCTTAATTTGTTTTTGTTGTTTGAATATTTTCAAATTATTGAATATTAATAACACATGGAGATTTTTAGCTTGTTCTACCAGGAATATTGGAGCAAGTAGTGAGTTGTAGAGATGCAATTGCTCAAGAATATCTTATGGAGTGCATAATTCAAGTAAATAATTTGGAAAACATACACAATTACTATATAAGTATATTTTCATAAATAATTCGCTTGTGTTATTATATAGGTTTTCCCTGACGAGTTCCACTTGCAAACATTAAATGCATTTTTAAAATCTTGTGCTGAACTGCAGAATGGTGTAAATGTCAAAAATATAATAATTTCTTTGATAGACCGTCTTGCAGTTTTTAGTCAAAGATCAGATGGCGTGGGAGGACCAGGAAGTCCCAATCAAGCACCAGGTATACCACAAGACGTCAAGCTCTTTGATGTTTTTAGCGATCAAATTGCCACTATTATACAGGTTGGTACTAAAGAACATTTAAACCATTCGCTGTTTCATATATTACATGATGATCCGATACTACACATGGTTGATATAAATGTGATTAAAATGGTCAAGATTTCAATTATCCTTACTTATCTAGTTTAAGTCTGACGAACCCGTTTTCTAGTCATTAATTATTCTTTCGATACCTTTTGCTAATAAATTAGTTGTTTTTAGACTAGACAAGACATGCCTCCAGAGGATGTAGTTTCACTTCAAGTAGCTCTCATCAATTTGGCACACAAGTGTTATCCTGACAGAGTAGATTATGTGGACAAAGTGTTGTTAACAACTGTTCAAATATTCCAGAAACAAAATGTAGACAAGTATGTATAAGAATGTATAACAAGATTCAGTTTCTACACTCGTTATTTATGAAAATTTCATAAATATAAATTACTTTCAGACTGGAGTATAATAGTGCAGTCTCAAGAGAATTAGTAAGATTAATGAAGATTCCAATAGACAACTACAAAAATATATTAACAGTTTTGAAGCTTGAACATTTTGCTCCATTATTAGATTATTTTGACTACGAGGGTAGAAAATTATTAGGCATTTATATAATAACAAATATTTTGGAAAACGAAACTTTGATACCAACCCAAGAACAAGTAGATGCAGTGCTTTCTATGGTGTCCCCTCTGGTGCAAGATCAGTCAGATCAGCCTAATATAGAAGAGGATCCTGAAGACTTTGCAGAAGAACAAGGTCTACTTGGTAGACTGATACATCATTTCAAGTCTGAGACTGCTGATCAACAATACATGATATTGAGTGCTGCCAGAAAACATTTCAGCGTTGGTGGAAATAAGAGAATAAAATATACTCTACCACCAATTGTATTCCAGGCTTATCAGTTAGCTTTCACTTATAAAGCATTAGGGGACCAAGTTCGTACATCATTAATATATAAAACATTTGTTCCAAATTTTACTTTCTAAATATGATTCATTTGTTTTTTTCAGGATGAAATGTGGCAAAAGAAATGTCAAAAAATTTTTCAGTTTTGCCATACAACTATTACTGCGTTAATGAAAGCGGAATTGGCTGAATTACCGTTAAGGCTGTTCCTTCAAGGTGCAATAGCGATAGGAGAAATTCGTTTTGATAATTTCGAAATGGTTGCTTATGAGTTTATGAGTCAAGCTTTTTCCATATACGAAGATGAAATAAGCGATTCTAAAGCTCAATTGGCAGCGATTACATTAATCATTGCTACTTTCGAGCAAATGAGTTGTTTCAGTGAAGAGAACGCGGAACCAGTGCGCAACCAATGTGCTTTATACGCGAGTAAGCTGTTAAGAAAACCAGATCAATGCAGAGGCGTTGCCACTTGTTCTCATATTTTCTGGTCTGGAAAATCATTGGCAACGGGAGGAAAAGAAGTAAGTGTTAATATTTCTTAATTTCAAACAATGATAAACATAATTCACCTACAATCATTTCCAGATGCAAGATGGAAATAAAGTGCTAGACTGTTTGAAGAAAGGCATTAGAATAGCGAGCCAATGTATGGATACATCAGTTCAAGTACAGCTTTATGTTGAATTAATAAATCATTATATTTACTTCTACGAGAAAGGAAATTCAGCAGTAAGAATGGTTTAATTTTTAATGGATACATCAATTAATTACTATAAAGTATTAAACTAGTACTTAAGTTTTAACTACTTCTAGGTAACCGTCCAAATTGTGGATCAAGTAATTGCAAAAATTAGAGAAGAACTTCCCAATTTAGAAGTCAGTGAAGAAACAGAACAAATTCAAAAACACTTGGCCAACACATTAGAACATTTAAGAAACAGGCTGGAATCTCCGGATGATGATGGTCTTTCTTATAAAGGCCTCTGTTTTTAATAATTACAAATAAATATTTTGTACATAAAGAGATTTTTCAATTATTTTACGAAATAATTATGAATTCTGATGATAAACGCTTATTAGATATAAATTACTATAACTCAATTCGCGTCGATTTGCCTGCAACAATGAAATTCTTAATAATGCATTCAACATCATTTGTTAGATTATAAAACGTTATATGTATATTTGTTTTAATAAAAGTTTGATGTATAAAATTTTATTAACCTGTAACGTACGAGATCGACTATCTAATGGATATAGTACAAATTTTTCTGCATGCAATTAAACATTTTCTTTTTGCAGTTAATTCATAGTTAATTTATAAGTTCAATTCTTTTGTCATATATATATACGCAGTTACAAGATAGAGCTTTGAAATTAATTACAAACAATTTCTGTAAAATCTATCAATGCGTAAGGTACTCGCCAATGAAATTGAATTTAAACTATTCCAGTAATTAGATTTTATACTTTTCATGTTCTAAACAAGAATCATAATATGTTTTGAAGAAGGTTTCAGTGCCCACAGATGAGCATAGGTGAAACTGCGTCGGCGCAGCCGGTTGGCGCGAGTCATTTGTTTTCGCGCACCAGCGTTCCTGCTTTTATATAGACAAAAGAGTATAGAGCGTCGCGACAGCATGTAAGCATGCGAGCGTATAATGTATCGGGAAAAACCAGTGTTTGAGTTCTATTAATTATATTTATGTGTTATAACTGTTTCTGTTGATAATTGAAAAGAAAAGAAAAATTGGACATGCAGCGCCATCTATGTGTGGCGAGCGGGTTTTTTTTCAGTTGTTTTGTTGGGTTCTGTGTGTCAAAAGAACGTTCAAGCCGCGGTGTTGAGTAATACGTATTCATATCTGTAGTTGCTTATAATTCTGCTGTTC